>JACDJE010000202.1:1316162-1436387 GCA_016647715.1 Pavo muticus | reverse complement strand
CCCCGAGTTGATCAGAAATCAGAGCATCTCTGATTTTTACAGTCTTAACTGAGATTAAAATTTTATCTATTAAAGTGATTTGTTGAGACATGCTGTGTGAAACAAAAAAAAAGCTCAACAATTTGAAACTTCATAAGATTGTTTGCTGACCACCAGCAGCTGACCTGCCCACAGAGCAAACAAAGCCTACCAAGAAAGTGGATGGTACCACCTAGCGGCTGACTTCCACTCTGTGGTGAATGTTTTGCACACTCACACAGATCTGCAAGCTCAAAAATTCCTGTTTGCCAAAGCTGTGCAGGCAGTGGTATATCTGAAGAGATTATTTGGATATAAGGAAGATGGTTTTTTTGCAGTAAGGACAGTGAGGCACTGGAACAGGTTGCCCAGAGAGATAGTGGATCCCTGCAGACACCCAAGGTCAGGCTGAACGGGGCTCTGAGCTCCTGATGGAGCTGTAGGAGTCTCTGTTTGTTGCAGGGGAGTTGGAATAGGTGGCCTTTAAGGATCTCTTCTACTGGACACAATTCTATGATTCTGTGTTTATCAGAGAATAGACTGTCCCTGTCAGAGTGGAAGGAAGAGTGTGACAGGAAAGGAGGGTATCTTGAAGTATCCTGAAGGGAGGACCCAGCAACTTAAGCTCCATGTGAACACTGTTATACTGCAATTGGAAGCACTGCTCCAAAGCGGAGTGGAAGCAACAGTCTGGAAGCATATGAGAGACAGGGAGGAGTGGAAGAAGGACTCCATTCCCAGAAAGAAAAAAAAAAAAAGAAAGAAAGAAAGAAAAAGAAAATTCAAAGTATTTTCCTACCTTGAGTTGTCTGGCATTTTCCTAACATAGCCAATGCTTACCATAGCAGACCTTACAGCAACCCCCCCAAAAATGATTTTAGATGAAGAAAGTGTTAAACTTCTACCTGTACAGTATCAAAGACAGATATTATTAGAATTTTTGTTCCACCACAGCAGTTTCCAATTTTTTTTTTTTACTTCAGCTTTATGGCTGCCATGCATTAACATCTGTCACCTCAAGTCCTTGAACCCAGCTCCTCAGATATCCCCTGTTACCTCTCAACCTTTGGCCACTTCTGTCTCCACAAGCTCCTCAAGAACTCAGAAGACATTTTTAGCTAGTATTTTGTGATGTCACTCCATCTTTACTCCTTGGAGCTATTAGTCAAAAGCACAACAGAATGGCTAAATGATCAAGGATGCAAGTGTGATGATTTGGAATCTCTGAAAGTTTATTAACCAGCAACAAGACTTTGGATAAGACAAATTTTCTTAATCTTGATCATCATTAAATGGGATAGATGTAAGAATAGGCTTTGTCCTTACTTGATTTAGAATTTTAGTTTCTAAAATTCTATTAAAAAAATGAGAATTACACTTTTGGAATTCCTCAGATATTTCTCTTCCAAGCCACAAATAATATCCTCCATACAACTAAGCAACAAAACCTTATCATATCAGCGATATCCTACAGATTAAAGAGAGATTCCAAAGATCCATGCTTGCCATGGGAATAGAGTAAAACAGAAGCCTGCTCTCAGCAGGTCAGACCAATACATTCTTCAACTGAAGCAGGAATGCAAGCACTGGACTTACAAACTGTACAAAAGCAGGCCTAAAAAAAACCAATGCACTTATTTTTACATATGACAGTAACTTCCCTGTAAGTTGTTTTTTTTTAATGACTATTCTTGCAGCTGTCTGTGTTAGTGTAGCTAGGAAGTATCTGCTCCCACGTAAGTCCATTCAGGTGTATCTGTAGTGCTTCACAATGCCCAGGATAAATACAGGCATGGTGTTAAAAACTGAACCTGGTAGTCCATGTGAAGATTAATGTCATAGCAACACATTTAATCAAATGTTTCTTGGTCTTGACATGAGACCTTCTCATGCAGAACAGTGCTGCTAAGAATGAGAGATGTCTAGATGACATCAGGGATTATGGAAGATGTTCATAATTACAAAAAACTATCTGGAAGTGGTTATTTATACAGAGGTATACTAGCTTCCTATCTATTCAGTGCTCTAGGTGTTTATGTGCTTACACTCTGCTTTCTCTGCTACAGCAGTTAGAAATCTGGTCAGGTTATATCCTGAAGATACTCTGAAAATATTTCTCTTTTTTGCCAGCTTTCTCTTTTAGTAGGTATACTATTCCTTATTTAGTTCTCAATTGAAATATGTAGCAGTATTCATTTAAATAACTAGCAAGTGACTAATTTTTTAGTTCCTTAAAAATTGTATGTTTCAAAGTTGTTTTTTTTAATCAAAGGTGTAAAACTATATGGACTTTTCTTGGGAATTTTGAGAAATGATTTGGTTTTTTTTACTGCCTTTGAAAATACTTAGTTTCATTTGTTAAATTCCGCGAACTTCAGATGCAGCGAGAATTTATGCCTGCAGACTAAATTCAGGCTGTTTCAGAAGTCTTAGTTTATATAGGCTTTTTTATTTTCACTCATCTATCATTAATCCAAAAGTGCAAGTGACTGAAAATACCACATAACATGACTCATCTTGTTCAGATGCTATGCCTCTCTCACTCTGCAGGAATACAGGATTTCAAGCTTTGAGCAGAGGCTGATGAATGAAATAGAATTTCGCCTTGAACGTACCCCTGTGGATGAATCAGATGATGAAATTCAACATGAGGAAATCCCTACAGGCAAATACATAGCACCCATCTTTGACAAGAGACTCAAGCATTTCCGGGTCATGGAAGGATCTCCTGTCACATTCACTTGCAAAATTGTCGGCATACCTGTTCCCAAGGTAAGTCATTTTTAACACTAGCAGTAAAGGAATAAAAATCAACTACCTGCTATTTCCTGCACATCTCTGGAAAGTTGCATTCAGAAGAACATAATTCTGTGGAGAGAGCTCTAAGACAAATTATTTCCCCCAAACTGCTGAAGTAGAAATACCTGCTCCTGAGCCTGGATGCACTGTATGGACTGCATCACAACCACCTGACTTCAAGAAAATGACATAAAAACAAACAAACAAAAAAAAACTTCTCAGAAAGATGAGAGCTGATCTGAGGTAACCAAAAGAGCCTGACTATCCCAGCTGTATAAAGGAGCCATACAACTTTCTCAGTTCAGCCTGGAATCATTCTATTTCACATTGTGACCCATCTGTAAGTTTTTTAGGATTCTAAAATTTGTACAAGCAACTGGCCAGATCCTGTCATGTTTTTAATTTACATTGCTACAGTCACTATTTGACTTCAGGCAAGAGTAAGCCACTGTTTTTTCCCCTCATCAGATATACTGGTTCAAGGATGGCAAGCAGATTTCAAAGAAAAACACACATTTCAAAATGAGCAGAGAAGAAGATGGAACATGTTCTTTACATATTGAAGCTTCTACTAACGACGATGATGGCAACTATACTATTATGGCTGCAAATCCACAAGTAAGGCATTTTATTCCCCTCCATTAAAAACACTTGCTTTGTCTAATATGTATGTTAGGAACATAGATCAGGCCATCTAGTCTGAGTTTGAGTGGTGACCATATCAAAATTCAGATTTTTCAGATTCTTCAATCACTAAGGACATTTTTTCACATTAGTAACTCCTGCCCTACTTCTGACACCCTACTCCTGCCATTGCAGTCAGATCTCTTTTGAGATATGGTGACAAGGCAGACATAATGTCTCAGGCAGAAAAAGTAGAGCAACGGAAAACAGATAGATACATCAAATCTGAAATCACTATTAAACAATTTTTCTTTATCTAGGCTGCAAAAATATGGATCTGCAAATAGTCTTGTGCCCTAACACCACTCCCCTTCACTCTGTGCTAATTCAGCTTGTTATTTAGTAGTACAGACAACTTCAGTTGAAGTTTTCCCCTCAATACTGAATTATACTTCCACCCAACTATTCATCAGTTCCCATGTGGCTGCACAGACAAAAATTATGCTAGTACAAAGTCAGTAGCAGACAGTACCTGTGGAGACACAGCAGCAGGAATAAATGAGTAGGGACAGATGCTACTTAAGCTGGTGTGATGCTATAATGCGATGGAAAGCACAGCAATGATAGCACTGTAGCAAAGTCCTAGGCTGCAGCAAGTAAGGATATGCCCAAACGCAGCAGCTGTGGGCACAGAAATAAAGGAAAGAAGCTCCTTACCCTTGGAAGGCCTCAGACACACAGGGATCTCCATCAGAATACCCTCACCTCCACTGCCAACCCTTAAATGAGGTGTGGGAAGGGGTGGATCCTGGCTCCATCTCTTCTGATCGCTCAGATGCATTGCATGCACCTCAGCTCCCCTGGGTTGGCTCTGCCTTCCCATCACGTGCTCAATCACTGGTTCAAGCCATGACTTAGCATTTCCACTACAGCTGGTTTACATGGAGTTGTTGCTAAATGTATTGTCACAGCCTTGAAGAGTTGCAGGAACACATCACTCTAAGCAAAGGAACCCCTGCCTCATCTGCAGTCCACCACACACTGATAGCACTTGCTTTTAAAAAGCAATTATACTTAATTCACTTACATAATGAAAATAAATTCTAATGCATTGTAAATATTAAATATTTATACTTTACAACTGAATGAGCTATTAACCAACTATTAATTCTTCGTCCGTTGTGATTTGCAGGGGAGAGTAAGTTGTTCAGGCCACTTGATGGTTCAGAGCATCCCTGTTCGGGTCCGACTATCAACACTTCAGCCTCACAGGTAAAGGCATTCAAAATAAGTGGCAGCTATATCTCAGCATACTCTATTTCAGTTCTCAACCAAAATGTGGAAATAGTGGCAGCATTTCCCTCCCAGTATCTCAGTTCTAGAATATAACATTTTTGAAGGTCATCTTCAAACGCTTGGGTAAAGTATTATTTCACTTGTTGCACTGGAGTTAGAGGAAAGGGTTGGATTAGAAAGATGAAATTCAGCCAAAAAAGGCAAAAAGAAACAAAGAGCAGCTTGGAAACCCAATGATACTATATGATATAGTTCATTTGATAATCTCTCTAAATAGAAAATATGCAATATTCAATCATAATGTAATTTTAAATTACAGTCCACGCATTTCTTTCTGCCCTTTAATTTAGCTCAAGCTATTTTCATACTTTTCTACAATTTTCTTCTTTATTCAGCATTAAAAAAGGATTTGGCTTCCAAACGTGTACATGAAGTTTTTGTATTGTAGAGCACGCCCCCGGGTGCCAGAGGGAGGAGACAAAGAGGCAGTTCAAGAACGCTTTTTCAGGCCATACTTTCTACAGGCTCCAGGCGACATGGTAGCACATGAAGGGCGACTTTGTAGGTTGGATTGTAAGGTATTAACTCTTTCCTCTGTTCTTTTTTTTTNAAAAAGAATATTAAGAGAATACTAAGTTGTGCCCACATATCTATGTCATTTCCTGTGAAGAACATCATGTGGCACTGCTCTTTTGTTGTATTATGTAAGACCCAGACAGCAGCCTTACTTTTAGGACAAAGAGTAAAGCTGTAGCTGTTTAGAAAATAATGCCATTATTCCCAGCCACCATATGTATATTCTTTACTTTTGCTAATGAATACTTCACAATTAATTTGAGAATAGAATGTATGCAGGGTTTGTCCAAAAGCTTTTAGATCATTAAATAGCATGGCCTCTAAAACCATACGCAGAACCCAGTTCATCACACAGACCACATCACCACTAACATTTCAACACAGAATCATTTCCTTGTAGTTTCCATACTAAGTCAGCATCAGAAAGGTCCCAAGAATCACAAAAAAGTCTGTTCCTTGGAGTGTAATAATTACACTTAATTCAAACATTCCAAAAAGCCTGCTCAAAAACATACCATCATATTCTGAAGTCAGCAAATGTAGGTAATTTTGCACTACAGGTGGGAATTAAGTCCCATGGAGTCCTCATTGAAGCTTTTTTGCTCTAAACTAGAAATGAAAAGGGATTTAAGAACCCAAAGAAATTACAAGATCCTGGTATTAATAGGCTTAAACTCCCAGTAATCATAGCAGTGAGTACTTAAACATTTATCACTTGCAGATGGCTTCTCAAGACCTGGATCTAATCAACAAAGTACAGATACTTTTGCTTCTGGTAAGGATCCTGGCTTGAAGAACTCATCACCTAGGGGAGGAATCCTGAGCTCCTCATGCTTTTAAGCTGATAAGGCTGTGGGAGTTGGAAATATAAACTTCATTTGCCTTTTCTTCTGTTTTCATCTTGTTCAATCACTTTGAGCTGATCTGTATTTTGACAACTGTCTGTGTACCACAGATGAATAGCTGGACTCTTCAAGTGTTCATATTTACACATGGATACTATGACATTTGTGCTCTGTGCCATGTAAGAGGGTGAAAATAATTCATTTGCAAGTAAAAAATTTCTTCAATGATAATGATAAATGATTAGCTGTATTTTTATCCTGACTGCTGGGGCAGCGGTGTGGGCGAAGACAGAGAGGGAACCCAAAGTAAAAAGGAGACTTCAGACAGATTTTAAAACCAAGTTGTTACAGCTTGGAAACAGACACTAAGATGCAATATATGCCAGTTTCTTAGACAAATTGTTAACTGGATTTAGAATAACTCTGCCAAAAAGCCAATCTAGTAGAAGTTACAACACTGGGATTAAACTGGGGAACTTGTATGGAGTTGGCAATGAGTGGTAATCAGAATAAAGCTTTTATACAGTATATCAGAATCATCATTCAAGTAAAGTTTCTCTAACCTTTACATCAGTAGTAATTTCCATGATTACCTGACCGTAACAATCTTCACATTCCAGAGAAGTTGCCTAAATGTAGCTGGCCCTCTACATTTTTCACCCAAAAGCAGAGCTAGAAACTTTGTACTCATTCCCTTAGTCTCTTCAGTATGCTGAACTCTAGCCCAGTTTTAACAATGTACCCAGTGACCAAATTGACTTGTTCTTTGCTCTTGTTCACTTGACAAAATTCTTGTGTGAACCACGTCAACAAACACAAACACTTTGCCTTACTACACTTATGTAATCATATTCAGAAATAGTTTTATGGCTTATGTGATGAAAACAGTCCTTCAGAAAGCCATATTAACAGCCATTTTCTGTCCTTGATAATCCTAGAAGGAAATCTATCAACTAAGCAAAAAATCATGAAGATTATATTCCCTATGCGATTATGTATTTCTTCTTACTTCAGGGATTTTTGTTCTTTAAAACAAGTTTCATGCAACTCCTTTGATTTATATACGCTGGTGTTAAAATTTTAACAGCAATGTTAATTTAGCCTTGTTGGTTTATGTGTAAACATACAAACATATATATGCACCCTATCAACACACTTCAGTCTTAACCTTTTAAATATAAATACGACACACTTTAAGAACCCTAATATCAATATTTTTTAGTTTAAAATATATTTCCTTAACTATAACTCCTTAAAACAAGCAGTCCAAACACATGCAGTCAGCTCATACAATTTCTGGCCTAGGAGGCAGGTTCATCTGCATGAAAAGAAAATTACTCTTGTGGCTTCCATAGACAGTGGTGCAGAAGCCAGTGATAAGAGCCCAGTGTTGATGGAGACAACCTGTTCCAGTGCCTCATCATCCTCATAAAGTAAATAATTTCTTCCTTAAGTCTAATGCTCTTCATCATCATTCATTTTATTCTAATCTGAGCTCAGAGTTGCCTTCCAAGAGTATAAAGTCACCATGGATATACTGTGTCTAGTTTCTGAGGTAACAAATTTGTGGGTTACTTCACCTCCTCTGTTCATCACCCCTGTTGACTTTGAAAAGTACATTACAGTACCAAAGTTCTAGACACAACAAGTGAGAAACATATCGAAAATGCTGTATTTAGCTTTATAATTATGCTATCTTATCAGCAATATCCAGAAATAGTTACACAATTTTTAAAGGTTCTTTACATAAAAAGAATTAACACATTTAAACAGGTAGACTACCATATCTGCTATATTTTATCATGTGACAGATCATCGGTTGAAGGGAAAGAAAGAGATTACATCTAGCTTAATTAGTCCTTAATTAGCATACACATTTCCAAAGGCCACACAGCATGTGAAAGCACTGAAAATAATTTCATTCTTAGAATTATGTATAGAATCAATAGGTCCTATTGGCTGACCCAGACAAGGAAATCCTTCCTCAGAAGAAATTTTTTTTGCCACAGATTTTGCTCTCTGCTGTTAAGGACTGCATGAGCAATGTGAAGGAATATATTAAAAAGTTCTCAAAGGAGTGGAAGGAAAAAACCCTCCAAATATGTTTTTTAGTACACTGTCTGCCACAAAATTTACATGTGAATTACTTACTTTATTCAAAATATGACTGCAGTATCTTCTGGCAACCAAGCCGTTTCTTTAAACATAGTAGTCACTCCCAGATTCTTACTTGATTCTTCCTTCCTGAAAACATGCAGACCTTTTCTTCGTATCAAGGCTAAAAGACTGATTGCTTAACTTCCCCCCCCNAAAAAAAAAAAAGGGAAGTAAGAAATGTGTCCTGATTCCAGCTGTATTTTCTAAAGGGTCTACATGTCTTGTATGCCAGAATGACAGAAACCACTTTTCTTCATGCTATTTCAAGTGAAGGTTTGGTCTAGTATTTACACTTCTATTTGCAAAGAAACAGGTACAGTAATGAGAGTATTGATTTCAAAAATAAATACCACCAAAAGAAAAGGCAGAAAGAAAAGTCCTCCAAGGGATGGAATAGTACAAAATGAGAGTTATATTCCTTTTGTTTATCTCTGCTCATGCTGTAATGTGTCTTTTGTTTTGCTTGCAAGAGCTTGGAGAAAGCTTCACAGATTAAATGATTCATTTTTGGACTTACTGAAATTCATGTGAACATTCCTATTGAATTGAAAAGGGGTGGAAATTTGTCCATTAATATTTTAATAAAAATACTCAATGTAAATTATGTAGATGGTAATATTAGAAGGAACTGACTCTAAGACAGGGAACAAATTGTGTGCTCCCTTCAAGGATGTTGGAAGGAACTTAGCAGTTGTGCACATTGACTTCTGTTGTTTCATTGCTAACTTATTCAGAGGTTTATGCAGCCTATTCTGTTTTTGTTACTTCAGCTCAGTGGCATCATCAAATTCCACAACAAATAAAGCTTCGACCTGGCAGTAGCCGGTATGCAAACCTTACTGGCCAAGGACTCGACATTTATTCTGGCTTCCCAACTACTGAAAGCCCTGTGTTGTTTTCGTCCCCAACTCAAAAGATGGTGGAAAGTGATGAACTTTGAAAAAAACAAATGAACAATGGTTCCAGTTACACTTGCAGAAATGCTAGAACTGAAAAAAATAAAGAGGTACAAGTCAAGATGCTCAAGGTTTACAAGCAACTTGTTTGTAATTAAGTGTACTGCTGCTGCAAATTTTGCAAGTAACATATACAAGACTTTTGCATAGTATTTTTCTGCAGGAAAATTGTGGTATGGAGTGTTGTGCAATAAATTCAGTACTGTGTAGTTTGCTAAGAATTACATAGTAAACATAGTTTTCAGCACTTAAAAGCCAATACCACTTCTACTGCTAGAATTAAAGCTACTCTCCTGTAGCAAGCTACTTTAAGGATTGATGATGTTTTGCTGGAATACTGCCCAGTGAAAACACTGATATTACAGTAACAACAATCCTGAATGAGGGTAAACAACGTGACTTTGAATGTAATTCTAAAAAAAAATGCCAGATAATCACAAAGCACAAGTACAAGAAAAAAGATGTAACTCATTTTTATATATAATTAAGACAGATAATCTTATAATTGTTGAACTCAAGTCTAGATAAGTATAGAATTCCATGTAGGTACAGCTGTATACCTTATATATTTATATTTGTGTGTGTGTGTATACTCCATGAACTGTGTACTCATGGCATAATGATTCATAAAGTAAGGTACAGGACATATGCCCAGGGCTCTAACATAGGAAACTAATCTTCCTGTAGTCTGAAGCATGTTCTGTAGAACTCATAGCTGAAACTATTTTCCAGATGTGCTTTGTATTTTTTTTTCTTACACTGGTAGTGATTCTCTGCTTTTAAACATAAATTCATACCACGCTGGTAACTTCAGGGTTCTCAAATATCAGCCTCTTTCTTCCCGTTTTTAATGTGACTGAAAGAAAAGTATCTACCGTATACCTCATTTTTTCCTCTAACTGAAAAGGAATTATGATCTGCTGGAAATCAGTGATTTCATCATCATTTAGGAAACAATGACAAGCACAGTGTCTACTATTAAGACAGCAAATTCCATTAATACACAAAAATCTATGGACTTAAGAATGTGCAAAGAGCTAAAAAATTCTACTATAACTAATAGGAGTATATAAGAAACTAATGAAGATGCAACAGAAGATATTAAGAACACTTAATTGATTTAAATACATTTAGCATCTGCACAGTTGTACAGCATTTACAATCTGTGACTATCTAAGATTATTTCTTGCCTCTAAGTTATTGTTATCCATCTTCTTTGGACAAGAATGATTAAAAGATGAAAAATGAAAAAGAAAAATTAACAGATACTATTGGTTTAGATCTTATTTGGATTTTTTTCAAAGTTAAAAGTGTAACTTAAAAAATTACAAATGCAAAGAAAACAGTGAGGAATTATCTTAAGAGCAGAAGGATACCGGATATGGACAGAAACTTGAGAAAGAGAAAGCCTTTCATCCCTGGATTTCCTACAAAAGCAACTTAGCATATCATTAACTGTTTGTTCCCTAAAGATCTTTGGGAAGTGAATTTATTGTATTGTTCCACTTCCTATGTGAGTACAGTAACACATATCACAAAACCACCGTAACATAAACTCACCATTATAACGTCCCTGCTTTTGTTAGAAATCTCATGTATGATTCACCCCAGACTGAGAAGATCAGGAAGCTAAAATATATTCTTATCTTGACAGACAATATAAGATACAATTATTTCAGTGAGAAAGAAGAAATGCCAGCTGTTGCTGATGTTGTATCTCCTTTCCAACAAGAGAAAACTAATCGCTATGAAAAGCAATACATTAATTCAAGTGTCTTCAGTTATGAGACGCTCAGTTTAAGACAAACTGTGGGCCTCTAGAATAGAGAAGCCCTTGTTCCTCTGATCTTCACTTGTTTTTAGGATGGCTTAGTGAGTCAAAGTTGGTTAAAAAAAAAAAAATTTAAAATATTCCCAAATTTGTAACGACTCTTGAGAAAATAATCCAAAGAAAGTTATTGGGTTTCATTTAACTCAGTGCTGTTGGGAAGAAGAATAAGAGAGAATTAAAAGATCTAATTCCAGTCTTCTCATTACTTCATGCCTGAAGTGAAAAGTGGATTTTATCCAAAGTATTCAAAACTGGATATCGTTCATCAGGCTTTGTACCTAGCAAAAGGTTAGTCAAGCTCTTTTCCTCTTTAGAACGCAACGGTGGGCCCCTTGCCTAGCTTTAAGGGATTGGACCAGATGATTTCCTGAGGTTCCTTCCAACCTGAATCGTCCTATACGTCCTACATTATTTTACTTTCCTCTGCCTGTCAGAATATCCTATATGGATAAAGTTTCCTATTGAATGATTAGAAAATAAAAAATCAAGCAGGCACAAGCTTCTCCTTTTGGCTGTGATATATCCCACTACACAATTCTAGCAAGAAGAGTGAGCATGATATCTGATTTTTTTACGTAGTTTAAAAGAATAGTAGTACATATTATTTGCAAATACTTGGTTACCAGTTCTAGAATTGTACTTGTGAATACTACTGACATTAGTAGCGATTCTCACATTTTATAACATCAGACATTATGTCCAAGAACTTGGCACAAACCAAAAGACAAAGAGCACAGATAAAAGATGTAAACCATATCTCTTCTTCATTTTTTCAGTGAAATCTCTCTTGACTTTATAGTTTGAGCAGACAAGCTGAAGGATAAGTGGTACATTTTTTTTAAATGTACTTTTTGTTCTTGTTGTTAAGGCAGACAAAAGCTACTGCTTTTCCCAAAAATCTGTATAGGAGGGATTAATTCTAAGTCATTAAATAAGAGGCCCCTGCAGATTCACAGCAAACCAGGCTACAGTGTGCATCACCAAAATCTGTCACCTGAACTATAAATATTCTCTCTTTGGCAGTATTTATTTGCAGAAGGATCAAATTTTTATCCATCACTCTTCCCTACCTAATGTATAAGTCAGAGAAATTACTTTCAGTGCATCTGACATAAACAAAATCAGAATCTGATCCCATAATAAATAAATAGTCTGTAGTCATTAACTTTTGCTTATTAATTGCTGCAGAACATTTGTCCTTTCCATATTCTGAACCCAGACAGTGAGTGTGTAAACAAAGCTTAGTGAATGGATGTAAATGCTGTTAATTAGCAGAACTAATGTGCTCAACATAAAGAAGATGCAAAAACAATGCTTATGTTGTTGACTGATGGAAAAGCCAAGAGGAAAAACTGCTTGTGTAAGCAGTAGAGACAACAACTGAGTTGCCACAAAACTTGATGTTGTTTGAGTTCATGTGCCATGAGGGTATCATACTGTGTCAAGATACACTACACACTATGCAATTGTGCTCTCTTCCTGAACAGCTTGACTTTTCATTGTTTTTGTTCAATTGAATAGCTGATTTAATTTCACACTAACATGATATTTCATTCTCTTATTTAGGGCAGGCTTCTGCAACAATAAAAATCTATGTTAGAGCATTTCCTGGAATCAGTGTTAGCCATTATCTTCCAAAAGTCCATTAAATCACCACAATGTGAAACATAACATTGTATCAATGAGATACAGAAATATTCATTTTTGTAAACTCTCAGTAATAGATCATTTTTCTGATTCAGATTCTTGTAGGTTTACTTATTTTCTTGTTCCCTTCCAGTCCTGCTTTTGTATGTGACCGGATGCACAATATATTTCAAAGAACAGCAGAAATAACTTCTATTCTGCGATTCTAGAAAGCATAAGTATTATCTTTGCTTTAAAATTTTTGGCCCACCTTGGTACAGACACAGTCCTCAGCAGCGTCATATAACAGTTTGCATTAATCCCAATAGATTTCTTGCCTTAAAACAGCTAGATTGAGATAATTTGCTTGCATGCAGACAGTGGAACATACCTTCTGTATGATTCCCATACGCTGGTGTGAAGAGGAGAGCACACAATCTAAATTATAAAAATCAAGTCTGCAGCCTCTTTCATAATATCTAAGCAGTTGCCAATTGCAACTGTTTACAGTAACAACAGATATTGCAAAGAAACAAATCTGAAATTAGAGTTACTAAAAGAACTATGCTCTTACTGCTACAAGGTTAAAAAACATCAGTTTCAAGACAGTGTCTTCATACAAAATGATTAGTAAGACATTTTGTAATTGTTAAATATTGAATGAGTGACTCACCGTTAGTTGCCTTACTATTTCCAATACAAATATGTTCACTTTGAGCCTTAAAATTCTATTTTATATTTTTTTCTTGATTAAAGTTGATATTGTTTATTTTTGATCCAAAGTCATTCTCTATGGAAAAATAGTGCTAACATCAGTTTTAAAGTACATTAAGTGCATACAAAAGGAAGAAACAAATGCCCAAACGTTCAGGAATGTATCTCCTTTCATCTCACCTTAACTTAAATAAATGCTTCGGAGTTGCATACGAGAGTGTGTCCTTGATGTCTTTAAGTAATTGCGAAAGTGTGGAGCAAAACCAGAGGTTTCTACAGAACTCAGCTGTGACAGATAATGAAATTAATGCATTTAGACTTGACTTTATTTAGAAGAAAATCATAAAGTACTGTCAAGTCAGGGATATAGTAGACATGATGCTAGCATATAGCTGTGACATACAGTTGTTTTTTCTAAATATCAGTTTGCTCTTGTTTTAAATTACGCTTTCTTAATCCAGTAACCTCTCTCCTCAATCAAATTTTAAAAGAGCAAGTTTTCTCAGGGGAACCAGAGCAGAAGCTAAGGAGTCTTTAGGACAATCTGAATGTTCAAAAGATCTGTAGGGTTGTCAGATTATCAGCATCTTGTAGAATTCATCCCCAACCCCTGTATTTGGGCATATCCTTCTATTTTACAGACTGGCAGAGATGAACTCCATTGTGTCTCGTAAATTCTTGTACCATGAACACATCACGTTCAGCCAGCACCCACACAACACCCACAGAAATGCCCAGTTATTGGATCTAGGACCAAAGCTCCTCTGTGCAGTTAGTAGGGCACTGGAGAGTGTTAGAGAAGACTTATTTTTTCAGCCTTTAGCTCTGTATCCAGTTCTTCAATAAGTGAAAATTGAATGAAGATGCAGAAGCAAAACTAATATTACAAAGAAGATGGATTTTATAGTCTTGATAGAGAAGACAACAGGTGAAAAAAAAAAGATGCATTCTATTACATTTACTGGTCTTGATTTTACTGTCCCATTTAACCATGTTTCTCCATTCGTGCACGGACTGATTCTTGTGTACATCTGTAACTGCTAGGTCAGAGACAATGTTCATAAGAACGTTTTAGCCCTGCTACAGCTCCACAAGCTAAAGTAGCTCCTACATGTAATATCACTTCCTCTGAGCAGTAAAAGCTGCTTTTAATAATGCCCTTATACTTCAAGTCGATTATAGTTACGAAGAACTAACATCGTACAAATAATCCTTGGGCCATACATGCTACAAATTTAAGTGAAGGTCTCCATTTATTTCAATGTGAAATTATGTTCAGAAACAGATCATTCGCTAAGATTATACCATCTTCTAACAGTATGTGACTACTTTTTTTCTTTTCTAAATAAAGAAATGGCAAAATATCAAAGACATTTTGAAATTTTGAAAAACTGACTACAGATTTCAGACTGTAGGAAGCCATTCTAATATGGACTTCCTTTTATTATTTGGAGTTACATATGCAGACATCTTAAGCAAATTCTGTGTAAGTTAAGATTTACTTTGCATGTTAATTTCTGTACAAATGAAAACTGAATGACAAATTGGAAAAAAAACTACTAGTATACAAAATACTAAAATGTATTATTTGGTAGAAAATATTTAAATATTATACATATGGGTTTTGCTTTGGGTTTTTTAAAACTATGTTTTCTTGAAACTTAATTAAAGTTAAAAACATAAAGCTTTCTTTTTTAAATGAAATCAAATGTCTTTAATATCTATGTAGAGGAAGCATTGGATTGTTTCTTCAATGAATAAATGTGTTTTTGTTCTCAGTGCATTTGCTTTATTTCTTGAGTATTTTATAGAGATGCAACAACTCAGAAGAAGAAACTGTTTTGAAAATTCTTAATGAGTGTCTGAAGTCTTGATAAAGCCATTCCTAAATTAAAACTGAGAATTGCATCTGTATCGCCCAGCCAAAATAGATTGAAACCTGAGTGCAATGGTACTCATCATCTCAAGGCTGAAGGGTATTTTGGAATATTAAGAATATGGCAGGAAATCATGTTCTTTTTAATTTCTGTCTAGCGAATCACATCACAACAGTGACTTCACTGAAGATTTCTACAGATATCTACACTACAGAAGTTCTACTTAACAGGGTACAGGAAACACAGCTAAAAATTAAAAAAAAAAAAAAAACCCAAAACCCTAATGATATCCATGCTTTCCCATGCAAAAAAGTTGCAATGTCACTGACCTTACAAGGCTATAACTAAAGCTAGCAACATTTTTATTTTTCATAAGGCATGTACTGCAGCACCATTTAGTTATTCCAGTCAAGAACTGAGCTTTGTTCTTTACATGTGTATAGTACTGAATGCTCTGTGCCTTAAAATTGTGCAATAGAAAAGATAAACCTGAAAAGCCGGAATTAATTGAAGTGATAAGACATATTAATACATACTCACTGGTAGCCGCGATATCTAGACAGGAAGAAATCACTGCCTTTTAGTTGCTAACATACTTTTATGGAACACGCTGCCCCAGTTCCATTTCCAGACCATGAAAAGTCACTGCAGTTGAAAACATCTATCCAGTTCAAATTGAAAAAAAAACTCTGGCCACCTTGTAAAAAAAAGGGTGAAATGATTCAAAGAATCATAACACCACCTGTGCTAGTTCAAAGAGTAAACACCAGGATGCAGTTTGAACCTTCTAGAAGAATAGAAGTTAATTTCCCACAGATTGTTCATTAGAACTGCATACTGAATTTCAATAGTGAAACGTGTTTAGCAAGCAACAAGTATTTAATGAAGAAAGAATTTCTGATCCTCTGTGTATTCATAATGTGACTGTAGAACTACTATGTACTAATATTACAAAAAGAAATATCTCAGGCTTGCACTTCTCGGTGGGACAGAAATCTGTAAGCAGAAAAAATTCTACATGTAAGAACACATCAAGCTCTGCACATCTGAAGTCATTTGGAGGCCGACTGGAAGCAATAATTTATTGGGGGGAAGTGGGGCCATGTCATTAAGGACTAGTACAGAAGAAGGGTCACAGTTATTATCTGACAAGCATCAAACAGTCAGTGGGAAATAAATGCTCTGGAGCAATGATGAAATCCATGTTAAATGGTCAAGTGATCATTTCACAGAGTCACTGAAATATTGGTGAAGAAAAGCAGTTAAGAGAAGCCAATGACTTCCTGGACGGTTATTGAGTTTGAGACGTCTAAACCACCACTGCTTGCTCTTCACATCACAGTCAAAAAGAACTTTTCATGTTTAAAATTCCCCTCGTCTCCCCCAGAAGAGCTTTGACAGATAATACACAGACAGCTATGAAGAACTTACTCTACTGCCATCACTGCTGTAGTAAATTAGAAATCCCGACTTCGAACTCAACACTGCACCCTCCCAAGAAAAAAAAATTACTGAATTACCACACCATTCTGTAAAAGCATGTTTAAGTTACTAATGAAATAGTTACTAATTAATATTAGTTAAAAAACAAACACTCACTTCTCACTAGCAAAATCAAATTTAAGAAAATGGGGATTATACTATTCAGTGGCACAGGCTGATCTATAAAGCATTCAAAAAGCTATCCTCTGCACTGAAGTGCTTTTTAAGGCTTCACTTTCAATTGTTAACAATTTAGGTAATATAACCACAGATTTGGTTTGTTCCGCTTTGTGTGAGCTTACTATCATTTAAACATTCTCATCACAAAAACATTCTCTGTTTTTGTGATTATTTCTGTCATCAGACTATCTACTATTAGTAGACAGTGTATTACAATGCTGAATGGGAGAAATAAAATGGATGAGACATGGTGGTTATATACTTTTATGTACGCTACATATAAACTGCAACATCACATCCCAAAAATAAAATTATATGCCAGCAGTGCAGAAACACAGTGGTACTGCTCTTGTACACTGCCCTGGTGCTTATACTTTCATATAAATTTGTACACTCCCCACATAGGGTTTAGAGGTCTATTTCTCACTAAGCCAAGATTTCTATGTCACAGAAATGCACGGTCTATTTGCATTATATTCCTGTTTCAGGATCCATTGCTGTGCAAGCAGTGCAATTAACACAATTTCTGCCCAAAGTTTACACTAATAAATTAGCCTAGGATGGCACATCATTCGTATCATTTAATTATTTGAGGACTGCATTGATTATACCTGAATATGACAAAGAACTTCTTTAATGTGAGGGTGACAGAGCACTGGAACAGGCTGCCCAGAGAGGCTGTGGAGTCTCCTCTGTAGAGTCTCCTCTGTAGATATTCAAAACCTGTCTGGATGCCTACTTGTGTAACCTACTGTAGGGAACCTGCTTTAGCAGGGGATAGGGCTTGGTAATCTCCAGATGTCCCTTCAAACCTCAACAATTCTGTGATACAGAGAAATTGGTCACTTAACAAGAACAAATTTTCCAACATTATTAATTCAAGTGTGTGACAAACAACAACTACTTCTATCCTCTCTGTATAAACTTCTGTAAAGAAATCAGCAAATAACATGACTTTGTATTCCCAGAAGGCTGAAACCACATGAAGAGCTAACGTAATTCGTAAGCAAAAGCCTGCATTTTAATAATTACCCTAATCACTACTGAGCTTAGAAAAGCTGAAGTATACATTAAAAAACATTCCTGAATACCAGTGATTAAGGGAGAAATTTGCTCAGAATATATTTGTTTTCTCTTCTATATTTGTTTAGACCTGAAAGTCTGTCCCAGCAACTTTTACTCCAAATACAGTCCAACTTGTGGCTTTGGAAGTGTACCATTCTGCAAGACACTGATCAAAGGCAAAACGTCAATGAAGGTTCAGGGAGATGGCAGATAATGTCAGGTCTCTATATATAACAGTTCCTGTAGCAGAGACCCTTTCCCCCAAAACAGAGCTTAGCTTCTATTGCTGCTTCAATTTTATTTATTTTTTTCCTTCGAAAGCTACTTAATTGTTGCAAATAGCTCCTATCTGAACTTCTATTTTTGTTTTAGGATTCTTTCAAATGACAAGATATGGCAGCAGGCAGCAGGGAACCTGCCAGCCTTCCCTGCTGGAAATCTACCACCAGTTGTTTTGGGACAGCAGCTCCTTTTCTCCTTCTCCCAGATGGCTAACACTAGCAAAGGGCTTGTTTCTGGAAACTCCCAGCAGCAGCACCAGCAGAAGTATCCTTCATCTTCACAGTTTGCTGCCATCATAACAGGCATCTGCAGTCAGACCTTTGTGGACACATCTGCTGTTCTGCTCCTACTCATTTTTTATTTATTTATTTATTTTACCTCCCCAGTCTCCTTTCCCTAACTCTTCTGCCTTTTCTATCCAGACCCCTTTATCTTCCACAAGCACAAGCAGAAAATAAATAAAAGACAATTCAGGGCATCTGCAGGGCTGAAATGAAGCGTATCTTTCAACAAAACTTATCTTTAAAGGCTGTTTTTCGGAGGGTACACTAAACACACTTCCTCCTGTAACTGAGTGACAAACATCATCTGCCAGTTTTTCTGCGCATTAAGCTGTTAGGGCTGAGGAAGCAGTGAAATACTAAGGGAAGCAAAGTTACTAGTAAGTAATTTCTAGAGTTGGAATTTAAGGTAGTTTATGAGAACATACCATAGAAAACACTTTATTTATGATGTACAAAATCTGTTACTGTCTCTAGATAACATAAAATTAAAAAATAAAATGCAAGCAGACTACAAAAATCCAGATGTTTACATTGTTTTCACACAAGTATCTCATTCATAGTATATAACCACATGTGCTTTCACAGCCACTAAAAATAAAAACATTTTCATGACTTGAAGCTAGCTCTTTTTCAAGCTTACAAGAGACACCGTAAGTTGGATTAAAGCAAACCTACACAGTTTTGGAACCCATATATCAAACTTACAAAGTTTAAGACAGTTAGTTCTCCAAGGACTAGAACTCCAGTACAATATAAATCTTTTTCCACGGGAGTCACTCAAGGGAAAACAAAACAAAGAATTACTTTAAAGCTGACATGAAAATAAAAACGTAGAATGAAATTCATTTGTAGTGTTACTCCATTCAGTTATAGCAAGGGTCAATTTGGCCCATGACTGGTAGGAAATACTATTATGGGTCATAATTAAAGAAAAAGACTTATTTAATTAAAGGAGCCAAATTAACAAGCAAGCCATAGTCTGTAAGATTTCAAACAACTTTCTATCAAAAGTAAAGAAATTCATACTTCTTAGATGCATATTGATTTAAGCTCTCGAAGCAAATTTATTTGTCAAATTAGTGTAAGACACAAACATGAATAAGCTATTGTAATGCCAATATTACCTTATTCAAGCAGATTAACTCTTGCTAATTATTAAATTACACATCTGGCCTGCTGCATATTTTTAGCTCATAGTAAGTTCTAATTAGCTATTTGGAAGTGTTCAGGGTGATAGCTGAATATTCGCTGTGCATAAGGATCACTGTCTGTTGCCACTTTTTGTCCGGTATAATGGTGGTAACTCTCTGGATGAAAGTGTTCACAGTGAAGGTTAATCCATTCTCTTTCAGTACTGTATCTCTCTGCTTCAGCAAGTATTCGTGTTAGAGCCATGATATAACTCAAAGCCATCTGAAGGGTCTCATATTTGGAGAGCTTCTTATCCTGACCCCACTGTGGAACCACCTTCCTCAAACGATCAAAAGCTGTGTTCAGTCCTTGCATCCGTCTTCTCTCCCTGGCATTGGCAGCCAGTCTTCTCTTGGCAGCACTCTCCATTCTTTCTGTGCTGCACTTCACAACGCAGCCTGGTCCGCTTCTGCCCTGGATGTCTGACTCTACTCCTGAATCCAAATGACTGGATTTACAGGTTTTCATATTTATTGCAGCTGCAGCTTCACACACATACAGAAAAAATTACACTTTAAAAATGAAGTGTCTGAACAGTTGTAGAGAAAGCACTCCTGTAAGTAGCCTGTGTACCTCTTGAATCTTCTTCCAGATATTGTTGATGAGATATTTATCTTAGCAGAAAAAAATAAAAAAATTAAAAACTCTTCTGGCTCTTCTGGAAGTGTCTGAAAATTGCTTATTGTTTAATGAAAGAATAAAGAGTTCTCAATGCCTTATGCTTTCATTCTTCTCATTTCTGTAAAATCAATGACGTAGGGAGAAAACAACGAAATCTCCATTCTCAAAACATGAGTTAGTGAAGAAAATGGTCCTTTTAAGCCAGAAAGGATATTAATGGATTAAAAAGACATCCATCCCAATGGCCATTTCACTTGGAAGGAGCTCTGATTCAGTTTAGGAGGATGTCTTGATATGATGAACTGTTGTGATCTGAAGACATAAATTCAAAACTGAAATCTCTCCCTTCTTGACTGCCGCCGGCAAGCAATGATTGTGTCTTACAGACTCAAAGAGGCTTTATAGAAATTGCTAAACTAAACAGGTGGTAGCAGGTGGGCGGGCGGCACTCTGCTTCCATCCCAGTACCTTCCCAGCCTGGGAACCACAGGGGGAAAAAAAAAAAAGGCAACAGTAAAACCCGAACATTACAGCCTTCATCTGTTGAGAAGTCTTCCAAAGCCATTCTGTCCAGCCCTAACAACTTGCCATCTGGAGCCGTGTCTGGCTGGCCCCACAAGATTCTGGGCAGTTAAGCAAAAGATCCTTTCAATTGATAATCTGTTGCAACTCAGGAGGAAAAAAAAATATTACTCTCACTGTGCATTGTAGCATTTGCACTTTAAAATATCTGAAAATTCTGGTAGATAGTATTAGGAGTAAAAAATAGTTGTTTCAGCAAAGCAGAGGAGAATTAGCTTGGTGATGTGTGGCAGAGAATAGTACTGTGCTTCACTATACAATACTGAAGCAAACAGACTCAAATTATCAGGAATCTTGTAGGACTCAAGTACAGACCATTGAGAAGAGAACAGTATCTCGAGAAAAACTGAGATTATATATTTGCATGTCAGCAATGTTATGAAAATAACTCAGAACAAGTTTAAACAGTTAAAATGTAGCTATGGATTTATCTAATAATTTTTTAAGTATTTGGAGAGGTTGTGATACAGACACGCCAGTACAAATAGTCTGAAAACTGTGCTTTTAAATACGTTATGTGTAATGTATATATGCATATTTATGTGAAAATAAATATAAATATAGAATGTGCCCTCTTAGGAATATCCCCAAATAGGCAAGGAGAATAAAAGAAGGTGTGAAAAAGATTAATCTGCTTTCTGGCTGTAAGAGCTCATTTGTGCTACTAACTCTAGTGACAGTGAAATCACCATTCAGACACACAGAATATAATCTTGCTTTTACAGTACTTATACTATTAAAACCATTATCTACATAAATTACGAGAAAAAATCATATGAACATGTTATCTTACACACAAAAGGTTAAAAAAACCTGCCACAATGATTTATTATCTGTATTGATTTCAGACTTAATTAAACTGTTACCAGCTTTCATAAATTACTAAGTTTTTCTCATTAGAGACTGAATACTGTATATTTATTTAGAACTATGACTCAATTGTTTTCATTATGACTCTAAATCTTGAAGTAGTTGTAAACAGCTGATTAATCTGTAGCAGAAGCAATGACAATGAAATGAGGTTGAATAATCCAAAAACAATAGGATGCAATTGAACACTAATGGACTCGAGCATGACAGATGTTGGACGTAGGCTGTTACGCCCAGTTGGTCTGCTCTTAATATTCTGAATCCTAATGGTCTTGAACAGAGATGATGGTTGGGGTAGGGAGTCTCCATTATTCCATTATCAAAATGTACGATGCATCTTCAATATTTAAAGAAGTACAACTTCATCACATTTCATTATAATGTTCAACATTCCTATTGGTGTGCGCTGACCTGTTCTCCCAAATATAAAAAAAAGCACTACTTCACATTAATGTGTTCCTTTCTGAATGACAATTTCTGAATACTTGGGAGTGTGAGAGAGCTGAAAACAGCACATTTCCAAAAACCGCATAACCATATGTCTTTCACAGAAGGACCAGCAATTAGAACTTGCGAGATACTTCTTTTTCTGATGACACTTCATGGGCAGCAATAAAAAAAAAAACAACCTGCACCTTTAATCTTCATGCAATTGCTACAGCATATTGTAGTGCTGCAACTTAATATGCTCAAATAATTTTAGTTGAATCCTTTGTCACTTAAAATGAATCTCAAGGGATTTTTAACGTATAGGAAGACAATAAAATTTAGGCATTGTGTAAGTTAATAAATACTGCGCATTCTCATGAGACATTTACTGCTCAGTTCAAATTATTAATCACTCTTACTATGAAAATAGTGCTGCTAACTTCATGCCTTAAGTATGAAAAGCATTCCTAACTTCATGTCCTGCAAGTATGAATTACAAAGATTTCAAATATAAAAATCACAATTCAGAAAGACCTTATAGTTTACTCCACTAATGAATAGTAAGACAGCAAATGACAGTACCATCAATTTTCCTCCTTTCTAATTGATTCTCCATCATTACCTTCTTTGAGTAACACACTGATACCATCTCAAGAGAGGGGCTGAGTTTTATCTCTCTCAATGAACAACTAACTTCACTTTGTATGATTTACTACAAAAATCACAGAATCAGAGCACAAGTCCATCTGGTTGATGAACCTTAGGGCTTATAGGTAAGGTTAAAAATTGTTCCTTGGAAGGTCAAAATGCTTGCTTTCCATGTCACTTTTTTTTTTTTATTTTTGGTTTTTCCACAGAAAAATGAGTATCTCATCTACACGAATTAATTTAATTATTTGGATAGTCCATTAGCCATATGAACATACACCATCTCAAGCTAGAAAACAAACTGCTTTATTGCTCAGATAATAATGGAAAGGGTATCGGTGTCGTTTTCCCAAGCCTCCTTCACCTGGCATGATTTTCTCATTTTTGCAGCTTGCCCTGAGTACGGCTTATGTAATTCTACTCTCTCCTCCATTTATTTTTACTTACTGCTCAGAGATGCTATTCTTTGAAATTATTCATCCAACGGTTCTCAGAATATTTATGATAGCAGTTTTCAAAAAACTAATTATATATTCCGGCATGATATACTGCTGTTGTGCTAAAAACAAATCTAGATCCCAGCTCCTATTAGTTTCATCTTTATTGTATATCAATGATTTCTCAAGAATTTCCCTTCTGCTCTTATTTTTTGTGTCAGAATATATTTGAAGCCAGAAGAAACATGGGAATGTTCTGTGCCTATTCACTCACATTTCAATCTTTGAATCTCTTGAGCAGGTACACATTCAGTGCTACTCCATAGCCCCAGCAGCATTATTCCTGACTTGCATTTTAATTCTAAAATGGCGTTTTTGATCAAAATATTGTGTTTTACTCAGAGAAGAAGAAAAAAAAAAGACTGATGGTTAAGCATGCTTTTTTCATTCATAAAACAAATTATTTTATCAACTGTAAGTCACTAGTGATATTAGCAAAACAAGAGATACTTTCAGTCCACTGCAAAATAAACTAGGTTTGGGATTTATGACTAGATACAGAAATACATTAAAAATGTTCTGCTGGATACCCAAGGTAGTAACTCAGATGATCATCACAGAAACCTTTAAGAGGAATGTGATATCTTCCATGTGCATTACTATGGAAAACACAATCAAATTACTGTTGTAGGGTACTAATTTTAAAAGGAAGTGAGAGTAACACTTCGAGTTAAAACTATTTCCAGAACACCTTCTCTCCTCCAATTACACTAAAAGTAACAGATGTAAGCAATATGTCAAAGCAAGAACCTTATCTTTTCCTTCTAGCTAGATAGCACTATTTCATTTCTGGAAGGACCCTTCTAAAAGCCACATCAGGACTTCTTATCCTCTAGAGGCTTCAAAGGTAGTTTATACTGAGCAAGCCAAAAGACCAGAGTGCAGTATGCTGCTTAATTAATAGCAGGTGAGTAACTACCAAAATATGACCACCTTTAAGGGCACAGTCTTTCACAGTATGTGCCCTCATGACAGACTAGCAATCCATGGTGCAGGGAATAATGCACTTTCCTTCCCTGGTTTTTTTCACTGTTTTCCCTATCACTCCAATAGAAATACTTCCCTATAGGTCTATCAGCAAAAAAAAAAAAAAAAAAAAAAAAAAAACAACAACAACAACAACAAAAACCCAACTCTCAAGTGAATGCTGTGTCCTCAAGAGAAATTTAGGCCCTTATTCTTATTGGGAAGTTGAATAGCAATCTATAGCAGTAAAATGAGTTTGCAATAATTTTGCCTAGAGCTTCCCGATGCTATACTGACACTTTTCAGCATGTTCCTACAACAGTTCATTTTATTCTAACTACTCTCTAAGGTGATTACTTCCTTCAATAGTTCGATAAGAAAATCTCCCAGCAACATTTAAACATCATTTGCCATACTACCCCTCCACTATTGCTTCTTGTCAATTTATCTGTTTCTCTTTGCCATTCATCCTCTTCGATGCCACAGTTTCTAAGTAGCTTTCCCTCAGGTGAGATGTGGGACTGAAAAAGCACAACTTTCCCAGGGATCCTATAGAGCAGCCTTTCAATGTAACTTTGCTTTAAAGCATGCTTCTATGACAGGAGGACTAAAACAGACTAAAAATAATCAAACATCAAAAAAGAGAAAGGGCTTGTTTTACCATGGTATGACAGGAGCATGTTTTGTACATTTAACTATCAAAAATGTTTCTCCCTTATATTACGTATAGATGATGGTTACCATCATATATATATAGATATATAGGCATACTAAAAAAAAGACTGCTCATGAAAAGAAAAAGTTACCACTGAGAACGATGTTGCTACCTTTTGCACTGCTAAAGCAGGAGTTAAAAAAAAAAAAACCACTTTCAACAAAATTTCACAGATTCTGCAGGGATGGTGGCAATCAAGGCCTAACAATTTATGAACCAGCATATGTGAATTAGGATTTATTTGACCATTTTCAAAAGTTTATAAATGTAAATTTAATGAGCTCTCTGACACTGATGCAATACCAGTGTTACAAAACAAAACAAAACAAAACAAAACAAAAAACCATCATAAGCTTGTTACAAAGAATGGATGAACAAAAATTTAATAGGAAAATCAGCTTATGGAGAAGATGTGGTCAGACAAATGTAATGCAGTTTAGGACAACATCTGATCTTAGCAGAGGGTTTGATTTGGTATTATTACCTCTTACGTGGTAAAACTTCAGGCTTTCACTGAAACAGGTCGTCCTACTCCTTTCCTATCCCTAGGGGCTTATTTTGTCTCAAACACTGGCAGGGTAAACCGTCACGCAATCATAGGGCAAGTCAGTTCCCCAGGCTGACTGAAAAAATACTTCCTTACACTGTAGTACAGTTCTCTACACTGACCATTTGCTAAGCTGATTTAGCTGATTAGTCACATGGTCATTTGTTTCAGTGTGTAGGAAGTGGCAGCACCATGTGGCTACAGGAAAGCAGGGATGGACCAGAAAATGTAGGCGCAGGCATTACTAGGATATGCCATACTACAGCTACATTACAGCAGTTTAATATATATCACAGTCTGAGACATTATAATTGATCATGTGTGCCCTTTTATCCCTCCAATGTAAATCGAAGAGGTCAGTTAACACTATCAGGGAAATTTCCTATTCATTAGTCAACCTTTTCAAAACAATTCAGCCTCAGGCAGATATCCAGAGATGAAATTTCTGACTGGTTTAGCAAAATTATAAAGAATAGAAGAAAGGAATCTTTTAAAGAGCATGCAAGGATGATCAAGAGAAGAGCACTACCTGTGATCAGAGGTATGGAATGGATTTTGTAGGAGGAACAACTAATGGACTCTTCAGGCTGGAAAAGAGCCACCAAAGAGATAAGAGATGTTGGCAAAACATAAGAAATGAAGTGCATCAAATGAGGTTAATTAGAATGAGGTTCAAAACAAAAACCTCAAAAACAAAAAAAAGGTAGGTCTTCACACAGTTGGCAGGAGATACGTGAATCTCTCTGCGACGTATTTGTGGATACTAATAGTTAACATAAATTAGATGATGGACTAAATAAATTAGAGCCAACTCAGTGAACCAGACAGAGCAGAATACAGTCAGGCTAAAGAGCTGAACAGATCTAACAGCTTGTGACTGTGGAAAATAGGAGGTCTTACCATTCCTTCCTCTCTCCCCCATTCCTCCTTTTTTTCTTTTAAGGCTATACTCCCCTTCTGCACATTCTGATGCTTATATGACTGGACATTAATCTCTCAAGACTAGAAGAAATATTTTTTTCAAGGGTTGGTTTTCTAATAGATTAATAAATTGAATCAGCTGTCCATGCAGCCATTTAAGTAGGTCTTGGTATGTTGGTTGGACCACCTGGCAGACAATGGTAGAAGAATGGGAAAGATCTTCCCTTTATGGCTCTAGAAACCTATTAGACATACACATCTAAATCATGTATAGTGCTCTTGAACAAATAATGCATATGACTGCTATATTATCCTGTAGTTCCTATACTATTTCCTATGCTATCCGAACAATAAGAAACATACTGTTATTGCAGAAAATCACTGCTAATTTTTTTTAAAGTCTTAGTTGAACTGTTTTATCTTTTCTACTTAAAATAAGAATACCAAGATCATTAACTGGCTAATCCTTAAAACAGGTTTTTGATTTGGAATTCAGAACAAAAACTATAAAAAATCCTAAATTTAAAAACTGAACAGGCAACAGTGCAGAGGAACAGTTCAGAATTTCACCCTGAAATGAAATTATTTCCCTCGAGGTATCTGTACCCTTTTTTCTTTTTTCAGTATATTATATTTACAATATTCCTCATAATAGAACCTAAAATGGTAAGTACTATAATTTCCAGTTCAAATATGCCTGTAACCAACCAACTTGCTAATAATTGTAACAATGTATTTTACTTGGATTTTGTTGCAAGCACTGAGTTCCAGCCTCCACAAGTCCATGGGCAACAACACTAACTGCATGCAGCAGACAATGTGGTGGCAGGTTCTTAACAGTTGTTAAGGGCATTAGAGCTCTCCTAAACTAGATATTGAAGATTAATTATTGACATGTAAGACATAAGGCAACTTGTTTTTTTCAATTTTCTTATATTTTTATTTTTCCTTAATATCTGGGGATTATCTTGCTGGCAAACAAGAAGCAAAGAAAGACAAAGGAGAAAAATAAGGGCTGGAAGATGAGATAGAGGGAGAGATACAGGCAGGAACAGAAAGTGACAATACTAGGTAAAAAAGATGAAAAGTAAGGTAAGGATTCAAGTGGGCTGAGCAACATGAATTTACAGTGGCTGGGATCTAGAGTCTATAGTATCAGGAATTTTCTTATTTTTCCCTTTCTGACTTGTAATCTGAAGAAGAGGATGTAATCCACCTTGGAAATAAATTGCAGTTATAAATCCAGTACCTAACCAACTAGGAAGAAGACTCTCAAAATTATTTGTCTTCAAAACATAATGAAAGCTGCAATTACTGTTGCTTGCCCAAAACAAAATAGCATATATTCCTTGCCATACAGTCTACTGACTGGAATAAAAATATATGAAGTAACAATAAAAAGGGTGATGACACAAGATAGCGTAAGCTTTTTCTATTTTTATTATTATTATTTTTCACTTCAGGAGGAGCTATTTTCTTGTGCAAATAGACATAAAATTCCTACCAATTGCCCTGCTTCTCATCGATTTCTACTTGGCACAGTTTGCCAGATGCTGTTTGGTCTGAGTGTTGCCTTGACCTCCACCGGTGACGCTGGCCCCTTTTTGCTTTGTTGCCCAGTGTTTTCCCAGCAGGGAGGTCCCACCCCTCTAATAGTTCAGTTGCAACTTTTGCTGAAGGCTTATAGGTTACCCATATGTTGTACTGGAGGGGCCAGCATGACAGGAATTAACTCAGAAGTGGCGTCCAGCATTGTCGCAGGAGCTTGCCCAGGGGAGATTATAAATGCCCCAAAACTAATTAAATATTTTGTCCCCTGCTGGTAAACAAAAGCGAACGAGGGCAAAAATATGAAATGCCTGATTTAACATCTATCTTTAAGTAGCTTGACAAGAGCAAGCCTGAAGTCAGTGATGCATGATTTAAAAGCCCCTAATGGGTCAAAGCTGTTAAATAAATGAGACTTTTGTCTACTATTCTTCATATACTTGCAAAATGTACTTACAGTTGGTTTTCTGAATGTTTCACAATGCCATTTCTGGAGTAAGAGCTACACAGTCCAGGCTTTTAGAAATATTCGTAACTTTCAGTTTTGCACTGAAAAGAATACAAAAAAAATATGACCACTCAAAGACATACATACAAGTGGGAAGTGATTGTATTTACAGTAACGTTTCACAGCCTTGAACTGTCAAATGCTGTTTCATAAAAATGAGATATAGTAATCCTTCTTATTTAATAACATGTTTAAGAACATATATTTTTTTTAAATAGTAGCCAAATGACTTCTTCAGTGAATCAGAACTATTTTAAAAATCACTTAAACTATTTCAATAATGGTTCAAATATTTTTGATACTTATCATTTTGGAGGTAGTGAATTCAATTTAATAAATTAAGAGTCTTAAATAATGTATGAGGATATATTTTAAAATACACTACTGCAGACTGAACTTCTTTTACTAATACATAGTAATAACAGTTATCATCTAAATATTCCATGAATATGTTTTAGAATGCTTAGTACTGTCTTTCAAAAAGCCTGGTAGTCAAGATGTTAATCCTAAATAGAATTCCCACATGCTAATTTTACATACATGCTTAACCACATGTTTATATAATCCTACTGCAGTTAATGAGACTAAACAAACAAGCAAAATCAAAAATAGCAGTAAGTTTTGGTCATCGTCAATTCATAATGCTGTTAGTGTGAACCAGGCAGGGACTGATCGAACGAAAGAATAGTATTCACCTTTTCTGGGAGGACACTTGTTAAAATCTTTCTGTTTTCCGTAAACATATTTTGATTTACTTAAAACAATATATATTTTTAATGATAAAAAGAAAGTTATCTTTATTTGCTGAAATATGAAACTTGCTGAAAGATGGCAAGAATCACAAACACGGGCAAAAGAAAAGGAAACACAAAAACAAGTACACTAAATATGTGTATTTTTTTATGTATACAAACATATCTGTTTCATTTTTTAGTGGTACTTTACCATTATATTTTGACTTTATAATTAAACTATTATGTAAATTCAGTAATGCACACTTAATTTTAAAAAAAAAAAAAGGTTTACACTGTTAACTGTAAGGCTTGATGTTGTAATTAATGCTTTCCAACTTAACAAGGAACTTTTGTAGCTCTATTTTTTGTATCCTGCCATAGGCAGATGAGCACACACGCATTCACGCGTATAACACATCTGCTCTTTTGTCCAAACGGACAGCAGGACGCCACAGAGGTTTTTCCATCAAAAAGAAATGCAGTCCTGAAAGATTAAGATGTTGTAGTCAAGCACATGGTAACATGTGATGTTTCAGATTTTCAGATCTCCCAAGTGTCACGTTTCCAAACTCTAATGAATTAGATGTGACGGATATACTTTAAAAGCCAGCACTAAAGACAGTTCTGAATAGAGGAACAATGTGATAACTGGTCAGATATAACGCTGGATGGACTTAGAATGCACAAAGGACAATGTTTCCCACTAGGTACAAGTGAATAAAAACTGATACAGAAAAAGGATTGAATATTTAGCATCAAAAAGCTTGTTATTTGTTTATATCAAAACGCTTGTTATTTGTTTACTGTTCTCCTGAGGAGCTAGCTGATTTTTTTCATTCCTTACTATTTTAGAGATACCAAGAATCTCAAATGACAGCATTATATCAGATTTTGCTGGCATTTGCTCTTGAATGATCCAAATTCCAAGTTCAGGAAGTTTCCTCAGCCTTAATTAATATCACAGTGGAAATTTCAAATTAAAAAAAAAGATTTTTACAACAACATATGCAGCCACTGCTGTTAAATACGTGTGCTTTGAAATGTACAAATAATCATGTTCATTTAATTGCATTTATCACCACCTACTTGTGGACTTAATTCCTAGAGCAAAAAATGCAGTAAGGCAGCCACGTTTTCTACTGCAGCTGGTCTTCTTCATATGCCATCGAGAATTAAAAAGGTATGTATCACTTTGGTTTTCCTTATAGCTCAAGAAATGTTTGAAAATGGTAGTAACTACAATTTTGTAATCCGGACTGGCTGACAAACGTGCATTCAATAGAAGTACTGTCAGTTAAAATAATTGGTGATTCTTTTATAGTTCAACACCAGGAAACTGTCCAGGCCAAGTTCTAACACATCCAAATGTCAGGAATGTAAGCGTTAGAGCAATGGCTGCTTAATCTAACAGGCAAACCAACAAAGAGTTCCAAAGGGTTCAGGACAAAGTCTGAAAATCACAAACAGGAAACACAAAACTTATCCAGAAAATGCAAACATTTCCTACACAATTTACCAAGCAGTATAATAGATTCTTCATAAGCTTACATTTTCATACTAAATTTGGATGTCCTTCTACTATACCTAAATCACAATGTACTGGCCTCAATACCTAGATTTCTTTGTGAAATATTACCTTCTGTGAAATGCATCGAGGCCATCACTTAGATAGAGGTCTTTTACCTACGCATCTATGAAATGCAGAAAAGACTCAAAATTACCCAAAAATCCAAGACAGCAATCCAACAAATGTGAAACTACAAAGAATTCAGGCAAACTGCACACAGATTAAGTTTCCCTACTCTGTCTGTCTTCTTCTTTAGGGAAAGAACACACCTTCTTTAAGCCATTAAATGCAAATAAGTCATTTAGAGAATAAAAAAAAACTGTAAAATTTGAAATGTTCCATGAAAAAGAAACAAATTTTACTGGTATCACCGAAGCCAAACACACCAGTGTATTATGCATTGTCTTCCTCCGAGTTTTGCACAAAATAGGAATGTGGAAGACTGCACAGGGAACACGAGCATGCGTCCTTTTTTATCCAAAGCATTTTTTGTTTTCCAGGAAAGATTTAAGGAATTCTACAAAGACAAATGGATGCAACGATTAGACTGGGCTCAGTAAATTGTACAAGGCTTTTAGGTAAGTGCACACTAGGTAACAAGCATGAGAAAGTTTGTCTCAGTTAAGAAAAGATCGGCATAATCAATCAGTCTCAGGCTTCAGTAAGAGAAGTAAGATGCCTGAAAAGAGAGGAAAATGGAAAACAAACAGACAGAATCTAGGACCTCTCTTTTTCTTGGCTGGCAGGGTGTGAATTCATACTTTAGTACATATTTTAGTGATCAGTGTTTTATTTCTTTTTGTCAATTTCATAACCCTGGGGCATAGAGCAATTCAACGCATACTCCCAGCTATCAGAGAAGATTATAACTTTTAAAGTACAATTCCCAGTAATTCTTCCTGGACGTGTCTGATTTCACTGTCTTGCAGTCAGTGCTGGTGCTTGAGGAGACAACTTATCCTTTCTCCTAAAAAATCCTTTGTTAAGAACTTCTAAAAATGAAAAAAAAAAAGTACCAATTAGTTGGTATTCTGACTGGGACTAATGCAAAGGTGTCTTCTAGTACCCTGGGATGTGGCGTGCTCTACTCTGGAAAGAATCAATCAGTCAGAGATTGATGAAGGGGTGCTGAGGTCAGGTTTGCAAACACAGAACCATCTGCAGAGTCTCCTGGGTTGGTACCTGCAGCAGAGTAATTTACAGGAGCAGGTGTTTCCTTTTAATCTTTTTTTTTTTTCTGCTGAAACTGTAACTTTATTGAGAAAATGCCTCCAGTTGGTCATTAATAGTGGACTTCATCTATTGATGCTATTAACTATTAACTGCTAAGGTTTCTGAAAGTTGCAGTTAGCATACTACTTAAAAACGTGGGTAAGAACAGAGACTGTGGTATTAAATGGCTGCATCAATCAAATGTGCTTTCAGAAAGTTACTACACACAAATCTATTGAAGTCCAAAAAGCTGTTTTTAAAACAATGATTTTTGTTCAGACAGGAGATACAGAAATTATCATAATTATCATTTATTTCAGTTTATAGCCATAAATATTTATGAAGAAAGGAGACTTTCTGAAACAGAATAAAAATTCAAGAATTTCAAGTGGAATTTCCCACCTGAATTGAGCTTGGCTGGATGGGCACTCAAGTAACACGCCTTTGATTTGGATCCAAAATGTGTAAGCAATAGGCCAGTAGAGAACACATCTGGATTCAAATTCATGTTTCTGGATTTCTTGTACCTCAGAGTTCAATCCAGCTCTGCTGTATTTTGCTCAGCCTATATTCCCCAAACATCCAAACTGTCAGAATATAATTAACTTCAGCTAGTGACAGACACTGGGAATATGCCTAAGACTTTTAACTATACTTACATAGTAGTCTCTATACAGATACACATTCTTTTCCACCTCACACACTCAATTTCTCCCCTACAAGTTCCTTCTTCTGCTGAAATGTTTTAAATTGTCTTGTGTTTGCTTAATGTATTTTATCCATACTACAGTTTTTAACAGGAGAAAAATAATGTATGGGAAAGTGGTTCCTTGGTTTGAGAGTATCACAAAAAAAAAACACGTAACATTTGGAAAGTGTGTAAAACTTATCTGTATATGATTGAGGACACTGTAACCAGGTAATGTTCTACCTCACCAATGAGTAAGAGAAAAACGTAACAATCAAATTTAATTTATCTCTACAGAAACCAATGAATTTAGAAACATTTAGAATTCAGAGTTATAGTACTCTGCTTTAGATGCTAGGTCTAAACATCATTGGCTACAACTGACCTCCAGTCAATTTTTCTCCCACATTCCTACTATTGAGGACGATGATACCTTATGTTACTTTATTTCCATATTTTTTGAAGCTTTACAGATAGAGTTTGCAGCAACTTTTAGGAAATGAAAAAGGAAATAAAAGAAAATGAAGAAGGAATAAGGAAAGAAGGAAATTAAAGAAAGAAGGACAGTGACTCAGCAATCAAAGTAAATTCTTTGTTCTGTCCTTTTGTATAAGTTTGGTAATGATTTTAAGACAGATCTACCCCTCTGCAAACACAAATTGATAAAAAGTTCCAGAAGTCAGAATCAAACTGCTTAATTTGGGTATTTCTCAGTTTTTAATTGAACTAATTGAATTTTCATTTGATACATCATCACCCTCAATTTTCTTCTGTTTTCCATTTCTTCTCCTGGGAATGTTCCCTCTGTTTCTGGCATGTTTCCTTGTCACTCTAATGAGTACTGAGACAAAGAAATCTTTCATTTCCCAGAAATAACCATCTCATCTGTTGCTAATTTCCCTTCCTACTCCTTGTGAACACATGGCTCCTGTCTACACCCTCTTGTTGTGCACACATTTCTGAAACGTTCTATTTCAACTTTTGGCAAAATTTTCCAATTTCAGAAAAAAACTTTTAGTATATGCAGTCTATTTTCACCCAGATAACACAGAAGAAATGCAAAGGATTTTCATGAATCCTTAAAGAAAAACTGTGAAAAGGCTTATTATATATAAAACTGGCTTTCTGTTTTTCTTTCTTCCCTTTTATCCGTACATTCATTTCTGTAGCAGCAGAGTTATGGTTTCTATCATTCCATTGATTATTTTCTTATTTTGCTCCCTTCCTCTAAGTCATGTTCATTTTCCTAGCTCCTACATGAGCTGGACCTCTGAAGCACACAACAATGAAGTAAAGTGAGCAAATACGCGCTTAAATTTTCATGTCTTGACTCCTGGATCCAGCCAGGTCTTTATTCAAAACATAGAGTGCCTTGTAATGATCCCCCCACGTCAGAAATTTTCACAGTAAACACTTGAGTTTTACACTGATAATTTTAACAATGCTATATAGTCAGTCCAACAAAAATGTTTCTTAAAGTAAACTGTATTTAATTAATGTGAAAGGCCTAACAACTTGCATAAAAAAAAGAAGGAAGTCCACAATGATGGCATCTCCATAAAATTCTTGCCTCAAACCTTGTAGAGTTACAACGATCTACAAATTGTGCTGCTTAAGCTGAAGATGACTTTTCTTCACAGAAACCCATCCTTATGTAATGTCTCCTTTCTGCTTTTTCCATGCTGAATTTGGCCCTTAGAAATTAACTTCGTTTAAACACAGTGTTCCTCTTTTTGATGTAAAACTCGTGTAACTTTGAGTCTCAGTACTCATTTCAGGTGCAATGGACGTTACATTTGACACCGCGGTAAGTTAGCAAATATCAAGTAGCCTCCAGGATCTTGTTCAAAGTTATGTCACTTAAGTTTCATTAACGATACACCACTAGCAAAACTACTAGGTGAAAGCTTTGAGTGACAGTGTGAAACAAGACCACACAAATTCTAACTAATTTTGTTTGAAGTTCACACAACATATTTTTTCCATTAGGAAAGTCAGACAAAATTTGTTCCAACAACTAATTTCGTTTTCCGTTGACTGAAAATGTGCAATGTGCTAAAATAAGTCTTAGTGAGTAATTAGGATCACCAGGTCAACTGTACAATATTTCATTACAATAAAGTTGCTACTTAGAAAATCAATGCTCTTTTTCTTGCCACGCTCAGCAGCCTTGCTTGCTTTGCATATGGCTGCATGTTTAATTAGCGATCCTTCTGTAAGTGTCTGCAATTAGCACAATGATGATTAATAAAATGACTCCTTTAAAGCTCAATTTAGGCAGCAGAACTGCACAATAAGGTATAATTAATTCATCATTAATTAATCATGGCTGATTAACTAATCTGTTGATTAAAAACACATTACTGCATAGTATCCCACCTGAGCTCTGGTGATTTTTCTACCCAGAACTGAAAGAGACTAAGTAGTAGTAAACCATTAAAAAAAATGCATTAAGCAGCAAGTTTATTCATTTAGTCAGGAAATTTAGATAGCAGAGATATATAAAATCTCCCAGCCTTTGTTCATTATTAGCCCCTCTGGGAAAATAAAAAAAAAAAAAAAAAAGAAAAAAAGTACTATTTGTTAAATGTCAACAGATGAACAATAATTGCTTTTTTAGATCATTTATATTCTTAAAGAGGTGGGTTGTTGTTTTTTGAAAGCATCTCAGACAATGGACTAGACTCACACTTTTATAAACTAGACTAAAGGAGCAAATGCAGCAAAACAAGCTTGCAGGAGGGCTCAAGCAGGTCTAAGGCACTAAATGGAAAGTGGCTTTATGAGAAGACAAGGTCAAGGTGACTGCAAAATATGCCACTGCAACACTGATGTTGAGCTGCCTCCATTGCAGTGCCTTGTATACTACAATTCCATGTTTATAAATTGTACATCGGGTCCCTGAATTTCAAGCCTGAATACAGAAAAACATGCATTTCAATTTGGAGATTTGCTTGCCACCTAGTTCTTAAGCTTTGTGGTACATTTAAATCACATATTCAGTAAGTCCTGTGCAGTCACAATAACAAGGAACTTATATTTTAAATAAATCCTAGGATTTTCACACTGTTATTTGCCCCCACATACTTGGGCTTCAGCGAGTTAAAAATTGTGTTAAAATTCAAAATAGCTGGAACTACAATAATTTGGCACAACTAAGTTCCTCAGCATTTATAAAGGACCGTATATAAGATTCAGCTGTTCCCACACTGTGACAATGCCTTTGAATTCAAAACATCATTCTTCTTTTCAGCAACAGGACAAGGAGCAATGGGCACAACCTGGAACACAGGAAGCTCCACCTGAACATGACAAAGATCTTCGTTACTGTGAGGATGACAGAGCACTGGAACAGGTTGCCCAGAGAGGTTGTGAAGTCTCCTTCAGTGGATGCTTTCCTGTGCAACACACTGCAGGAAACCTGCTTTAGCAGGGGATTGGACTCTATTAAGGAATTAATTCAAAGTTTAGGAAAAAAGTAATTTGAAAGAGAAAACAGAACTTTGGCTGGAGTAACTCAGTTACTTCATATATTCCTAATAAACCCAGAGAAAAATAAGAACAATAAAGGAAAAAGTGACATCTGAAGCAGCATGCTCAATGAAGAACATTAGAGAACAAACTTTTAATTTAGGAGTAAATCTTCAGTCGTTCAAATGTAAATGACATTACAGTAACCAATAATGTTCTCTTTTTTTCAATTTTTTAATAGTCCTCAGGGTATCAAGACATCAATCTCTCAAATCTGTTATAAATGTGAAGTGCTGAATAAGCAGAAGTACCATAAGTCACAGCAAGAACATTCACCCCTGAAAAGCACTGTTCATAAAAAAGAGCTATATTTCTAAAGCTTTTGTATTTTCTTCATGTTTTAATTCAAGTAAATTAATGAACATAAGAATCATTTCAAATGTGTCAGCTTCCTTTCTCTGCCTATAGTCAGTTTGATTGTTTTATGCCATAAAGAAGTTTATACGTCAATCCAGGAGGTCAAGTGGCTTTTAATGTGGAAATTGGGAAAAAAAGAAAAAAAGAATTATTTAAGAGCAGAAAAATAAGAGGGCTGTCCTTGGACAATTTCTGAGATGAAGTCCTGAGATGAAAGCAAAGGAAACAATACCAGGGATCTTCAAGATTAAAAGTGAACATTTTCAAGCAATTTTTTTAAAAATGGACAGTAAATAATCAAAAGATTTTTGAGAACAGTGGTAGTTCACTGCCTAAAACTAAGATATAATCAACACAATATGAGTAATTTAAAGGTGTGATATATGACACTGCTGGTGTCAGTTTCTTCATAAAGTCAAGTTTCCTTTCAATACAATAGCAAATTGCCCCGCAATTTCAACTCTTCCATTATCATGAAGTGAAATCTTCAACTCTCCTCCACGTCGAGAACATTGAAAAGCTAAATGGAAACAAGAACAACATGAATCCAGAGTTAAAATGTTAGTATTACAAATCAATTTTTATAAAACGCATGAAAATTCAGGCTAACATGGCCTCTGTCTCCTGAAAGCAAGCAACAACTGGGCAATCACTGTACAGGGACAATCTGGGCACACTGGCTTTCCAACTCAAATGATTCTATGACTTTTCTCTTCCTCAGCAGTCTCCCACCTTGTCTTACTGATGCACATTTGCCTAGATGCCAGAGCCAATGATTTTGTTCTGTGGGCACTTATTCTGATCCTATTCAACCTGATCTAGCTGTCAATGTCCCTGTTCATCACAGGAAAGTTGGACCAGATGGCCTTTGGAGGTCCCTTTCAACTCAAATAATTCTCTGCTTCCATAATGCTTTACAGATGAAGATTAACTGAGGGTGTATCTCAGACTAGAATTTGACACAGAGTCCAAACAAAGTGGTAGGTAATAGCAAGTAATGAGGGATGGTGGTTTACTGGGATGTAATGAACTAAGTCTTCTTTGTACATCTAAATATGTCATAATGCACCCATTTGTGGGACAGACCATTTCCCCAGCCAAGAAGGAAGAATATTACTATCTGCATAAGAAGAAAGAACCACCTCACAGGTAGTAGAACTAGAACTAGACACTAGGTTCAAAGAACACGTTTGGTTAATAAGTAAAGCTGAAGTAACCAGCAGGAAAAAGTCTGCGAAGAAACATAGATGCTGCTTCAGCTCTCACAAACTGAGATGAAAGTTTTACACAGGCAGGAACGAATTTATATAACTTCAGGATTTATATAATCCTGAATATATCACCTAATACACTTGGATAAAGTTTAATGATAAAAGCTTTCCGCTGATAAATAATCACAAATCTAATTTTTTAAACGAAACTGCTTATAGTCATATTCAGTTGAGAAGACAATACTTAGCATGCTGAGTCTGCAGTCTTGTTTCAGTAGTCCAATGTTAGTTGCATAACTACTTGATCAGAGAGCGGCCTGGTTAGGATGGCATCTAGCAAAGGGCAGAGTTTCATACCGCTTTGGTTTTGTAAAAGGCTGCAAATGGATGACAATTCACCGATGTTCAGAGTCTCTCTACTTAATGAAATTCCAACTGCAAAAGTTGTTCAAAGCTAAAGGGAACGTGATATCCTCATGATATCCTAATTTTTAACTGGGTAGAGATTGTATTCAGATCCTGGCAGTGCACAAGGTCTCTAACAGATGGTATATATACTGTACACTGTCAGACCATTTCTTAGCCACGGATGACAAGAAAGCTCTTACTTATACAAGGATATCAGATTCTCAAACAAAGCAAAAGCTCTCAGAAAAGTGCAAATAGGCGCTATATGACTGCTACGGATGCTTCCTGGTCTTTTCTATTTAAAGATTACCAGTTATTGATTTTAACAAGAACAGTATTTATGTATGAACGACTGCTTTCAGATATAATATTTTGGGCTGTTAATGGTCCATACCACACTAAATTTGGTGAACTATTATTGCCAAGTGCAGATACACAGCTAAACTCTTCCACTTCCTTGAGATAGCAGATTTAAAGAAAAGAGCTGAATTATTTCTAATCTTAGAGGTTGGGTGGATTTTGTTTTTCCTGCTTTAGATGTGGAACCAGTGCTTTCTGTTTCATGGCAGGCTTACTAATTTGGTTTCGCTCCATTTTGTTTTATTTTTAAAGAAAACTGCAAAATACAAGGGGAAAAAAACGACAAAGACCTTGCTCAAGACTATATGTAAATATTTAATCATGTTCTCCTTCTCTTGCACAGAAACACCGATATTTCACACTGTGATTGAAAGGAAGCAGATCTGCATGGGATATTTCATTAACTAGATGATTTCATTTAATAGCAATGTCTTCAGAGAGATTCAAGCATTCCTGATGCTTTTTGGATCATGCAGCTATTTCAGTGCATTCTGATCTGTAAAAATTATCTACAATAATTCAATTCGGTGCCCTAAATTCCTTTGTGATTACCCTGAGATAGAGGAAAGTTCAATGGTATGTACAAACACAACTTCAGCACACTTACTTGCAATGTTGCATTCAGAAGGAGGCCACTGACCTCATACCAACATTAATCTACTGTTTTGAGGAGCCTCTTATTAGACGAGGCCCATTTAAATGAACATTGGTTACAGAATTTGAGAACTACTGGATTTTATTTGTGATGTCATGATAATGACAAATCAGAAACAAGTGCTATTCTTGAAAAAATATCTGGTTTTAGAAATCATCACTGTTTGGGCCAAATCTCCAATGCCTACAAAAGGATTGATGACAAAGTACTTGTTCCTAGCCTTTACTCAGTATCACCTAAGTGAAATTAAGACCTTTAAGACTTATATTCCAAAAAATAAGGTCAACAAGTCTTCTGATTGATGGAGTGAAACACCTCTCCTTTGGCAGAAATGTTACACTTCTGCATAAATCTGATGTGGCCCATTGAAAAAGAACATACACTAAAAAAACACCAGTGAATTCTATCAATCTATCTTTCCAGTTAATCTCGTCATTTAAAAACTGTGATTATAACTGTGCAAAACTCTCTACTTCATGAACCTTTGAATGAGCAAAAATCTAACAAAGGTAGATTTATTCTATTTTATGAAGCAATTCCTTCACAAAAAATGTGAAGAGACTAAAAAGTTAAGAGACAGGACCTAAGTTGAAAGAAATTCTGGCAAAAGTTTTGAGAAGGTGACCTTACAGTTAAAGTAAGATCTGCTTCCTCCCACTCCTCATAAACCTCAGAAGCTATGGTGAGCCTGTTCCGTACAGGTAAGGAATCACAGAATTTAGAGGCAACAACAAGAGAAATAATTTCTACACATTAATTTAGTTAACTGAATTAAAGAGGTTCAGAAAGATCCCTCCAGCTTTACCAAGCATTAAAAATTGTCCTGAACTAAAACTCTTCTCTTTAAATAAATTTGGAAAATCTTCTACAATATGTTTGGGTATATTAAATTTCTTATGCATGTTTATAAATGACATAAAGATACACAAAATGATATAAAAGATATACAAAAGACTGTATACAGATACAACTGCTAAACAGTGTAAACACTATATTCACTGGCAATTATGAAAGTCTAACATACCTGATATTACAGATTATTAAAAATATATATATAATACTATTTCAGGAATTCTTCAAATGAAGAAAAGGGTAAGGGCTGATAGCAAACTCTCATTTAACACATCTTAAATATATTTATATAGCTCCAGGAAAAATGAGTAAAGTATCTCACCTTGTAAAAAGATTGGAAAATTCTCTTTGTAGTTAATGGGAGTGGTTGTTGTTTGACAGTTTGGTTTAATAAAGATAGGAAGAGAACCCAGACACAGGATATTATGTCTGCTACTTCAGCAGAGATGTAGCTGACATCCTCCTAGAGGTCACAATACCCAGAAAGAGCCGATAACAAATTTAATGTTCCCCCTTTTTTTTTTTTTTTTTTTTTTTTGTATACAATTTCATATCTCATCTATCTGGGGACTAAAAGATTTTCAGTTTTAAATGGAAGAAAACCTTTATTCTTGCAATAAAAGATATTGCAGAGACACTGCAGAAGTCTCTAAATAGTCAAAAGATGCTTTTACTTATTAACCTTCAGTGATACATTATCTTGGCTGCCACCACCTTTTCTAAACAATCACATCACAAATGGAATTCACTCCAGTAATACCTGATGACCTTCTATGCACATGGAAGGAAAAGTTTTTTCTGAACACATGTAAAAAGCACAGGTTGATAACATGTCATATGAATTTGTCCCCTTTAAATGTTTTGTATTATTTCCATCACACATCCACCAAAAAAGAAAAGACTGAAGGCATCGATGGCAGCAGTCATAAAGGATATTTGTCTATTATGGGACAAATACTGACGGCTAGCCTGAGAACAAGGCTTGTGAGCCAGGAGCACCCCTAGAAAGGCACAGCTGGCTTTTTTGAGGCTGAATGCCTCACAACTGTGGACAGCCTGAAAAAGCCATCCATAACTGAAAAATAAGGAACTGTAACTGCAAACTATTGTCAGGAGAAACAGGACAACAACCTGAGACAGTAGGAATCAGCAACTGGTATTGGCCACCTCAGCCAAAAGAAAAGAAAGTGGTGGGGAAAAACGCTGTCAGAGAGAACAGGAAGCATCGTGCTAGCTATACTAGCCATCTCAGGTGAAAAAAACTAGCAGCACTGTACACTCTAAAGAGGTGGTGTCCTACACACTCTTGTTTCTGTGACATTAAAATCTCTTATTTTCTAAGCAAAATAGAGCCTCTTGGAGAAGTTCCTGTGTTGCACAAACTTTTCCTTTTCCTAGAGGATTTCCTAAACAAAACAAATCTTTGCTGGGAATGACCCCAAAAGCCCAATACGCAGATCATCTTTGAAGTGAGACTTGGTCTATTATTTATATGGTCCCACCTGTGGGGGTCAACCTCTTCTTAATTAGACCCTTCTGAGGTCTATCTGACACCCACTTCTGGGACTGGTTTGATAGCACTCGCTACCAGTAACATTTTAAATATATGCGCATATGTAGGCAATCAATTGTAAGCATATTTGTTATTTTACTATTAAGATATTTTTAGTAACCTGCAATACCAGAATATGTATTTGCTGCTACATTATTTGCTGCTGCTATATTAATCTTATATCTATACAAAATGCATACACTTTCTTTCTTGTTAAGAAATCATAATAGGTTGATATACAGTTGCATTACTAATCACAGGTACAATCTTCAGTGGTGATTTGTACTCAAATAGAGAAATACAGGAAATAAAATCAATGTCTTTGTATATAATAAAATTCTGCAAACCCACTGTTGTGATTTCCATCCACCTACTTGTCAGGTAACCCTTTAGGTATATTTGCACAAAATATGAAAAACCTATCTTGTGGCAATATGGGACTTTTTTTTTGCTAAAAATATTAGAGGAGATGGTTACAGTATCAATTGCCTTTGCAGCTTAAGGCATTTTCTCAAAAAAAGAGGTAAAACGTGGTACACGTAAAATATATGAAAACATAAAAGTAGAAAATGCCATCTAAAAATGCAGACAGAATTTCTGTCTGATTATTTAAAGAAACACCGTCTATAGGTGGGATGAAAGTTTCTGATCTCCACATTACCATCTGGAGGTGTTCAAGACCAGGCTGGACAGAGCCCTGGGCAACCTGCTCTAGTACCAGATCTGGAGGTTGGTGGCCCTGACTGTGGCAGTGGGTTGGAACCTGATGATCCTTGGGGTCTCTTCCAACCCAAGCCATTCTATGATTCTATGATCTTAAGAGAAACAGCCAGTCCATCTGGATACAGTGCCAAAGACAGTTTCTCCTTTTCAAAAAGTATGGTGTTTTTTCCCCCCCCCCAAAAGCTTCATGGAAATTATAACAGATCTGTATGATCTAAATGCAAGCGTGAGATCTTCAGAACAGATTGCTAAACTTTTCCTTCAACTCCTGATGGAAAAGCCTCAGTCACTGTGGATTACCACATCAAGCTATGGAGGTCTAACAGATCCTTTAAAGAGCTTATCAGTCTCAAGAAAAGTTTGGTCTCAGATTCATTTGGCTAAATATAGGAAAGCTTATATTCGATATAGCTGTTTGTTTTGAAAGGCATTTACTTTAGGGAACAAGAAATCCTATTAGATTAAGGATCCAGTCTCTGTTTTAGACTAAGTGACAAGAATCACATCTTCGGTAACAAGCGCATAAAAGAACAGTATTTCCACCACCACCATTACCACCCTCCAAGGGAACCAGAGGGTTATGAGGGTATTTCACGCTGCTTCTATTCTTCCACTTTCCAGCAAAGCAACAGAAACGTGAGAAGTGAAGAGGCACTCAATGCCTCTTTATCTAGCCTTGTCAAGTGTAACTGTTTCTCCCAGGTTTTCTTCCCCCACCATGGTATTCATTGTTTGTTTAACAGTAAATATGTGATCCGCTAAGCCTATCTTTTCCAAAGACAAAACAATTATCAATAATAAATTTGCTCTTTCACTTAAGATCTGGTCATCTCAACAGTAGAGCTGTAAATCATACTCATCACAAGCAAATGAAGTTGCCAGTGCCTATGCACCTCGTCTCCATTCAAATATTTAATGCTAGATACATTTGAATTGACTACCTTTTATTATATCCTTTCCTGCTACCATGCAAAACATCATCATCAGGAGAAAACTAATCTTCGTACAGAAGAAAAAATTGTACCATAAAGCACTTCCTTTGAGTACAATCTGAACGTACCATCTCTTCTTACCTAGCTATAAAAATACTAGCTACTTTAAATCACGAGTTTCCTAAGGAACTCACTGAAGGGATTAATCTCGAGTAATTTCCCTCTAAAAATCCCTAAATTAAATAGAATCATATTTTTTCCATCTCATCTTAACATAAACATGAGTGGAAAGGAAAACACTGTCTAGGAGTTGGACTCAATGATCCTTATGGGTCCCATCCAACTCAGGAAATTCCATGATTCTATGATTCTAAATTGTACTGGAAAGTATACACATTATGAATGAGAATACTGACTGATACCTCTTCCCAATAAGAAAAAGCAAGCCGTACTTTGCTTCTTGCTCCTTACAATTCAGTCAAAACACACAATGAACATCAACTAAAGCTCACCAAGCTTCAGTCACGATGAAAGGTCACGACAGTAAAAATACAAAAACTTGAGATCAAAAACCAACCACAGAGTTATGATCCACACACTTCAGATTCCCTGTAGGCATAAGGTAGGAAAGAAAGCAGTTTCTTAAGGATTACCTCCCAGGCAAAATTTTACTATTCAAGTTGAGAAATAGATAAGGAGTTGTTACAATATTTTGGATTGTAGTAAAGACGTATTATTATTTTTTTTTTAAATAGATGAACAGCTTTGCAAGAAAACAGTTCCTCTTACCAAGCATTTCTTTCTTTCCCAGCTGCTCTGACCAGTAGCTGCTTAAAACAGCATGGGCAGATCCTTAAAAGAAATTGGAACAAAAAGTACAGAATTAGAATCACTATTTTATAGAGCGATTACTTTCAAAATGCAAATGCCATGTACAAATTGAATGTCCCATCTGAGTACTTAAGAGTAAAAATGCCTACAATTTGGCAAAGCAAACAAACTTAAGGCTTCTGCATTTCATTTATTTACAGTCAAGCAGTATTACTTCCTCATCCTCTGACTTCAATGGAAATTTTGCCTAAGGGCTTCGTAATTAGCCTCAGGAATAACAGACAGGACAAATTAAAACATTTGAGCCAAAGTATTGACTTCTGGTAAACAAGTGAGCTTTCCTAATAACTGAATCTCAAAACATTAAAACTCAATAATGCCATCCATCTAAACAGTATGTTATTCAATGGAACAAATAGCTATCCACAAGAAAAAAAAAAACCTGAATCTATTTTTGGATATTTTTTAAACCTAGGAACAGGTGGATAGATGTCACTATGGAGAAAGAAAGAATTCCCTCTCCTAACAGTTTTCACAAACAAAATTCTGTTTGTTTGTTTTTCCCCCAGTCTTGAACACTGTTAAGTATCAGGACGTAGCTCAAGATCTTTTAAGGTCTTGCTACAGCCTCTGGAAAACCAACTTATTGTTTCCCAATGGGCAGATATCTTAAAACCCTAGAATGACTTCTCAGATTCATGTTGTGTCAGCACACATCAGCCGCTATGAGCAAAGACATTCTGCTGGAAACCCAGATGGGAAACAAGTGTAATTATCAGGGCTCAGGGACACCAGGACATATAATGATTAAGGAAATATTGCAAAAGAAAGATAATACAAAGTCATAACACTGTTAAAAGTATAATTCAGCAATACAGTGAAGAGGTTGTTTCTATACAAGAACTTACATATGCAAGACAAACAACTATGAGCTATAACGAGCCTAGAATCTCAAAGGTTCAGAAAACATCTAGCTCCTCCTATATAACAATAATAAGCGAGCTATGGGGTCAGATACATCTACCACTCTGCCTCCTGGCTGTAATGGAAAAGCAGGACCGGAAGTTCAAGAAATAACTGAAATATGTGGCTTATATTTCCTTGTAAAACCTTCTGCTAGAAGTGCAGTATAACCACCATCACTCCAATAAAGAAGTTTTCTATTCAGCAAAAAATGTAATGAGTCTTTTTGATCAAGTTCTCAGCAGACTAATAATTAATCTGTGATTACCTTGCACCTAAGCAAATAACATCACTTTATTCTGCAGCAAACATTATCACAGAACATAAAAGAAACAGAGAACTAGAATTTCTACCCCTAAAAATATAACTAGCTAAGTTCATATTCCTTGTAAGGCTGAGAACATCCACAATAAAGAGTCCTTAAACTAGAGGAGATCTCAGCTGAAGCACCACAGATATAAAACAATGACAGAAGCGTATGTGAACTTCTTCTGTAGTACTTGCTGAATTGCACAGTAGTGTTCTGCTTTTCTCTAAGTGTAATACATCAGGAAAAAGTTATGAAAAAAGAGGCAGGAATATCTGGCCTGATGACAACAGGAAGCTGAATTTTTCTGAATGAGTTTGGAATCAATAATTAAAGTTTTCCTGCTGTCCACAGAAAACAGTACTTTATTAGAAGAGAGACTTTGAAGTATAAAGGCACATTAGTCAAGTTTAATAAGCACCTTTAAACTGAAACAAGACTAAGTCATTTACCATGCATGTGCTCACACACCTGTAACAGGGTCTTCCAGCACGCCGTACCAAGGTGCAAAATATCTGGAGTAAAAATCATGGCCTTTGTCTTTTCCATTGGACTTTCCCTTCAGAGTGAGTATGAGTCCTTTCACTTTCCCAGTTTTTTCAGCTGACAGAAAATGTTGTGCACGCACTTGTAGTTCTTCCAGCACAGACCTGAATTTAATTACAGAATTTGAACATTCCATATTCTTCACTTAACATGAATTTAAGTTACGAAAAGCATCAGAAAACCATGGAATTGTCATCCCTGCACTCTCAAAACAGCCACAGTAAAGTGTTGGAGTAGAAAGATCCCTAGCATTGTCCTCCCAGCGTCATTTGACATAGGACTGCCCAGAATGTGTACTATACTCTTAGTGAGCAGAGGAAAAAGATCAAACCATGCATTTCTACTTTTCATTTTCTACTTATGAAAACAGAGTGCCTAAGAAGATAACCTCCAAAAATGTATACTTTCATTTCAACCTTTTCATCGCTGAAAAAAAATATTTCATCAGTATAGAATGCAAAAAAATAAGCATTCCACCTACTTTCTGAATAAGCAAACAGCTAATACTACTCAGATCAGACAATTCTAAAGCACTCTACAACAGGCTCAATTCTGTAAGTTGCAGATACTTCCCTAAAAAATGAAGTTTTGGAAGAGTAAAAATACTGAGTACTAAGCTGAGAACATTTCTTATTTGCCCGTTAGCTCACTCTATAGCCAGTAGTTAGGCCAAACTTCAAGTAAAAAACAATTGCAATTTGACCTAATTAAAGAATTCAGGTCTGGACACTATATATACAAATCATACTTAACAATGAAATTCAGGTCTCTGAGATTAACAAATGCTGCGAACTGACTTGAATTGGAATTTCCTCTGTAAAGCTACTTATGATGCTGTAAAGTACGTGTAAGCAGATTAGTCAGCCGGGCATACGAACCCACAGCGTTCTGTCAGCATGTCCCGTTTCCCTAAGTGCAGCTGTACAGCTATGCAATTAATACTTCTTCAGCTGAGAAGCAAGACCCCCAATTTCCTGTTCAGACCACTTTTCACTCAGAGGATTGACAAAAAGACACCACCATTAGAACTGCTTCCTACACCTCCCTTTCTTGAAGACAGTTTTCCAACTAATCTTGTTTAGCTTTGTCGATTCTGTAAGCTCACAGGGAAGATTAAAGAATTATTTAACGTGGGAGTTTAAATTTGTGTTTTCAATCTCCACTTGTTTCAAAAATAGATAAGTGAGCCGCGTGTGTAAAGAACAGTGGTTAAACAAAAGGAATCAATTCTGCACGCTTGCTTCAAAAAAGTACCAGATACCTTTCATAAGCATCACTGAGGCGGACCAGGAGTTTCTCTGTGTCAGGTGAATAACGGAGATCTTGAACAATCATGTCACCAGTGGCAGCCTGGTACAAAAAAACAAACACCAGAGTTAAAGAAACGAAGAGAAACAGTGTCACTAGAAAACAAAATATTTACTTACAATTTTCCCTCAACAACAACATCCCTGCTAGAATAAGGCTTATGCAGTGTCCTTCATGCAACCCTCCAGTACATACTAGCAAGAAAAGCAAATGCACTAGGTGCATGAATGGATACAAGTAGGTGCTAAGAGCTCTGTGTATGTCAACTTGGAAAGAAATCCAGGGACTAAGAATGAGGCAAGGACACTAGATTGCCCTCACATGCATACAGCAGGCTGAAAATGCCCATGAAATACTGACATTCTAGCCAGCAGAAGGCAAAGTTTAACTGCAGCATACTGGAGAACTCCATCTCCTGAACTACAGGACTCAGAGCTTTCAGTTTTGTCAGTCTCTGTGCAGAGTACCTCAAGCAACGTGAATTTACCACTTTTCAGCCATTCTAATAAATAATTATAGCTCACTTAAATGCATTTCTAAGAGAACTTCACTTGTTGCATTTACCTTTATTAACTCTTCTACTTCCTGAGGTACCTAAAGGAAAAAAAAAATAAAACTGTAGAACATAGAGTACTTATATGTATATAACTACCCAAGTAAAAATAGGTAGATATACATCCAAACACACATACAAGCAAATACACACTTTCCTTATGAGCCTTTTATGAATAAAACTCTGCCTAACCTGTGGGTAGGTTGAGTAAAGCGGTAAGTCCAGCACAATTTGGTCTTTCTCTTGTCTTGTTTTCAATTCCCCGCTCAGAGTCACAAAAGTAAGAACTGAGTTTGGGTTTTCTAGAGAGAGAGAACATTGCAGCAGTATCAAACATAAGAATTTGAAATAAATTATTATAGCTCTTAAAGTAGACCAGTATGTTCAAAAAAGTTATGCAGCTAAAAATCTAATAACTACAGTAAACTTGTATTGCAAGGCAAAATTCCCAGATGGCATTTGCATATTCAGCACTGTTCTTTAGGAAGAGAGATAGTGGGGCATCAGAACAAGTGCAGACATCAGACTACAGCCTGACAGCAGTTGGTAGAAGAAAATACCTAAGGTATCTCCAACACTTGTTCTCTAAATGTTCTGAAGACTTAACTGTACAAAAAGAGAGATTTTCTTAATTAGAAACAATTTTTATAACATCTACTATAATAACAAATAGCTTGTAAGCCTACTTTTTACGTGAAATAAAACAGCAGCTGAGGCAAGTGTAGCATGACCACAGAGAGGAACTTCATTGGCTGGGGTGAACCATCGGAGTCCAAAGCGGGAACCTTAAAAATAAAGTTCGTTTTTAAGTGGAATTGTGCTTTCTTTTCCTTTTCAATTTATTTCTACATTTTCTATGGATTAATGACATTTCAATCAACCAAAACGCATGTTATAATCAGTCTTGGTCTCAAAGGCTCCTACAATTCTCTTTGTACTGATTTTTGGAATACCCATTGCTCTTGAGACCCCTCTACAACTGGGGTCTACTCCTAGTAGAGGAAAGCTACTTTGTTGCAAGAGCAAAGAATCTATGCAGCAGAGGAAGCTCTCTGCTTATAAGCGTAAAAATAAACCTTTATCCTCAGGAGTGAAACAAGGCATACCAAGGGTTTTGCTGGCATAGGGGAGTCTACACCACAGCTACATCAGTCATGAATTATTTTGCTTAAGCCACCAGTTGGTACTGACGAAAGACTAAAGTATGCTAAGCCTTCATTTTACTAAAAATCCTATTCCTATTAGTTGTTTAAAAAATAAAATCTAAGGGAGAGAATGCTAATACAGCACCTTAACCTAAAATCAAACACCAGGCTATGGCCATGGCTGCAAAGCAAGCAGGTTCAACAAGCTGATTCAGCTGAAAACAAATCCACCAAGCGATTCTGGATGGGCTCTATGTGCAAATTTCAGGTTCCCTGTTTTTTCTGGAAACCTGTTTGTTCCAGTACCACCTCCACAGAGAGTTCCTGAGACTTTGTGGCAATCTCCAGTAAGTGATGATTTCCTGAACAGCCAAGCCAGATTCTACTCCCTTTGCAGTCCTTCGCATACAGAATAAGCTTTGTGTGTCTCTCTTCTCCTGCTTGTACAACAGAATTATCTCAGGAGATAATTAGCAGGAATAGAAGTATTAACAGAAGGACCTTTGCATAGCACTTCCAGGAGACTTTTTGTACACAACCTGCTTATTTTGCAAAAGGCACTAAAACAAATGATCAGATTTATGAATAATGTTTGTGTACTGTGAAATGAATTGGAAAAGCTGAACAAATGAATCTATGTGCAAAAGGCTTAATATTATTATTAAAAGACGCATTACAACTCCACAATTTTGCTTTTGCCATATTATACGTTAGCATCATTCCTTATAAATGTACCCATAGTTTCTTCCTGCTTTTTCTAAGGGACTCTGCAGGGTAAACAGAGCCACTCACTTTTGGTAAAGTCATCCATAGGGTGCAGTTTTCTGATGAAGGCAGTTTCTGAAAGGTTCATTTCTGTTGCGATTCTTTGGTGCAAATCTTCATCCAAGTCCTAACAATGAGATGACAAACCCATTTAAAGGCAGCCCATAAAAAAGCAGAATCAAACTTTCTTTCAAATCAATTCAGTCATCTTTTTTGTCTGTTACAATAAAGCAGATTCATTTTTAGTTCAAAATACTTTGAGGAAAAAAGTACAGAAAAAAAAAACCTTGCAGCATAAAATAGGCTAACTAGTTCAATCATTGTGGTACGTGGACATTTCCCATACCTCGTCTGTAAGCTCACAAATCCTTGAACGACATGGGGGATAGTTACAAAATGCTAAAGTCAGTCATCCCAGGAGGACATATCTTTCATTTTGATTAAAGGCACAACAAGAAGTCATTGCAAACAACCTAAAAATAGCTACAACTCTCCTTTTTAACTCTGAGAAACCCATGCTAGGAGGGGGAATGTCGCAATGGCCAGGGCAATGGCCAAGGCAGTTTATCAGCACTTCCTGCTGTACCCTCAAGGTTACTCATTGAGCAACAGGAACAACGTGCTAAGTCAGTAAAAGTAGGAATGAGAAACTGAACTGAAGGAAGAAACATGCTGGAGCTCACTGCATGACAGGTGGGCACATGAGGTATAGCGACAGTATAAGTTGTTACTTCACTCTTGTTCCTTTCCCCACAGTCACACAGACTGGCCACATTCAAGGGTCTGGTCTATAAAATACTAACATACAAATGAAAACGTACTAAGTGGACCTGGTCAAGTTCAACCTCGGACAGATCGAACTTCACCCTGCTAACTTGACTTTCTTCCCTTAATAACCTTAATCTTTTGAACCAATGATCCCATGCTATTGATACAGAACAGTTAGTGATAGGCATAGCAGACTGATCCTTCCATGGTGAAATCTATACAATGAGACAACATTCTGACCTTTTATAGTCTCTCCTTTACCCCAGGAAAGTAGCTCTTGCTACAAAAATACCAAATCAGAACAAAGACAAGCCAACATTTTGCTGAAAATAATAGAATTTTATTGAAATACTGCCATCATGTGGCACCTCTGAAGCTCGGGAAGGGTTTGCATCACCATTCCTGCTGTACTCCAGTTTTTATAAAGCAGCTGTTGAGGCTTGGAAAGGAACAGAGAACAGAAGCAGTGCTAACTGCTCCATATGTTCTTGGAACTCAGAATAAAATTAATCAGAACTTCAGCTTTAAAGACCCTGAAGCCTCTAGCCTGTAGAGGAAATGTTAAAAGCTCAACATGCCATAGGCAACACGTAAGTCACCATCTGAACGTATTAACATAATAAAGTAAAACTAACATGAAAGCACAATTAGAAGTTTACAAGTTTAAGGTAAGCGCATTCGGAGAGGGTGCATTTTTAGATAGCCAAAAACAGCTCTGAAGCAAGATGTTCTGTGCCAACTTTGCTGCCTTGGTAAGCGTGCTACGCAGTATGAGATCTGTGGGGGATCAGGAAGAACTGGGCAGGATTCAGAGGGCCAACGTGAACTGCGAACAGACTGCTCCATTTACCTTCCCGTTCTTAAAGTTTTCATCAAGCAATACCACACAAATAAGACAAGGCATGTACGTTTCTAATCTGGTTTAACAGCTGGTTCTGGGGAGTGGTGAGTGAATTAGTACCATCTGCTCAGAACACCTTCACGAGAATGACTGCAGTCGAATGCACCACAAGCACCGTGCAACCTGCAGTAAAAGCTGGCTATCACAGGGACACAAAGTGACTCAGACACAGGTTTGTACGTGTCTCCCTTCTCTTCCACAGGAAACAAACAACAAAAAAACCCACCTCATTCGAAAGGAAAAAGGAGTACCCGTTTTAATTGCTAACCCCGCTCCGCCCAGGGCAGCAGCACAGCACGCCGTGCCTGGAGGCAGCAGCCCAAGGCAACCTCGCTCCCCAGAGCTCGGGTCAAGAACGGCGAACGCCACCGCTGCAGACTCTCATTACAGTTCTCTTCGTTTCTTTTTTAAACTTACATTTTCGAGCAGACAAACTACCGCGGGGTTTCCACAAAACGGCCGGTTTGTAAAGGCATCAACCGTGAAAACAGGGACCTGCATTGCCGCAGCGCTACCCGGCCTTTGCCCTGCGCCCGGTGCTCCCTATCGCGCCCTGCCTCCACCGCGGCCCCACTTATGTTCCCCTAGCGGCAGGAGGAGCCCGCTCGTCACTTCCGAGTACACGGGACTCCAGCCTCATTCTGCGGCCCCAGCGCTGGTTCTGCGTACACCTCGCTCCTCCGTCCCTTGCTCCTCCGTGCCCCAACGGGCCCTTCTGCCGCCTCGCCCCAAGGCGATTCCGCAGGCGGGAGCTGGTGAGGCTCCCCAGGCCGATCTTAACTTTGCACAGCTTTGCCGCTGTAAAACTGAGGGGAAGCGAGCAGCCAGGCTTTTCCATCTCCTTTCCCAAGCCGACGCGGGGAGCTGAGGTGAGCAGCACCCGACGGGCCACCGGCCACTGTGCGTTTGTGAGGCACCGCTCGCGCGAGGAGATCAGCGAGCACTTGCTACGGATATTTGCTACGGGCGGCACGAGCCGCAGCTCGCACTCCCGCTGGACGGACGGCTTGGCGCCAAGAGACCGTAGAGCGCGAACACAGCGCGCGTGCGCCATGTGACACTCACCCGCCCTCGTGAGAAGAGGGAGGAGACGCTGCCCGCTCTCCGCGCATGCGCTGCTAGCCCTTGTTACCAGAGGCGCGCATGCTCTGCTGCTGTCCGGGCGGGCTGGGGTGTGTGGTGCTGCTATCGCGATAGCTGCGCGGTCGGGACGCCATCCTGCCAGCGGCGGTTGCGTAGGCTCCTGCCCGCTGGCCGCTTGGAAGCGAAGGGCTTCCATCCCGGCAGCAGCTCCCGCTGGGACGCGTCGAGGAGCGTACGAAGGTCTCCCGGTGAGCGTGGGGGGAGAAAGAAAGGAAGGACCGCGCCGGGCCGCAGCGAGCCCCTCTGGGCTGCCCGCAGAGCGGGCGCGGAGGCAGCCCGGGGCCGGCCCGGCTCTGTGCGCGGCGCGGCCCATGGGCGGGCGGCATGGCGCCGCGGGTGGGGGAGGGGCAGTGCGGCGCGGCTCGCGGAGCCTCGCTCCTGAGCGGCCGCCATTTTGAGTGCCGGAGCCGAACGCGGCCGCCGACCTGACGAGCCTCAACAGCGTGCCGCTGGCTGCGCCCTGGAGCCGGGGTTGGGCGAGAGGGAGCTCGGTGGTTGTTCCGAAGCAGAGAGGTGGTGGTGGGGCGCGTGGCGGGGGTGGCGGTGGGGGGAGGGCGGTTCGGGGAGGCGCGGTAAATGGCGGCGGCGCGGGGCGGGAGGGAGCTCCCCCTCCCCCTCTCTGGGAGAGGCCGTGCTGCGCTGTGTGGCCGCGCGGCCGCTTTGGTTCGGGATTAACGGCCGTGGTTCCGGAAGGGGAAAAGGAGCGGGAGCGCGGCCGGCGGGGCCGTGATGGCAGACAAAGGAGAGGCGACGTGTGCGCGCCGCGCGGTTGCGGCCCCTCTGCCGGCGCGCTGCGAGAGACAAAAGGTTACGGGCTGAGAGCGCGCCGAGCGGGTGTTGCGCGTTGCCGCAGCCCGCGCTGTTGCCCTGCCCGGTACCGCCGCGTCCACGTGCTTTAGATAGCAGCAAGTAAAACTTAAATATCTCCAGGGAATGGAACGGAATATCCATATTGCTACTGAACGCTGCTTCACTAATTACAAACTACCTGATTTGTTGCGTTTTTGTTTGTTTGTTTTTTAAAGGAGGGGGGGGAACTTAAGCGTGTATGGAATCTCAACATTTCTCTTTTATTATTTTTTTCCTTTTGGTAGCGTTTGATTTAGACAGAAATGGACTGGAGCGGAAAGCACAACGGGCCCACCGATACAACCAACGATGGGACGGTGGTGCGGCTCCGAGGCCTGCCCTTCGGCTGTAGCAAGGAAGAGATCGTTCAGTTTTTCCAAGGTATCTCTAGTATAGTCAAAGCATAAAGACTGTGTAAAAGATAAGTCGATGCTTTGCAAGCCTGTAACTTGTAATGCCCGTTAGTGGGGTGGAGGGGGGATTGTTTTAACATAAATTTCTTTGAGTAAGGTGTATGCCCTGTTCAAATAACTGTAGACATAGTAAAGTTGAATACATGTCTTAATTTAGTCAAGGCAGTGAATGTATTATGACTATAATCTGTACATTAGCGTTTGGAGCGGTTAAATTGCTTGATTGGTAGCTCTGTTTTCTTCATGTAACCTAGGTGGGTGTATGTTCACATAGTTAAAACAAAAAACAAGTATGGCTAAATCCATGAATGTTTAATGAAAGATGGTTGGCTTGTATTGTTGGGTGATGGGGGAGCTTAAGAGTTTTTTCGTTGTTATTGTTTAGATGCTTTAAGTATTTTCTACAGATGGGAATGTTTCAGCCTTTAACACTGTTCCCCTTGATGGGGTTATTTGTCCTTGGGTTAAAGGGTTGGAAATCGTGCCAAATGGGATAACATTGACGCTGGACTACCAGGGGAGAAGCACAGGGGAGGCCTTCGTGCAGTTTGCTTCAAAGGAGATAGCAGAAAATGCTCTGGGGAAACACAAGGAAAGAATAGGGCACAGGTGGGGATGGAGAGTTTGGGATGGTGTTAAATCGTTATTTTTGGGGGTTGTGGGACAGTAATGCTTTTGGGGGGCTGGGGACTATTATATGGAATGGGGTATTTTAAAGAATTTTTATAACTGATCCTAAATTAACTTGGGAAATATGGTAGATCTGGGGGGTGGGGGAGACAGTATTACTCTGTGTAGATTGCTAAACTTAGAATGTTGTTTCAGTTGTTTTTCATGTAGGGTAATTTGTGATAAGTGCTGCCATAGCCAGACATTGTTTTTCAACAGTATGTTTCTCATACTGGAAAGACATGTTTTATACTTAATTTCTACAACTAGAATTCTCATGTTGTAATTTTTGCCATTGTAAAGTTTTACTTTGATACACTTAACATTCTTAACGGTTTTGAGGAGGAACTTAAGTTCTGTGGTATCTGTAGTCATTTTTATCACGTTGTACGTTTAGTTGTTTTTCTACTGTTCAAACAGCTTATATGTGTATTCTTATTTCTACCTTGAAAATCCTCTCTTGTTTAGATACATTGAAATCTTCAAAAGTAGTAAGAGTGAAATCAGAGGATTCTCTGACATGCCGAGAAGAATGATGGGACAGCAACGACCTGGACCATATGATAGACCATTAGGAGGAAGAGGGGGTTATTATGGAGCTGGGCGTGGAAGTATGTATGACAGAATGCGTCGAGGAGGTGGTGGATATGACGGTGGTATGTTTATCTAATGATAGAGGTTCTGTTGTCAGTTTCATGTTTCTGACGTCCTTGTCAAGAAATAAAGAAATGGCAGTAGCTTCCTGTTAGGTTTGACGTGCTTCTCCAAAAGGAATTTTTTTACTTGTGATGAATGGAGAAAAAAATGCAGCTTAGTATTTAAGAGTAATGGATGTTACTAGAAAACTGTATTTTCAGCAGAGTTGGATATCTCAGTTGGATGTGTCTGTTCAGAAACGAGTGTTAAACACTTTGCAGTGGCACTTCCAGGTGCCCAAAGACTGAAATTGACTCTTGTGCATCACTTTGTGATCTCTCAGTAGTAACGTAATCGTTCTCTTCTTTCTGTCAATTACATAGGATATGGTGGCTTTGATGATTATGGTGGCTATAATAACTATGGCTATGGAAATGATGGCTATGATGACCGAATGAGAGATGGGAGAGGTAAAAAAAAAAAAAAAAAAAAAAAAAATTTTTAAACAGTAAAACATAATATTCCCAAGGCACACACAGTTCTGTTTTGACTTTCTTCATTGAATTATTTTGTAAAGGAAGATGGTTGTTTTTTTGTTGAGGCGGGGGTGCTTTTCTTTTTACAATTAAAAACAAAAACAAAAAATAAAGGGGTGTGTGTTTGTGTTGTTTTTCACTTATCTTTCTTTCCTAGGCATGGGAGGACATGGCTATGGAGCTGGAGATGCAGGTTCAGGTTTCCATGGTGGCGGTCATTTTGTTCACATGAGAGGACTGCCTTTTCGAGCAACAGAAAATGATATTGCAAATGTAAGTAAAATAGCAAGATCAGGCTTTCTAATACCAAGAATTTGTGTTCTTCCCTATTCCAAATTTGCTTATGACTCTCTAGTGAGTGATTGATAGCTCTAATACATCTATTAGCTGAAGTCTTTAAGTTACTTATGCAAGTTCTACAATATTTAATACATAGTAAATGAGGTTTTTAAAGGTAATGTCTATGGTATGGTTACTGAAGAAGCCAGCTGAGTTACATTTAATCCCTTATTGAAAATGCTTTTTCATTTCCAGAAAAAAGAGACAGATGTTGAAATCTGTATCTTCATAAGACTCAGAAGTTTGTTTAAGCTTAACTGAAGATATTAATGCTATTTTGTAGAGGACTGATAGTAGATGTGAAACTTTGATTATGGTTTGCACATTTGTATGTTCCCATGAACCTTGTTTTAGGAAACCAAGGTGGGAAACCTGTAGGGAGCTGTGTTCATTTGGAGTGGAAGGCTCACATTCACCCATAAGAGTTCAGATAAAGGACTTACACAGAATTTCAGGAATAATGCACCACTGTATCTTTCTAATAACTGCTGTAGGAATGAAGAGAAATTGACAGCTTTTTTTCTTGGTTCCATAATTCTCCTTATTTTGAGAACCTTATTTGGCTCTTTTTCCTCAAAATGAAGTAATGATCTTCCTTTTCTAAGGTGGCATCATATTAGAGCATGTTTCATAAAGAGAGGTGTGTAGACAAGTATTTTTGTTTGCTCCTCTGTTTTAAAGAGAGCTCCTCAAGCTCTGTAGCTGAAGTTCTTCCATTTATGTGATAGAAACTTCTAAGTAATACCTTAGAAAAAAGTAATTAAATTTGTGCGACAGGATGAGAGAAAATTAATACAGCGTTTCACAAACTATTGGGACACCAGAAAAGATACCTGGCTTGAATTCTAAATTCATTTGATCTTTTTTCTTTGTTCTTATTCTTAGTTCTTCTCACCACTGAATCCTATAAGAGTTCACATTGATATTGGGGCAGATGGAAGAGCCACAGGCGAGGCAGATGTGGAATTTGTAACACATGAGGATGCAGTAGCTGCTATGTCCAAGGATAAAAATCACATGCGTGAGTGTTGTTCTCAAATGAGGGTTTAACTGACTCGATTTCAGTAGGGTGTAAATCAGTATGAGGGTTCAAACTGAAGTTATAGTGCTTTAAATATAGTACTAATAATGCACTTTTTGTTGTTGATCAGAACAAGTAGATTGATCATCTCAAATTGATTTCTTGTGGATTTCCAACTATTGTATGCAGGGTAAATTATTTTTTACTGTGTTTTTTTGAATCAGAATCTACTTTGTATTTTGTTTCCTACAGAACATCGATACATTGAGCTGTTCCTGAATTCAACTGCTGGAGGTGGTTCTGGAATGGGAGGCTATGGCAGAGATGGAATGGGTATGCAGCATTTTCAGATACAGCTTGTTTTGCAAAATGTCATGGAGTTCTAAGGTTCTAACAGCGCACCTTCTGCTTTTCAGATCAAGGTTATGGCTCTGTTGGTAGAATGGGAATGGGTAATAATTACAGCGGCGGTTACGGAACTCCTGATGGCCTGGGCGGCTACAGTAAGTAGATATTCTGTTTTAAATGGACTTTGTGATTATGTTACTGTGTCTGTTCAGACAGGGGTTGGAAGGGTGGGTTTTGTGGGCTGGGAGAAAGGGAAGGGAGTGGTTTAAATTGTAAATCACTGGGGCATTTTTTCATAATTTGGCTATTGCAACAAATGGTTTTTTAGTAAAGTAGTGCTAAAGTAATGTTTTAGTATATCTTAAGCTGATGCTGAACAGTTTTTTATTACCCATCACATTTTTTTCTCTTTTTAAGGTATGTATACGTGACCTTGTGTCAATTGTTTGCAGGTCGTGGCAGTGGAAATAGTGGAGGATACTATGGGCAAGGCAGTATGGGTGGAGGAGGATGGCGTGGGATGTATTGAAGGATAGCCTTGCTTCTACAAAATACCCTGGAAGAAACAACAGTCTCTGGTCTACTAGACTTTCTTACAAAATTTTAATTTCTTTTGTATTTTAAGAACTTTATAATGACTGAAGGAATGTGTTTTCACAATATTATTTGGTAAGCGAGAGCTTGTGATGGGAAAATCTGTTTTCTGTAGGTTTTATTTGTTGCATACTCTGACTTTAAATAAATTTTTATATTCAAACCACTGATGTTGATACTTTTTATACTAGTTACTCCTAAGGATGTATTACATATTCAAGAATACAATTGGTTTGAGATGTTGTACTATGGTTCAATAAAGGTGGTTGTACTGTAACTCCTATGAACACTGAGTTCTATGTACTCTTGGTGTAGTAAATGAGTTTGATAAATTCTCTTGTTTAAGGGGAAAAGGGTAGATGAGTAGTTAAGCTTACTTGGTAGCAGTCCTTCCTAAATCCTTTTTGATAAGTTGTATGTAATAATTTCTCAACATGGCATTAAGCTCAAGCTGTGGAGGAGTCATAGATCCAGTTTTCCTCCCTGTAATATCAGCGTCAGCTGTGCTCTTCAAATGGTGTGATTGCACAAATGCATAGTTCCCAAGTTCTGTCATCCACGCCACCAGGCTACAACTTGCTTCCATGCTTTGCTGTAGAACTCTTAGATACTCATTTCACAGGTTTAACTTGCAACACTGTTGCTAATCAAACACTAGCAAATAGTATTTGACCTAGCAAGTTGAAGGTACTTCTGCTTTTTTTTCTTCACAAAGTGCTGTGGGAAGACAATTATTTGAAGCAAGCTAGGGTTTTCCTAACTCTTGTGTTTCAACACCATTGAGCTTTTTTTTCCCTGCACATAGCTGATTTGTTTGTATTTGTTCAAAACATGGCAACCATTATATCAATGAGCTTGTTAGAAGGCAGGCATCTCTGAAATGAAAACAACTGTAAGCCCAATACTTGTTAAGTGACACAACCCCAACCACATTGAAAAAAAGTTTTTGTGCATTTGTGACATGTAAGATGTGTAAGAAACAATTGTTTGAAGACACTTACTTAACATACCTGATGTGTAATAAGGTATTTATTCTTCTGAGCCAGTGTGATCTCCCAGATTAACTGCTTTGTCCTCAACGCCTCCCTTAAAATGTCAAATGTGATCTTGGGTATTGAAAGTCTGTCACCTGTTTTGCTAGTACTGTGTTATATATGTAATAAATGTCTTGCTCTGGGAGATAGTAGAATGGAGTTTATTTCACTAGAGAGTGCGTGCTTCTGTCAACATTATTGGAAGTAATAGCAGCAGGGCTCATCTGCCTTAGGAAATAATCCAAATACTGAAGTATGGGGGATAGGAAGGGGAGGAAAGATATTTGAAGTCAGCATGGCAGCAATGGTGCAGGGCTCTGTTTTAAGCTGGTGCTTGCAGTAAGTGCATTCTTAGTTGGTGAGGGTTGTATGTCTTGTAAAACTGAGATAACTAAGGGCAGGAAAAAATACAGTGAGGCAGAGTACATCTACATCTGACAGATTTCTCTATCAATCAATCAGCTACTGAAATAGGTATAATAGCTCTAATATTTTCTCAAGTATACTTTGCATTCTGTTTTCTGAGAAAGAACACTTACTATTGATTTAAGACTGACGTACCTGTGAACAAAGTAGTTGCACTTCAAGCTATTTGGCATCACCAGTAAGTTAGCAGAAGTCATGCTGAATGAGTCTTGAATAATACAATTCTGTTCTGGAGTGTGAATGCCTTATGCCTGTCCCATCCCTATTTACACGTCATCCTGTAACGAGAGCAGCAGCATTCAGTACAGACCCTTTCAAGGAACTTCAGCAATGTTTAACTGTTCTGAGAAGACAACAAAAAAAGTTTATATTTGTTGTATGTAAAGTTGAAATACTTGCTACAAAGTGGTTGGTTATCCACTGAGAAGTACTGACTGGTTCCTGCAATCACTTGTGTGATGAATGCTGGCCATCAGATGGATTTTCCTTCGCTGACAGAGAAGGAGGTCCAAGTATGTTAACCACCTTTGCAAGAAGGTGAGACAGCTAGTATAACCAGTGGGGGGGGGGGGAGGGGAGAGAAGGAGAAGCGTATTTTCTATTTGTTAATGCCCTTCTATTGTTAAGTTAGAAGGAGATTGCCCCCCACCCCCAAAATAAAAAATAGGCTGCTCTGATACTGTGGGAACGATTACAATTTCTTCTGAGGTACGTGTTAGGTACACCACAGACCTTCCTATACTTGGCTCAAGGAAGATTATTTAGATTCACAAGATAATCTGTCACAGAAGAAAGTTTTATAGAAAGACAAAATTATTACATCATTAATGGAGTAACAGTAGTGTGGTCCTGCTGAAAGTGGGCCAGATACATAGTTTGATGCCAAAGGAAAGCTGGATGCCACCTGGAACAGTATACACCATTCACCATTTTGTTCAGGGCAGCAATTTCTCTTAACATAAAAGCAGTCTAAATAGGTTATATACCATTCAGTGACATTTTCCCATGTAAACAGCGTGGTACAGAGGAATGGAAGAGTTCATAGGCAGTAGATAATTGACTGCATCTGTATATTACTGCAATTTCAGCACTGGCAGTAACTGCTCTATATTCTTATTTTAAATGATTGCCTATTTTAAATGATATTTGTCCAGTTGTATAATTTTTGAAAAGATACTGAAGCAGGACTGATGAGTATCTCTACATCAAACAGTTTGCCTTCATACTGGCCCCACAAAAAAAAAAAAAAACACCTCAAAACACTCTCAGATCGGAACACCTTAATGAAGCAAGCAAGCAGCACTTCGTTACATAATTAGCAGGGCAGCTCCCCCATTGCCCAACATAGGCAGAGACTTTTTAAGCAACGTGAGCAAGTCAATAAAACATTCAAAGTATTCTGCATTGCAAATTTAAATAAAGCAACATTACTCCCATCATTACACTGAAGATCAATTAAATTTATTTTTTTCCTAAAAGCTATTTACACATTTACAAACATCTGTATTTTACAAAAAGTTATACTAGGTAATTTTAAAAACAGTTTTCTTTACAAAAGCTATATAAGCAACTACACTGACGTGTCAAAAAGAACAGTTGGTTAGCTCTTGGAATATTAGCTAAATACCCATGCTCAAAAGACACAGCTAAGCTAAACGAAGTGCAAGGATGACTAAAAGAAAGACCTGTTTCCAAGCTGCTGTGCTCCTGTCAGTAGGAATTCCAGGCCCATAAATGAACTACAGAGCTGATAACTGCCAACTGCTCATCAGTACTGACCAGAGCGTGGAGATTCTGTGGCTGGACCCATTCACATGAAGGGCTGAAGAGCAGAGGGCAGGTTGGTTCTAGAGCAGTGACACGACAGCGAGGCTGCTGCTAAATACAACCCATCAAAAACTGTATTTTTATTTGTCTACTAGAAGAATTGAGATGTACATTCCAGCAGAAGTTACCATGGAATATCAACATGAACAGTGGTGGGATGTGTCAGACCTAGCAGAACTCAAAAGCCCTCTGGAAAAGAAGAAAATGTTTAGGAACAAACTGACCTTTGAGAAATATGGCAACAAAAAAGGACAAACTTTCTGGTCCAACACAGGCACCACAGAAAGGACATGGTCCACAGCTTTTAGTGTCTCTTGGCAGCAGACTGATGCTGCCTCTAGAGCTAAGCATGACTTTCCTGAAAATAATACAAAGATACTTGCTTGAGGGTACAGACAACATAGGCATAAAAAAATAGGATGGACACCTCTCCATGACAACACTGATAAGGTCAAATTAATAGCTAATTTTACAAAATAATTTGGCAAAATGCACCTCCTTTCTCCCAGCGCCTAAAGACACTGTTTCTCACCTATCTGACACCATCTCCCTCTAATCCTCTGACTATAGAGTTGTCAGTGCAATATTCTTGGATGTATCAAATCCTGATGACTGAGAGGAAGCAAACGACTGGTATTTGGCAATAATTTACTGGGCCACCTGCATTAATTTCCTTCCTTACTTTAAAGTACAATTTAAAACCATGACTTCCATTTTGCTTCACAACAGCATACTACGGGCAAATTTTGCATCACAGTTCAGTTGGACTAGCCTGTAAAAGCAGGTAAATAAATCACCCTTTCTCAAGATCATAATGACGAAGATACTTATTAACACTGAATCTTCTCTATAAGCTGCCCTTCCTTTCTCCAGAAGAGCTTCCAAGTCATTTGTTAGACTAATACTTCAATCTGTAATTTTAACATGTTCATTTTTAATACATGCATTTTGTGGTTTAGGGTCCCATCTTCTCTATTTGTATCAACAGAAATAGGCCTGTACATTCTGCAGTTGTTTTTTGCTTGTTTTGTTTTACAGAATTAGCTAAATACACAGGGTAACAAATAACTTGTAAAATAGTCTCATGGCACATTAGAAGAGCACCTCTGTATAAGTATTGCATGGCAGGAATCACAGACGCGAACAGGCTTTGGTGAAGAAGGCAGAGGCAGTTCATTGTCCGAACAAGCATTACAGAAGATCTCACCACAGTTTCTACAATGGTGCTAAGCAATGGGGAGAAGAGCAGGGAAAAAAAAAAATCATAAAAATAAAAAACACACAATGGAAATACACTTGGTAATTGGATGCCAATAAATCACACATAGAGAACGGTCTGAAGTGTGATTCCTTCCTATCGTTGGTCTGAGCATGGAATCAGTGTTCAAGAGATAATTCATCTAAACCCAAATTTATGGTGCAATCCTAGACAGACCAAACATATAAGCTTTGAATCCCTAGAATAAGACAAACTAACATGCTTTGCCAATTAAGAATATAAACAATGACAATGGATGAGAGTCTGCCAAGCAGCTCTTAAGATTTAACATAAAAAGTAGGTGAAATAAAAATTTCTGCATGTGTTAATAAAGCTTAACAATTAACACTGCTTTAAAGCCCCAATAAGCTCATAACTTCTTAAGTCTAATATATACATTAAAAAAAAAAGGTACTAAGACTTCCATGTGTCAAATTTTAATGGTGCAACTGCTGCCAAGTACATGAGACAATGATTTAACAAGGTTGGTTGAATAACTTTAAGTATGGTCCTCCACAGCACTGCACTAAACAGGCAACTTTTCTTCTGAAAGTAGGGCCCAGCGGTGCTATGCCTATCAAAGAACATCTCAAAAAATACCTATACATTCATCGGAAGGATGACATTTCATGCTGCATCTCACCTCTAAGACAACTGACATACTTCTTATACTACAAGTAAACGAGTTGGAAGAAATTTCTTTTGAGTTTTACCTTCCTTTTGGAAAGTGAGAATTCCTTTTCACATAACTTGCAATGTGTAGCCTCTTTGTCCTTCAACCAAACCTGCCCCTGGAGAAAAAAAAATGATCATAAATATGTGTATGTGAAAAGGGTAAACTTTGGGTTCAAAAGGACAAGACAAATCAATAGAGTAATGTTTACTGCCTGAATGCTGAATGTCCTGAGACCGCCATAGTGTCACACAGACACTCTGAGGCAGTACAAGTTTGCTCCAAAGCACTGCTAACCTTGGGAATAGGTACAAAGAAGACATGCTGGAGGTGCTAAAGATGGTCTATGGCAGAGCTGGGAAAAGCAGTAAGCTATCCAAGTCTCGATGCTGAAACCTACTTCCCTACTCAATGAAGCAATACGTGAGGTCACACATCTCGTGATCAAACACATGCAGACACAACCTCTGCCCTCAAGATGCACAATCCTCAAGTTCCCAACCTTTCAGCAGTACATATTTTCAGCAGTTCATATTTTCATAGACTTCTGGATGATCAAATATTTATTTATCACTAACAAATGCCATATTGTTGTCTTCATACACTGTCCCAAATGCATTTTTTAAAATAAAAAGGGTGTACCTTTCCAATAAAATTCAGCAAAATGTGTAACTTTATATCAAACAATAAAAATCAAAACCACTGAGTGTTTTCTTTTGCTGAGTCTACAAGGAATCTGTGCTTCTCTCCCACCAGAGAATACCATAAAATCTTCTGAATAGCTGCAGTTGAAGAGGAGTCTTCTTATGCTTGCAAAACATTTCAAAGGGGAGAGTAAACACAAATGTTTCTCTTTCCTCCAAATCCTACGAACCTGCAATGCTTTGTTTGCTTCTTTTATATCTTCTATTTTCAGCTTGGATCTAAAAAAAAAAAAGATAATATTTCAAACTGTTATATTTTCAGTTGCAATCTAAAAACCTTACAAGGTTTAGGTATTTAAAAATTAAGTGATGTATTCTGAACTTAGTATTTTACATTACAGCAGCATCTAGGAGATGTACTAAGTACTACACAAAGACAGGCTCTGCTCAAGCTCAGAATCCTCTGAATGGCTGCAGGTATGTTTGAGGTTATGTGGTTAAGGGCAATAATCTGCACTAGACTAGCACACAGCATTGGTATAAACCAGGAATTCAAACTTCTGGACTGTCTTGCCAGGGAAACCAGACTTTCCACAGCCACCCAGTGCCAACCCACTCAGAACTGTCTGAACTACAATGTACATACAAAGTTATTCTACTGGGCATAAAAGCCCACACTAGTCACAGCAAAACAATTTAGAAGGCACATCCTTAAATGAAACAGAGAGATAAGGAGAGTAACAATTACTGTGCTCAGAGCTTATTGCCCACCATTGTCTGAGGGGGTTTTGATAAGGTAATCTTTTACATAGCCTGAAGACGTAGCAATAAACAATGACCTAAGACTGCCATACAGAGAATCTTCATCTCTTCAAAGAAAGGAATCCACAAGCATGCAACCTCATAAAAAGATAAGCACTATCTTGCTGAAGTAGAAGCTGTTATCTTCTACTTGGATTATTCTTTAGCAAAACCAAGACATGCAAACTAGTCAACTACTTTCAATGCAAAAAACACCTCCTAATGCCCTGCAGGCCCTGTTCTAGCTAAGATTTTCTTTCCAGAACACTATAATTGCATATGAGGTCACAGTCACAAACTAAAGAGAAAAGTCAACACATTTCACCTAACTAGAAGTATTTCCTCTTGTTAACTGGCTTGGTAATATTGCCTTATTCACAGTAGTTCACATGACTGCCATCCTATTCTTTTCCTTAATTCAAGTTTATAAGACAAATATAATCATCAGGAATAATGAAATTACTCGCTCAGCTTGGATGCCAGTTCCTGGAGAGCAGCTTCTTGGTCCTGACATATCCTTTTCAGTTGCCTGTTCTTTTCCTGAAGTTTAATGAACTCCTTGGAAAAAAAAAAAATATATATATATATACACGCACACACACACACACACATATATACATACACATATGCCTAATATGCCTAGAAAAGTGGTCCTAACCAAAGCTGATCTTACTGAGAAAGCCAAGTGAATGGATGACTCATCACCTTCACTATAAAGATTTCCAAATTGAATTCAAGCAGCAACAACTCAAGATATCCTCTACTCTATTCTCTTAGGCCCTAAGAGATGACGTCTATTTGCTTCTTCAGAAAGCAAATACAATTCATAGCAGACATCAACAGCACTATGTAGGCATGCATACCAAGTTAGAGACAACCTGAAGCAATTTCTGGCCTATCATGAGAGGACAGTCTTCAATAAAACTGAGAAAGAAAAAGAAGGATTCCGGTTTTCTTTAGCCGAAGGACAGAGTTCTGATTTGAAGAAGAAATGAGTGAAAAGCGAAACAATGTTTCCAATCTTTTTTCTTAATGTACTTGTGAGAATACATTAATCTAATCTTTCTTATCTGGTTGCAGAAATTCTTCAAAGTCCCATGTCTAAGTTCTTAATTAACTTTTCAGTCAATTTCTAAGTTACTATTCAAGTTTTATTGCAGCATTTACTTTTTTAAGGTTAATTATTTCTTGGGTCTCTATTCGCAGATGAGATACAGTTTCTTTTTCCTTTTGAAGATCATCCTCCAGAGTTTGCCGCCACTCCTTTTCTATCTTCAAATCTGTTTCCAGCTGGAGCCTAAAATACGCAAAACAAAGAACACAATCACTGTGCAAAACAGTATCACTTTTTAAAATAATAAAAAGGAGTTTATTTCTGGCTGCAGTATATTGTTTCCACAATAAACAGCCGATCAGCTGACATGTTTTTTAAAACAGAAATAACGCAGCAATATCATAACATTTCAGAGATCGTAATAGGTAAAATGCTACCACTTAGAGAGTGCTTTTGAAAAGAAACACATTTAAAAGGATCAAGACTGTGGCAGCATTTTGAAAAGATGACCTTAGTAACAAATAAGCAAGAGAAGATTAACCACAACATGCTACGGTGTTCTTAATACACGAACGCGGGAAAGCCCTCCCCTTAACTTTACAGAGTTTGTTTCTAAAACAAAAAACCAACCACACTGCCACCGACGATACAAAGGACTGCACGCATCCCTGGTGCTCATAAAACTTATTTAATATTATATCTTCAGGTGTTAATCTTCTTGTTTAGACTAAGGCTTATGGAAATTTGAACAGAATCAAAGACAAAGAAGGAAAGACTTTAAGGTGCTATTTTAATTGAGCTTCCTGCATCGCTGAGGTTCGACATAAAGAGGGGTCTAAACCCTATTGGTTTAACTGAAGTGCAGTCATTGGCACTAGGGTTATTCTGATGCAAAATCACTCTAGCTGGAATTTCACTACCATGGAAGAGCTGGTGTTTAGAGTGTTACAGAGAAAACAGGGCGGAAGCACACTGCTCAGCCGTCTACATCTAAATCTTGACAAAACAACAGAAAAGGAAAAAAACTGAGAGTAGTCATGCAAGGTTTTTTCATGGGAAAACCTGTAGCCACATTAATTTTCCTGTTTGTTGTTTTTTAAAATCAAAATCATTTTTAAAGGAAAGACTTACATTTGGGGCACTACCTCAGCATCTGGTTGGAAAAGATCAGAAGTGAACATGACCTTGAGGTTTCAGAATTGCAGAATTCTAAGGTTGGGGTCTGAACTGTTCTTTTGCCAAAATCTGCAAAGATGACTGCAGTAGTAAAGTGAACATTTGTCATGACAGTTAAACAAGTTTACTGACATTCAGAGTTGTAAGAGAGGCAGGGTGGGCTAGTAATCAGATTGGAAATCACTATCTTTTAAGCTCCAATCTTTGTGTCACGATTTGCCCTATCTTCAATAACGTAGCTGTTATCTCCCAACAGGCTAAACACCCGCCCTCTGCAGGGAAATTTTTTACACTAGATCCTTATTTAGATCAGTAATGAAGAATTCAACAAGAGAAAGGGAGAGGGTTGGCTTTTATGTTACGTTTTATTATTTATAATTCCTGTGGATTATTTTTTCTGCAATGGTTAAGTCAAGCTATTTTTTAAAGGATTTTACCTTATTCATAAGCCTGATCAAACTGTTCTTACATCATTTCTCTTCAGGTTCACACTATTACATAGTTGCGTGTTTTGCTAAAAGTGTGGATTACTACTACTATACTAGATATTTTCTCTTGCTTGCAATAGTTTCCTCATGAACTACGCCAGCACCTTCAGACGAAATATACTGTAGCTCCTCCTCCTCCTTCCAAGCTGCACACCACTTAAGAGGTGCCCAAAGGTAGCCTGACTTTCTCAGAATAGCGTACTTTCTTTCTTTCTTCTTGCCAGTATGTAACATTAATATCTTTAGTATTTACATTCTGTTCAAAACCAATTATCAACAGCCAACTTGTATTAATGCACAAAAAATTACTGCTAAACATTTTTTCAAACAGAAGAGATATACTTACAGCTGTTTCTCCTTCTGGGAGAATTCTTTCTGCAGACTTTCAGACTTATTCACATATTCCTGTTTAAGTTTCTCGTCCTCATTCTCAGCTTCCAATTGAGCCTTCTCTGCTTGCTGCAATCTGGTGTAATTCAAATCAACTTTGGGTAAAACTGAAGCTAGAACTAGGGTGTAGAGGGTGAAGAAGACAAATAAAAGAAAAATGGGGAAATAGAAACATTTCTAAATAAAAACAAAGTTTGGGGGAAAGTCACAAACTCAAACGAGAAATCCATACAATGCCTACAGAACTAGCTCCTGTTTTTCATACAGTCAGAGAGTAATCACTGTAAGTAATCAGGATTTTTATTTTATGCTAATTGATAACAGATGCCAAAGCACGATGATACATATTTTAGAATTGCAGCATATATCTTAATGCTTTTTTTTTTTTTTTCCCTTCCTCTTTAGCATAGGTTTCTGCGCTATTTTTGGAAGCTTTTTTTTTTTAAATGACCCCTGTAGAAGTACTTTGCTTGTACTAATCACCCAGGGCAGAAAGCGTGTTGTGCAAAAGCAGCTCAAAACAACTCAGGCATAAGGCTGAATACAGAGCACTGCAGTCAGACAGCAAAACACTTAACTAGCCTAACACAACAAGACATACCTCGGTAGGTCCCACTACATTTACAGAACTACCTCAATTACATCACGTTTGTAAATGTAAACAGGCCGTATTAAAAATAATGCATTCTTACACTAGTTAAGATAGCTCCATACTATAGACAAGCTAAATAAAACTGATTAGTCAAGAAGCAAGGGGCTGTTTTTTAAATTTAATCTTTCCTTTCTGAATGCTAGGGGTTTGTTTCTGCTTCAGGTACCAACGCCCTTGGAATGCATCAGCCCATTGTGGTTTCTCTCTGCTTCACCACCTCTTCAGTCCAAAAAAAGATGGGGGTACTGTAATAAAAGTAAAGGTGCTAAGATGAAACTTGTGCTATTGTGGCTAAACTTGCCCTGAAGTAAAGGAAGTAGAAGTGCCTGTAAAATACCACTGAAAGTCCCCACCTGCTGCATCTTGTTTAACAAAAATGCCTCAAGTGCCCGCTCAGGGAAGTGGGGCAGAAATCTCTGATTCACTCTGTGCTTGATTTCACAATTCCCAGCAGCTAGCTGAATGCAGAGTTAACTCACAGCTCCCAGTGTCAGCTAAGAAGATATCAAGTCAGCCACATGTCTACATTTGTGCTTCTACTGATAATGTTGCCCCGGTGGGAATTTCCAAAAGCTGACAGCAAACAAGTGATAAAAGTCTAGAACTAAATACTTCACAAAGCGTGCACTGTCCCACTCTACTACACCTGCTGTTGTGAGCATCTTCCCAGACACATTTGCAGGGATAGAGCACACAGGCCCAAACCAGATGTATAGAAAGGAGTATTCTAGGACAAAGCAGGGCCAATTAACTGGGCAAAAGACACTACATCAAGCTGCACAAGTCTCTAAATTACAAATTAAACCGCAGAGCAGTTTCCACAACCGAGGTAGAAAGGGAGCTTGCTGCCCAAGGAACGCGCTAGCCAACCCAGGCTACAGCACTGTCCTCTAAACTAGCACCAAGAATGACAGCACAGCTGCAGTGCAGACAAACACCGAGTGGGACTGAAGTCTGCAGCAGGATTTTAGATTCAGATGACACAGAGTCAGATAGAAACTTGTTTGCATAGAGTGACTGTGACATGGTTAATGTTCCATTTCTGCTGCAGTCTAACCTTGTTCTATTCACTGGTTCTGTTTTTTCGAGGCTGGGGGATATTTATTTATTTATTTTTAACAGTAAGACCACTCTAAAGGCTCTTTCTGGTTCAAAGCAAGGAATAATCACGCAGCAAAAACCCTTCTTGTATCATGGTATTTTGCCCCCACTTTTGAAAACACATTCCCTCCTGCTGAAAGACTCAAAAGATTCTTTTCCAAGTCAACTCCATGTTTGCTTTTCAGAGGAAATAAGGGGAAGTGCATCAAGGGCAGCCAGCAGCTAAAACTCTTATTTCAGCAGCACAGGCAAGCAGCAATTCAGTGGTGAAATATGAGTTGTAAAGACTGCCTAACGATGGGTGGAGAGAGGGAAAAAGGGTTGGGCAAAACCATGGGTTAGGATTACAGTACAGACATAGCCACTGACAAACAAGTTAGACAGGTACCCTAAATGTAAATCCCATCTATTACTACTGCTGCCACTGTAGCTGCTCTGGCGCAGCTGAGGCAGGAGCTACAGCCACAGTATTTGCTAGGCCCTGCTGCCCTTTCTTTCTGGAGCCCTAAGTCCAGGCTCCAAACACAATGTACCTCCATGAAAATATGCTACTCTCCATCACATCAAGACAATGGAATTGTGTTGTAACTGCTTTATCCTCAAACCCTGGAATTCTTCTACAGTTCATACTGAATGTATGTTTGCACCTCCTTTCTTTCTTACAGGTACTATTCCGACGCAGCACTCATCCCTCTACCCCTTTCCCCAAAAGCCCTGTTCATGCTGTTCAAGAAAGCAGTGCTAGTTACAGGTGGAAAAAAGAAATAAGAAAAGAAAAGAACAGAGCTTGCTTTTGGGATAAATACAGCCCCTGAAAGTGAAAGAAACAAGCAGAGGTGAAGAGAAGTATTACTCAGAAGGGCAACTTTTTAAATCTTTTAGTGCCATAAAGAACAGGAAAAATTGCCAGATAAAAAACAAATGTCGTAAGTATGTATAGTCCAAATGAAGATAGCCAATAAACTTTTTTTGACAACTGGCAAGTGAATAAATAACATTAGAAAACTAGCTTACATTTTCTTAACAACAGTGCAATAATTTATGTTCTCTCTCTTTTTCTTTTTAAAAGAGGAGTAAAGCGAGATCAGAAATGATGATCTTACAGAAAACACAACAGAACCCAGCTACGATCAGTTACAGTGCAGGATTTCTAGTACCACTTTCTATGTCAAATTGTCACTTTACAATTCTGAAGTTGCATCTTATCAGTAATATTTAAACAGAAGAGAGCTGGAGGAGCTTTCAGAATGATATATCTTTGACAAGCTTGTACTGGTGCTGAGCTTCACTGCTGGCGCATTTGACAAATGACATTGCAATAGTCCTAGTTTGAGTTAACAGATCTTTGTCACTTCACGAATGCAGTGGACAAAAATCAAAGACAGATGAAGGCAGCAAAATAGTAAAAAAAAAAATTAGGATAAAGGATAAAAAGAAAAAGAAAAAAGAGGAAAAAGGATGTCAATAAAAGAATATTCATGTCACTAATTTTTTTTTTTAATATATAACCATGTTTTTAATAATCAGATTTAAATGAAAAAAAAGACATGTCAAACACCAAGATGACAGTGCTTATGGATGTTACATTCCACAATATATTCTATTAAAAAGACCAGTGTTGCATGTAGGCCACTAAATTAAACACACGAATCACATTTTAATGTTACGTTACACATGCAGTCTAACGACAACGTAAATTTATATAGCAGATTTTTAGTCTTTCACTTTTCAATCTTTCAGCGTAAAAACTCCCTCTAATAAAAATAATGGTAGTGCTAAAGCAACTGAATGATTTTTAATAGCTTCAGCAAATTCAGCAGTGATCCATTAAGGCAGTAAACGCTTATATCAAATAATCTTGCTTACACTATAAGCAAGATTAATGCTTTGCTTTCTATTGCATTTCATTCAGACGGAGAAAAATAAAAAGGTAACATTGAATCCACATCTGAAACAGCTGAAGTAACAGCTTTTGCTAGTAGTACAAAAACAGAGGAAAAGAAGATAGCAGACGAAGAAAAATGAAAGATTAAGTTTTTACTTAAAATAAGTGCATTTGTTAAAAAGAAAAACAAAAAGCAATCCATAAAGCACTAGTTACAGTTTCAGGAACTTTCCTTTAAAATTTTCTAGTTGAAAGTTACATTTCAGTGGCAACTGTGTGGGAATGCAGTAAAATATAAGGGGATGGAGAAATGAATGAAGGGAAACAAAGATGGATCTGTACCTTTGTTCTAGTTGTTTCATAGTAGCGTTAATTTGATTGGTCTTATCCTCTAATCGACCGATTATTTCATTCTTTTCTTTCATAGCATCTTCAGAAACCTGTGTTACAAAAAAGGTTGAAGACAAAGCAGTTTTGCACTGCTACCCCAAGGAGATTTTTTTTCTTCTGAAGAGAGAAAACGTGAGAATGGTACTTACACAGCATTTCATGCCTAGCAAATTTGTAGTTTACTAAGGATGAACTTTTCATTTCAGTTTGCTTTCTTAATCATTTTCTAAGTCAACTTAAATTCACTGATCACCTTTTTAAGTAGCTCACTAGACCCTTACCGATAACAAACCAAGATACCGAGTCCTGGAAATCACGCAGGTTCTCTGCCTGTTATCAGACTTTACCTAACATGCCTGCAAATATTTTAAGAATTTTCCTAACACGTGGTACAATTTTGATTGCTTGCAGAGCTGTAACAATCTCAGCTTGAAGACCCAAATACAAGGAAGAGCATCACCCTTGTGATACAGATCAACACTATAAATGGATCCCTGAACATGAAATTGGGCACGATTAAACTGATTTACCTGATTGACTCAAAAATGGGTATGAACATTATTATGTAAAATCACCTTCCCTAGAAATACAGCTTTAAAAACAAAAATCTGCAAGTCCTGATTACCGAAGAACATTCCCGTCTTCCTTTTCTATTTGCATTTCCCCTCTTATAATAAAGCTTCCTCACTGTTTTCAGTGGAAAAGTAACATCCTGTGTCCACTACCTCACTTATCTCTCTGCAGAATTCTTATTTTTTCCCACTCATTCTGCCAGAGATTTGACTGTTTGCTTGTGTTGGTTTTGATCATTTCTTCCCTAAATCAAACTTTCTGCAGAAAGAACTTAATGCTCAATTTCCCTGGTGTTTTGTTAAATGAACGCTGGGTCTCTGAAATCCATACTCTCCCAAAGAATTTTTTAGCTTTGCGCTGTTACAGATTTTCTTTGTTAACAGCTTTTAAAAAGCTGTCATTAGCTTTCTCCAGCAAACAAAATCGTGTTTTCAAAATGCTTTGCATTGCTTTGAATGCTCACATCTTTTCTTTAATACCACACTACATGACTGCACCTTTTGTATTTCTCATTTTCCTTACTGGACAGGTCAAGGAGTGCGAACATCACTAGATATACAACTGTTCTATTCCACCTATGAAGTTAAAAGGCCACGCTCTTATTTTTATGCTTTGCTTTTCTATAATGTCAAGAAAATGAAGTGACTGCCTTTAGCAATGCTTTGTGTTAAATCAACTGGCATCAGTAATGTTCCAAACAAACACGTTGATCTAAGAAGCAGAAAGAAAGCAGTAATTAGGCAAACAGCAGCATCTATAACGTAAATGCATCTCTCTTACTTCTGTCACTTCATCAGATTAGCAGCAGACCTTACCTGCAGCTTTTGGTACATCTCCATGTTAATTGCTTTAACTTCATCAAGCTGCTGCCGAAGGCCTATGAGCGTATCCTGCTTTTCGTGGATGTCCTTCTCCAGTAACTTCATAGCAAGTTCTATCTCGTGTTTCATGCTAACTTGAACTACCAGCTCATTCTCCATATCCTACAAAACACACAGACAACACAACACAAAATCTTACAACAGTTATGCAATGTTTTATCTATGTTTTGAGGAAGAGAAAAGCTAACAGAGCTGCAGCAACATCATTCCAACACAAAACCCTCTGTAACTGTGCAAAGTAATTATCTACTACAAAAACATTACACTCGGGTACTTAGCAACTTATGCTTGGAAAAAAAAGAAAGAAAAAGAAATAGAGCGCTTTTGGATAAGACAACCCACATTACACAATACCACATTATTTCTCATAGATACAGAGTTCAGTAAGTATTAATTACAAAAATAGAGCGACAGGATTGCTATTTTTGCAAGAAATACTTAACATACATACAGAACACGCGGGGCTCCTTATCTAAAACATTCTCAAAGAAATTCTGTTTTTCTTACTATGTTCTAGCAACATTGTTACAGAAATACTAAGGCACGGACTGCTTTTTTAGAAAACCTCTCATTATCTGCTGTTATGGAAACAACGCTCTGGATTAAAGGCAGAGGCTAACCTGAGCCAAACCAAAACTAGGAATAATTACACACTGACTCGAGTGTAACCGTTCCTAGAAATGCCGTGTACTTCAATGACAGCGCACTCACCTGCCGAAGCTGCGATTCTTCTCGAAGCTGCCTCCGTGCTTCATTGTACATCTCATCTAATCCCTGCCTGGAGTGTTTGTACGTCTGAAGTTCTGCTTCAACATCCACTTTAGTTACCTAGAGAGATACGCAGTAACTTTATTCATTACAGGTTTAGCCACTAATACTGTAAACTCCAATCACAGTACAAACAGGAAAATAGCTTCTGTTTCTGCCTAGTGGTCATCAGTTTTACAAGAATTGAGTGAATTAGCAAAGTAAACCGTACTACAGTATACCTTATCCTTCAGTAAGTCAATCCAAAACACAGCTGTTTGAGCAATCCAAACACGCAACAAACCTGTACTTTTACCTGGAAAGAGTTTACCTCTTATCCTGTACAGGGATTTACATAAGGAGTTACAAATTACAGCTTAAAAAGCAATTGTACACACAATTATTCCAAATGATGAATCACTCTTTTAATAAGAAAGGTCAGAATACAGTTCACCAACCAAAACACGCTCTATTTTGACAAGATTCTCAGATAATAGTCCTAAATGCCCTTTAAGATGGAGCTTAAGTTAAAGATATGTATATATATATTTATAAAACAACCTAGAATCCTGTACCTTCAACCTATTTAAACCATTATAAAGCTTTCCAAATCTAACAGGTTCTTCCCATAAAAAAAAGCTGTTTTAAATTTGGCCAACTAATGCTTTCTTCAAGCTGTAAAGTAAGCACAGTCAAATGACAACAAACCACACTATATTAAAGTACAATGACATACCTCTAGATGATGCTGTGTTTTCATTAAGATCAGAGTATTTTCACTTCTTAATTGATGATTTTCTTCCTGAAGTTTAATTATATTGTTTTTGGCTATTGCTAACTGGAATAATCATAAAAAATAACAAAAAGTGAGCACTGTTGCAAGCGAGAAGAAAATCAAAACATTCTGATGGATGAGAGCCCAAGACATGCTCTGCCCTGTTCTTGCAGTCTACCAAAGAAAGGGTTAACTCTTAACAGCATACCCATCCAAGATACTTCATTATGTCTGACAAAGAAAAATACACTTTCTTTTCATTGTTTCATTACGATTCAAAGACCTTCAATCCCCTTTTCTAATCCTGATTTTTTCTCTTTCTGTTGGATTGAAATATATCCAATTTTGTTCTTTCTGGACAACTTAATATATCATATGGAGCAATTTACATAAGAAAGGCTCTCCCGGATGTAGGGAAAACATATATATAGAAAACGTTATAACTGGGCCCTTTAATATATACCTAACACTGGGCCTACAAGCCAGCTGATCAGAACATATGGATGGCTAAAGATGACGGTTTATAAAGGAACCCGAAAACTCAGAGAATTAACACTCAGGACAAAAAGTTTTCCTCTCTCTGAACACGTGAGCACCCAGAGTAAGCTGGCTAGCCCTTCAACAGCTGAATTCAGACATTCACATTTTCCACCTCATTAACTATTTCTCAAACAGCTTGTGTTAAAAAGAAAGGTGCTCACCCTTATAAAGCTAAGGAATTTGGAATCCAGTGAAGTATCAAAGATAACTGAAAATATAAGAAATAAATACAATACCAGATCCAGACAAATGTAAAAACTGTATATGGTAAACAAGCAAGAAAGAGTTGTTCAGCTAATGCTGAGAACAGTAAGAGAAACTGCTTACTGAACTACTTTCTGTCTCTGTGTATCAACTGGTGCCATCCATTGAGCACTAATTGGCTGCACAAAATCGGCCTGACAGCTGGGCTGAAGAAATGCTTACTTTCTCCTGCTGACCCGAGTGGGAAATTGTCATGTTCTGTAGAATTCATTTACTGATGCCGCATGCTACCTAAGTAAGCTGAATACAAACCCCTGCAGCTACTGCACCTTTTCTTCGAGACAAATTAAAAACATCTGAACGTATCGTAGACTAAAATAATTTAAACACATTTATTAAAAAAGTGTGGTAGCAAAGCACATGTATGGTACGTTACTAAAAAATAATACCTCTTCGATCAGTTTAGTGTTTGATTTCTCTAACGAATCAACTCTTGCATGCAGACTGCTAACCGTGCTACTGAGAAAGAAAGAAACAGTTACTCAGAATTCTATCAAAACCCACTTAACCAAGCTCAAAGGCTTTAATGTGACATACAGTCGTTAGTAAGTGCTAAAAGATCTCCCATTATTTGAGGTTTTCTTAAACAGAAGGAAATCACGCTCCTCTGTCAAATGTTTATATACTTCTTCCCAGTTCCCAGTGTCATCCTGGTCAGTTGAACCAGTTTTTGGATAATACTGTACTCAAATTTAAGGAGTTTGCTTAAAAATGAATTTGCAATCTTCTGGTTTTCCCAGCCCCCGACCCATATATAATGAAAATCATGCTCTGGATTCTCTTTCTCCAAAAATTCATTTTCCTTTATAAATTCATTTTTCTTTTATAAGACCATCTCTTTCTCCACAGTTTTTGATACTATTCTCAGAGTCCCTCCTTCTTGTGCTTCTTGCCTTCATTTACAACACTTGCCAAAAAAAACTGGGTTTTTTTATTCTAATTTTTTAAATCACATGACATCCTTTGACCAGAACTTCTCCATCACCTGACTGCCCATCTCTGCTATAAGCATATTTTTACGCTGCCCTTCTGCGCTGAAAAAAACCCTATCCTGAAACACCATTTACTTTTCCACCTATTTCTGTGGTGGGGTCCACAAAAGCCATCAGTTCATTAAGAATGGCAAGGCAAAGAGATCAGCACATTTCACGATGCGTGGAAAGAAATAACCGACCTTCAAAATGAGGAGAGCTGCTGAAGCACTGGTTTGCAAGTAATTTTGTGCATAAACCAGTGTACAGTAACATACAGCAGCTCACCTGAATGGTGACAGCTATTACTAAGCAACCACCCCCATGCTTAAGCGTGACAGTTCTTTTCTCCTCAGTATACTTTAATTTTGCTTGTATTGGATGCACAAAGATTCTGTGTCCTTTAGGACGCTTCTGCTCAGTGACTGACACTACTTCAAATCAGAACATCCACACCCCAACGGCAGCTATATAGTGACCAACAGTTGAGATCATCAGCATTAAATGAATAAATACAATTGCATGTCAAAAAGGGACCAAGATCAGCTACACTACAGATTCTACAGAAGGAGATCTGAGCAGGTTTTTTTTTTGCCAAGGTAAGATGCAAAACCACAGAGATTCATCCACAATACACAATAATACTTACTGACAATTGTTAAACAGGCTGCAGTTAAAACGGTATTTCTGACAATGCATCCAGATCAAGCTTCATTCATTTGAAGTTATAAATCCTGAACACCACAATCAATTTTGCTCTGCTATTTCTCTCTCAAAAGATTCTGACTATCAAAAACAGAAGCATGAAAACAGATTTCCTCCCTCAGTCTCCCAAAAGAGAGACTTCTTTCAGCCTCACTACATCCTCAGTTTAAGCACAAAGAATATTCACCCATTTCCCTGAAGCTCTCTCTCACAAAGCTGTGGTAGAAAACGAGATAGAGGCATTTTATCTGTAAGCCTGAACAGACATGCATACTTCAAAGTAATACTTACTTCAGTTGTCTGTTTAGTTCTTCAACATAATTCTTTTGGTCCAAAATTGCAGCAATCTGTTCATTTCTAAAGCAAGAAAATGATAAATTGAGCTTTAACAAAATGACAGTGAATTACGTTCCGAAAATTTCAAATGCAAATGTTCACATTAATTGTACTTTAAAATAAAAAATGAAAAAGCAATTTCATCTCACAGTCTTGAAGTCAGTAATTTACATGTTGTGACAACAGTGAGAGACAAAAAAAAACCACTGTTTTAACTGCAAATAACTCCTGTTTACTCTGCCATAACTCTGGCTCTTTGAAATACTAACCGCTTAGTAAGCTCCTTTACTCAGCTACCTTGCAATCCTTCGGTACTGTCCATCAAGGTCAATGCAGTAGGTGAAGTTGCTTAACCTTGCTCTAGAGAGCACACATTCTGATAACTAACTAGTAATAGGGAACAGTGTAGTGTGCCATTCTCCTCTAGAGTGTGAGATTATGACATTTCGCTTTTAGGAAACTTTGTCTCTACAAACAACAGTGCATCAATCAAGAAATTACTTGTTAATATCCCAAATCTGAGGGATTTAGAGAGGACATACCTTTCCTTTCCTCCAATGTCATCGTCACTCTTTAAATACATAGAGAAATCGATCACACCAACCTAGGAGCAAACAAATGTATACAGTTTCACATGGTGGAAGTAACTGCTGTTGACGTTCAGAGTTTTGTATCTATCTCAGTTACATCAGCTTTTCAAAGAGTTTCAGTTTATTTAAGTGAAGTTCAAAAGAACTGAACAGCAACATTTTAAACCAACTAGGCGCAGTCTCATTGATTTGTTCAAAATGTTTCCTCTGAAACAAAAACCATGAACCAAATCCTTCTCGTTACGAAGAAATGATGACTTCTCATACCTGAATGAGCTTAGCCAAGAGCTTATAGGAAAATTTCTGGTACTACTGAACCCTACAGGTGACTGGGGAGGCTTGAGATAATTTGTCTGTAGTATTTCACATACCAATCTTTCACAGCACACCACCCAGAACTGATGTTTCTCCCACGCTTAACTTCTCAAAATTCCATGCCCAATAGCACTACCTCTCTGCACTTGATGACTGCCACACAACTTTCCATTTCTACTTTTAAACCTTGCTGAATCTGAACCTTTACTTTCTATTCAACTGTAATTCAATCATATACACCATAGATATAATCACTTTGAGTTCAGCTTCCAAATCTATTCACAAATCTCTACGTAATTCATTTGCTTTACCAGAAGTATTCCTTTCTCATCTCTAGCTCCATCGTTACAATAATATTTCCATTTCTCTAATCTACTGCTTCTTTCTTCAGCTCCATTTAGCTTTTGCATACAAGTAACTCACTACATTTCCTTGGATTGTACATTGCTCCTCTATGCATTTCCTACCATAGTCTTCCATATGTTCTTTCCACATCTCTTCTATAGAGTCTCTCCTCCAAAAGCTTTTATTTAAACATATTTAGCAAAATATTACCTCTGCAAGTTTTCCTTTAATCCTCAATGTGAACACACATCTCTCCATTGAACAGGAATCTTCCAACATAACCAAAAACATACTCCCAGATGTGATTCCAACCATCCTTTAAAAGCCTCGTTCTACTTAATACAGCTTACTGCTTTTGGTTTCTCTGAAGAAGATGCCTTATTTATGCTACTCTTCACAAGGGGAATTCCTGTAAAACTTCACCATGACATCCACAATTACGTTCTCAAATCAAGTTTTCTCTCCCCTCATAGAACAAAGCCACAGAGCTGCCTAGGTAACAAAGATGCAGCTAGCAATAGCTACTTTGTAATTTATAACACACAGTAATTCTCAGTACAGAGGAAAGCACATTGATAAGGCTTCTATAATTACACACTTTTCTGTATTGTGTCTTCTGGTAGGTAACATCAGTGCCTAAAACCTTAGAGAGTTACTAGCATGAATATTAAATACAAGTTAACCCTATGATTCAACAGCACACAAAACCTACTAGCTAGAACTTTTCTCTGACATACAAATTGCTTTTTCAATCAAACATACTGAAATAAATCATTATCACTTAAACTACATAGAAATTCTCCAAATTATCTGGAAAAAAAAAAAATCAGGGCTGAACACAGCTTACATACATTAATAAATACTTGCATGTATGCCTTCAAAAAGATTCCATCAAGATTTGCTTGGAAAAGATAGGAGTTGGAATTCAAAGCAGTCTGCAAAGCACACAGAGCTCTACTGATACTCTACTGACACTGCTTGTTTTGCAGTCAGAAAGCAGTCCCCCTCTTGTAAGGTCTTTTATTACACTTCGTGAAGCATGCTAGTTTTGCTTTTATTGTTGGAACACAATGGGAGCGTGAATAAATGGATCAAATGGAATAAACTGAACATGGATCTATGCCCAAAGAAAAGGATGAGTTACACAATTAAAATGGAAACAACTCTGCCATTGCTACTACTGCATCCATTTGACAACGAAACCTTTGCACTCTGATGATTATCACCACCTAAAGGTCTGATCCAACTGATACTGAGGTCAACACAACATCCCCACTGACCTAGGATCACTGCCTGAACAGTCTAGTCAGATTTCTAAATTCTCTGCACACAAAATGCTCACTGACTGCACACACGTTACTTTACCTGTACTGACTTACTTGTGAATCCAGGTCTTCGCCCTTTACGCACAGGTTAGCATCTATTACATTTAGCCCAACCAGCAGTCCAACAATAACCGCTCCTTCTTCTTCCATCATCAGCGCATGATACTCATAAAATTCACTGTTAAATAAAAAGATCGTCTAAGTTGATACACTCCATATATCTACGTGTAATAAATTATAACAATAAGTGACACCTGAATCTGAACTTTCTTTGATTCTAATCTTCCTCCAGCATTCCTGAAAAATAAACCAAGTCTGTGCACATTTTGCTTCCACGAATGCTTAAAACTAGGAAGCACACAGTTCGTCTTACAGGCTATTCAAAAATACAGACAGACCCTTTGGCTGCAGAAATCTAACCCACAAGCTGATGGAGGACTGGGAAGTTTTGGCAGGAAGACTTCTCTTGCTTTTAAATAAGGGTCTTTCCCATACACTTGCAGTAGCCACTCCAACAGAAATCTTGTGATAAAACGGTCTGGACATTAATGAAGACATACTTGAAATTAAATAAGCTAAGTAAGAGACTAAAGGGTTTAAGAAAAACAGGAAGAAATGAAATTATGTAAAGGTTTTTAAAAGAAAAATACCCCACCAAGCCACAGAATATCAATATCCTCCTTGCATTCTCTAAATAAACTTTAGACCCTATGAAACAAACTGCTCATTCAATGGAAAAGTTCACCACTGTTGACCATCAGTGTCATCCTGACACATCAGCATTATCTGCGGTAAACAGCAATTCTTCAAGATACTTATAAGTGACAGAACTGAAAATAAAATGGTAAATCCTTCTCTCCTTTGTGCTTCGCTCAGCTCACCACAAAGAAGGAATTATACTAGAAGAAAGCAATGTCAGATTTAAAACTGTGAAAGGAAGGGCAAATTCAAGTCAACAGTCCTCCACACAATGGCTGCTTAGTAGGAAGCCACGCATACGGTAAGGGTGAATTAATCTCCTCTCCACATGCTTTCAATCCACATTCTGCATGGCTGAGGAACACAGCAGGAGCCCTTCCCCATCACCCTCACCAATGAAAGAGAAGTCAGGCATGCTGCAGATGATGGGGGGAGACATCTCTTCATCCATCAGCTGGCCCTCAATCTTCATGAGATAACAAGGTTTGGTCTCTTGACCACAAGGACTGGAGGAAATCAGCCCAGATGCCAGAAGCCACGTCTTGTTTTTTTAAGGATATATTAAAAAGCAGCAAACAGAAAACACTATTTTTTCAGGAGACTACATGTATAAAAATAAATTCTAAACAAAATCTATTTACCTGAGAAGCTCTCTCTGAATGATTAAACACCGCAGATAGTCAGCCATCTTCTTCTGCATTAGTGCCAACCGTAACCAGGCCCGGGCACGGCCCAGTGGTGTTCTGGAAAAAGGGGATGGAGAAAACAAACAGTCCAAAATCAACAATCTATCAATTAATTTACTGTCTTGACTATCTTATCAGTCAATTAGCATATCAGCAATTAACATTTCTGAAACTATCCTAGTTTCAGAAATATAGTTTTTAAACTACTGAGTGACACAGTACAACTCTACACAACACATGCCAAATTCTAACATTAAGTTGTACATCTTCACTAATTGTGGTACCTTAATAAGAGAATTCAAAGAAAACGATGGCAAATTTATCTAGTAAACATTAATATCTAACAAATTAAACCTGAACACTTTCCTGTAAGTATGCATGTACATACTTACAAAGTGATATGCATAGAAGTGGATAAGGGGGGAAAAAAAAAGTCAAAACCCACACCGATATGCAATATCAAAACAGAAAGTGCAACAAACATAACCAAAGGTATTATTTCATCAAGCTTGATACAAGAGTAAATAATAACTGTTATACCCATATGCTTTAGATGAGGTCCAAAGCTAAAAATTATAACCTTTATGCTACCATATAACCGCTCTCAATGTAAGCAAGCCCTTTCAGAATTGAATATGCAGTCAACTACACAGCTAAATGCAAAAGCAGAGTGCAGGAGGATGGAAGGAGACTGTAGCCTACAGCATCAATTCATATTCCAGAAGGATCCTGCACTGGAGGATACTTCTACAAGAATCCAAAGAGCTGTCCAATTCTTTTCACTTCAGTATGGTACCTTTTCTTTTTGTTCAGAGTACGTGTTTGCTGTACGTGTTCTAGACTGCAGACTGTGACACACAACCTATTCCTTTCTGTACTGTTTTTGTCTACCAATAGGAAAACTTTTCTCCCAGGAATATCAGAAAAGCACACAGAATTCCCACTTTTGTAGCTCTTCCGTGTGGAACATAAGCAGCTAGCAAGATCCCCCTGTGCACTCCCCCAGTATCACGTGCTAGCTGTTCAAAGGCTTGATTAATGCCAAATTAAACAACGACAACCATAGATTCTCATTCAGATTCTGTATTTCTTGCAGTATATTTTACCAGTACAACTTACTTGAGGCCAGGCAAATCTCTGACACTTGCTGCTATTTCCTCAGCTTCTGGATATAATTTCTCCACAAGTTCCAAAGGACCCCAGATAGTTTTATTGTAACTTAAAAAGGATTTTCTTACTAGAAAACAAAAAACATCACTGAGTTAATTGAAATGCTGGAGCAGTTTCCTTCAAAAATAGCTGGCCAGTTCGCCAGTGCCCAGTCATCTTACAAATTACTTTGCTGTGAACATAGAACTGCTGCTGCTAGAACAAGATCATATTAAAAAAAAATGTCTAGTTAAACATACATGCTACACACACACAGATGTTGAATCCCTGCATCCCCCACAACAACAAATGGTACGGAAAACAAAAAGTTGGCAGATGCAGAAATGCAAGTTGTGAAGTACTAGTGACAGCATCGATTACAGAAGGAGAGAATTCACATACTTTACTCTCTTCTTAAAGAAACATGGCACACTTAGATCTTATCTCATTCAAGAGAGAAGGGAAGAAAGACTGCACGTCTGGGATGAGAAACATGCATCTAGAATAACCACCACACCTTTAAGGCCATGCTTCAGGCAGTGCTCCATGACAACAAAGAACTGCTGCAGAGGAGGGTAGTCAGAATCCAGAGTACGGCCAAAGCTCAAAGCTGATTCAATGAGTCCTTTGATACTCAATTTGGCCATGTTCAGTAAATTTGCTCTTTCTACAGCTGTTGGGTCTTTTACAGCTAAGGCAAGAAAGAAAAAAAAGTTATAGGTTCAAGTTTTAGAAAGGATGCAAAATGATGAAATGATTCATAGCTGCCTCGCTCAAAGAAAGCTTACCTTAAACTAGGTAAATTCAAAGGAATAATTCAGTAAGTGCTACAAGCCACCACGTCATGGAAAGGTGTATGGTCCAGAACAAACACCTTCACAGATCCTATGCTGCTGTAGTAGGTGAATCAAAAATGGAGGCCAGAAACGTCAGTTCTCAGTTAGCTTTTGTCCTTGCACCTCTCGGTAGCAGTCGGAAACAGCAAGATAGCACGACCATCAATGCTGTGCCAAAATGCTTAGCTGCTTAAGAGCAAACAGTGCCCTCACCACCGTACCTAAGAAGCATTCCTGCTTGGTATATTGTAGCATAATAGGCTCACAAGTTCTCTCCTCTGTAGGATTATTTTCCATGGTGGCTTGTCACGGAGTTAACTAGATCAATCTATGTCCGTGACAGGGGGGCAGTAGGCCCGTGGGCCCCCCGACCCCCAAAAATGGGAAGGAAAAGGGAAAAGGGGTAGAGAGACGGGAGCCGGGTTCAAGGAAAAAACCACTACAGTGGCTCTACTTTCACAATGATTAAAGCATATGTTTTCCATTTGAGACTGCAGCTAGTCTCAGTGAGTGCATCTACAGCGGTTTCATGAAAACATTACATATGCATGCTTGCTTTTTTCTGAACAACAGCAACACAAATAAGTAAAAATAGAAACCTAAGATTCTTGTTATGGATACAAAATATTTCCTAGGCAGGAAAAACAAGTGTAGGAAATAAAGCTTTTGCCCGAAGTTCCAATTTAAAACGCTTTTAGTGCACTCTACAGAACGTACACTAAAAAATTAACATTTGGGGTTAAACCTTGTCAGTAAGATTCCCAGAGCTTTTCAAAGCCACTCTAATCAGACAGAACAGACAAGGTTCCTCTCCTCAGAGCTGCAGCTACTGAGAGCGGCGTTCGGGAGATTCCTAGTTTATTTTCACTCATAACGAAGCATCTCAAATGTTCAGGCTGCCATCTATTTTACCAAATGGAAACATGAGACAAAGCCACACTGTTCATTCACCAGGATCAAAAGGAATGGAAAGAAGCAAAAGAAGTATACGATTTACTGGTTTCTGCTGTTTGCAATTAAATGTTATGTATATGTGCATGTATTTTCTTTATAACAGCCAGACATTTTCTCATTGGGTTCCTCCAAGAGCAATCAAATCACTTGTCTGACTTCTTTAATTGCACTGCTTTAGGTTTTTAGATACCAGAAGCTTAGAAATTTACCTTTTTAATGTTCTCTATTCCTAACTGCCCATCAAACACCAAAGTAGCACACAACCCAGCCTACCTCACGTCTTCTAGAAAAGAAGCATTACTGAGGTGACATACCCAAGATAACCCTAACAATTACTTCCATATTGCCTCAACTTACAGGCGCTTCAATAGAAAATACTGTCACACGCGGGGACAGCTAGCAGCAAGGGACAGCTGGCGAGGTGCTGAGGCAGCCCCAGCCCCGCGAGAGCACCCAGCCCCCTGCGGCCCCCCCATCTCTGTGACAGCGCGACCCATCTGCACGGCGCTCTTCTCCTTCACGTGGCTGCTGGGACGCAACGCCCGGGCTGCACAGGCTGCTGGCGGCCGCTTCCAGAGACGCCACGGACGGACCCCCCACCCCACAGCCGGGACGAGCCGCGCCGCGGGCAGCGTCCGTACACGGAAATCGAGCGGTCACCGCACTACGACTGCGGCGGGGTCCTGCCCGCGCCTCTCATCGCCGCCAAACACCGCTCCGCCCTCCTCTGAGGCAGCGCCCTCAGCTCCGCGCAGCAACCGTCCGCTGCCACGGCCCAGGCCGCGCCGCCGCCCTTCGAGGCCCCGCAGCGGACATTTGCTGCTCGCGCCCGCCGCATCCCCACAGCCCCCGGCCCAGCGCAGCTCACCCATGGCTGAAGAGGAGGAGCCGCCGCCGCCCCGGCCGCTCCCTGCGGGCCCCGCACCTCCTCCCGCCCCGCCCGCCGCTGCCGGAGCCCAGCCCCAAGGGCGCCCCCTGCGGCGGGAAGACCGCCCCTGACTGCAGCTCGCGGTTATCGCGATACTACAGCCCTGCGAGTGATGTTAGCGAGTCCCGGCTCCCCCTGGGGGTGGGCCCGCGCCCGGGGAAAGAAAGGTGTGTGCGTTTCAGCACGGAGGTATGGTGGCTCTGATTATGCTCGTTTTTACTTTAGAATTAGCTCAGGACAGATTACAGCGCTGGCATCACGGACGGTGCATGCGTAAGAAAGCTGTTTCAAAAGTGACACAAGTCAAAGGAACATGGAATCACTTCATTCCTCATTTATTGGATTGAAACAACTACCAGCCCCAAACATAGTTGCAGCTGGGGTATCTGCTCCAGTTCCTTTCTTCCCCTCTAGCTGCTCAGAAAAGGGAGTTCAGTGCATGAGTATCACCCTTATCCCCCATGCATGGGAAAAGCAAGGGATTACACAAACCAGTAAGGGAGCTTCATCTGAGATATTCATTACATTATGTATACAAATATCAAAATGTTCTGCACTTAAAAACAAAAATCAAAGAGTATGAGGCTGTTTTCCCCAAACCACACAGCACAGCATTTTAATTAGGAATGTTAATAAATGGGATTAGTGGATGTGAACTACATTTTAATGTGTAAAATCAAACTGAGCCCAGAGAACTGTGACTCAGTACAGCACTGAGTTATACCCACCCCTCCTTTTCAAACTTCTCCCCCCATTCATAGAAGCAGAAAAGTGTTTACCAAGATAAAAAACAAGCACAGACAGTTCCTTCAGATACTGTTTAGCTAAATACTTTACATTCCTGGTTAGTTACACATACACTGGTTCTAAAAGCTCAACAATTTTTTATTAAAGAAATTAAAGTTTATTAAAGAAATGTGTATCGTTACTTTTACTGAAGGAAACATTTAAAATCACTGAAAGTAATTTCAGTTTTGGCTTCATTCAGATTGAACTGTGCATGTCAGCACTCACATTCCACTAAGCAATAATTTACATTCAGCAGCACCAAAAGAAAAAAAATACAAGAAATGTCTTCGAAAACAGTCTTCACAATCATAAAATGTTACATTTGTGGATACTTTCATGAGCCCCTTCGGGAAGATTGAAGATGTAGGAAGTTAAGGAAGTAGCTCTTAAGTATTTCAGTGATGTGTTGCTTTCAGAAACAAAACAAAAAATGTGTATGAGTATGTACTGATGTCATCCGTAAATAGGAAAGTTAGATGTTTTCTTTAAATAGGAGATGTAAGGAGCTGAAACAAGAACAAAAACTTGATACAGTGCCAGAGAGAAGAAAAAGAAACAGGTCACAAGTTATACAATTTTCCAATCTAAGAACCTTAATCCTGAAGCATTCTCTCAGTAGGTATTTAAATAAATGGCTCTTTCAAAAGAATAATCACACTGACATGAAGGTGCCCCAAAATTAAGATGATCAGGAAAAAAAAAAAATGCAGAAAGCAGAAGCATTAAAAATTTAGTCATCAAATTTAAAATAAAAAGGTACGTCAAAGTTGATTTGCAGATCACTGCGGAGTTTTATTTCTCCATTCTGTCTTGAAATGTAAGTCCTAGATCCACCTATTAGCTCGACATCAAAGCCTACTTCTGGCACATCTTTTACCCTGCTGACAATTAGCATTACAAATATCATCCAAATGATCAAAGGTCTTCCCATTCTTACCTCCTATCCAAAGGAGTCTTAGCTTTCCCCTTTCACAAAACAATGTTGAAAAAGGATATCATTCCCTCAGACTGCAAATGGCAGAGCAGCTTCTCCAAAGGAGGATAGCGGCGGAGTGACGGAACGCAGCCCACCATGATGAGTTTGTGCTTGGCTCTTGTGATGGCAACATTAAGTCGTCTCCAATCCTTCAGGAGGGCACCAAGCTGATAAATAAATAATTTGCTTTTATTTTTCCTACGTAAGTTGCAGAATTGGATGTAGATAATTTTCAAAACGTATCTAAGTTTAAGGTTCAGGATAGTTTTTAAAATGGAATAAAAGTCAGGTTAGGATGAACTCACATTTTCATCGTTACTGTTCCTAACAAAAGACACAATTATGATACTTTTGTCTCTTCCTTGGTACTTGTCTATTGTGTTGACTTCCACTCTGCTCTCCTTCAGTCTTGCCATCAAATCAGTGATTACTTTCAACTGATGTCTGTACGGCGATATAATACCAATGTCTGAAGGCTTACAGCCAGCCTAAACGAAGCAAAAACAGAAGAGAACACAGTCACTGCAGTTAGCTTGGATTTTTTTTTTTTTCCCAGCTGAAGAAGCCTGTAGGAATTTTATTTTTTTTTTTAATAATGCTGCAAGCTGTCATCTCTGCACTAAGAAATCAATGGAACTCTCAATGAAATTGGTATAAACCAAGGAAAATATTAATTACTGCAAGATCCCAAGCTTTGTCTTAACCTAGCATAGACAGGTATTCTCAAAATCCTCATTTTTCTTCCTCCTTCAGACTGGGAAGTGAACATGCAGAACTATTCATTAGTCTGTAGTACTCCTCAAGTTGACTAGATTATGGCCTCAAGTTGCTCCAGGGGACGTTTAGGTGGGATATCAGGAAATACTTTACAGAAAGGGTGGTTAAGCACTGGAATAGGCTCCCCAGAGAGTCAGTCGAGTCACCCGAGTCACCATCCCTGGATGTGTTTAAAAACCGTTTGGATGTGGTGCTCAGGGACATGATTTAGCAGGGGGTTGTTAGAGTTGGGGTAGCTCGGTTAGGTTGTGCTTGGACTCAATGATCTTTAAGGTCTTTTCCAACCTGAGAACTTCTATGATTCTATGAAATAAGGGAGAAAGGCAAATTCCTTCCCTTCCCCCTCACAAGAAAGCCCATCCTCATCTCTTAAGGAATTTAGCATCCAGCTTTTATTTCACCCCAAACTCCAACCAGGCATGAGACAGAGAACTGAATGCAGACCTCGGGCCCCTTACTGTAGGGACGCATAGCCAACCATGAGTTTACCCTCACAGTTACCCCTCCAAGAATAACCCCACACTTGTGATCAGAATCTCTACAGCAATATAAGATTAATTACAAAATTGTCCCTCTTGAGCAACATTCAAGTAAAAGATACCTTAATGAATAAAGTCGTGAGGAAGAACACTAGTTTGGCTTCTGTCACATTACATACACCACCTTTTTCTGTGTGTTCTGGTGCCGGGACCTTTAAAAATATAAATGGAAAATAATGACCATCTCCAAAGGCGCACTGTATTCTGATCCTTAACTCACCATAACATACAGTGTTTATATTACTTTTTATTTTTTTAAGGTAGGAGTAAATGCTAAATTCTACAGAGTATACTTATATCATAAATTAACCTCAGAATAGAGCATTTACAAAACAGGTTGAAACAATTTGACCAAACGAGTTTCCATTAATAGCCATTTCATAACAGCAAGTTTCTAGTAAGAGCAAGTCACCTCAAGAAACTGTCAAGGCTCAATCATCTGATTTCACAGTTCGTACAATACATAAAATAAAAATAGACTTTTTTTGGTGAGGGTTCTTTTCATTTTGCTTGACTGCTATAACATAATCTTATATTGAAGATGGACTTCTACATTTGAGATGGATTTTCTAGCAAATAAAAAATTTAAATGGAAGAGAAATAAATGAACTTTACCTTCTCAGTGTTCAGAAAACATACAGGTTTGTCTGGCTCAAGTACTTCTTTCAACCATGTTTTCGAAGCATCTGCAAGCTCCAGTTTCAACATTTTCAGATTTGGCAGATTAGCAGTGGCATTTGACACCTTCTCTGATCCACATTCCAGTTTGCCTTCATACACTAGCTTGTTACTCAGTGACATAATTTTACTAAGGATTAAGAAGAAAGAAATGGTGTCAAATCTTGCAATTTCAATTCCACATCAAAAAAAAATTAAGGAACTGCTGTAACAAATAAAGGTTTAGCATACCTGTTCATTCTGTATTGTACAGTCAACTGGACAACAGCATTTTGGTTTTGCTCCAGCCTTTTAAATAGACTTTCACTCATACCAAGATCTCTAGCACAAGATAAACAATTCACAAAAACATGTCAAACAACATACTGCAAAAGCCCTCCCAGAATTCCTATTACTGGTATTTGTCCAGCAGCATTTTAACTCACCTTGCTTCTGAATTCTGTACAAGTGGAGGCAGCTGCTGATGATCCCCTACCAGCACAAACCGTTTGGAGCAGAACAGTGGGCCCAGACAGATGGGCTGGCTTATCTGGGAAGCTTCATCAACTATACAGAAATCAAACTGCTTCTGAACAAAGATGGGGTGATTTATGCCCATGCAGGCTGTTGCTACCACTGGCTGAAAATTGAGACACACGAATAAGAAAAAGCTTCAATCCCTCAACAGTACATTTTTCAGGCTTAAAAAAAAAAAAACCCACCAACATTTAAATCAACTGAAGATAAAACCAATAAATATTAGCCCTTGAAATCAGTGCCGTTCACACTGCACAGATATTGACCCTGTGTTCTTAAAGTCTTGCAATCTTGAAGTTTCACTCTTTCAACTAATTTATTTTGAAGTTGCCACCACCTGTTTCTCCAACTCTCTGGGAATTAAATACAATTATTAGTTACTTTGTGTAAACAAAAAAATGCTTTTCAGCTTTTAGACTGCTAGGATTAGTCATTTTTGGCTGTAATGAAATTGCAGTGATGCAGGAATTGAGCATCTTTTTCAGCACGGATTTGTCCTGCCACTAACACACCCTTGGGATGGGTTCCTAGCTCTGCAGCATCTGAACAACCAGAATACTAACATAATATCCATTGCAGGCCTTGGAGAAACACTTCTCTCACCTGACTGTTGTAGAGCTCTTCCAAATCCATTACAGATTTAATTGATCTGGACCTGCAGATTTCTTCTTCTGTAAATTTCCGTATATCTGGATGAACCTTCTGAGCTCTTCCCAAACGCAAGAAGCCTACTTTGAATTTGGCTAGCTTCAGCAGGATATTGTCCACAGCAGTGTGTGTAAAACTAGTCAGAAGAACACTGAAGCCACAAGCAGAGAGAATTCTCACCTAGTGAGTGGAGAAGAGAAAAAAGAAAATGCTTTTAGCTTGCAGACAGACCTAGTGTGACCAAGGCTAGGGGGGAACACTAAGTTTCAGATGGAGTCAACAGCAAGTATGACTTCATTAATGTAATTCTTCCCAGCCAAATTGGCTACTGAACTATTGTCAAGGGATTATGAGCAATAGATCTGATGTATCTCCAAAACAGCAGGCTTACTACACGTGATACAGAACAGTAAGAGAAGAACTATGCACGCTTGCGAACTGCATTAAAAAGGCAGCGTGCCAAAGAATATCAATATTGTATGCAGAATTCTTGCAGACCAATTCTGGAAACATTTTTCTCCATGACAATTTAACATCAAATTCAGTAGAATGAGCTGATCTGGTAACAGCAGCAGCTTGCTTGCTCTCCATCTTCCTCTTCCCCCACAAGTTCTCATGCAGCAGGGAATGAAACACGTCAGAAGACAAAACAACCATTCAGGAAAGATAACAACTGGAAGTGTCAGCTCTTTCAGGAACAACTCGCTCAGCCCACAGCCTGAACCCAGTAAGTTCCTACAGCCCATTTCTGGGGAGAGAGAACCACTAGCCAGAGGAGTCGGCGACTGGACCACACAGCTTCAGCACCTTGGATTTATACAGTTCCCATTGGGCAAGTTATAGACTTCCTCAAGGAGTCATTTTTTTGTGCTGCAGTTCAAGACTTGAGGAGTTGCTGCCATATGGGGACAAAGATTTTTAAAATTAAAATGTCACAAAGTGATTAAGTATTACTTCAATTTCTGCCCTCTCACATATTCCCACAGAAGCAAAAGACAATCCTATTCCACAGAGCGGATTTTTAGTTCTACCAAATAAAAGTTCTTAAATTAAAAAAAAAAAAGGTTCCTTCTTTGAAATTATGCAAATAGCAGTACAATAAGTTAGGGCCATTACTTGAGAGAAGCATAAAGCGAGTTTAATTGCTCTCCAAATCTTACAGATCTTTTCAATATCAAAGCACAGGATCTTACCAGAGCACATATTGTAGTTGTTTTTCCCGTTCCAGGCATACCCACAATAAGCGTGTAGTCTTTTGAAAGTAACACTTGTTTCATTGCCTGTTTCTGAGGCTTATTCAGACCTTTAAAGAAGAAAAAATAGCAGTAAAATGTCTACACTTCATAATTATACTTACTAGAGTAATAATGTTCACAATACACAGACAAGTAGTACGGGGTCTGTACTACTGTCTCAGAAACAAATCATTGAAGATGTTTTGTGACCTTTTGTGACTTATTTTTTCTGATAGCCTAAATGACCACCATATGATATCTTGTTTCTATTTTATTTTCTATTTTTCTTTTTATCATACTCATTTTCGTATTCAAACATGCAAAGTGAATTGCACAGATAGCATCATCTTGCTTAGAAAAAAACACCACAAGAAACCAGAGCTTTTTTCCCCAGTCTGATGCAGATGAGCAGCATAGTCTGGTTATTTGGATTAGGCAAAGCTCAAGCAAAAAAAAAAAAATTAAAAAATAAAAAAAAATAATCAAGGATCATGTAGAATTATTGGTGTCTTACTGAAAGCCAGGTTTTGTTTGCAAGTATGGGAAGGAACTGTTACTCCCTGTCTTCCAGTACTTGTTAATCCATCATTCTTGAGTTCCAGCACATACACCTTCCTCTCTTTTCCTTCCCTTTCAGTGGTTTGCTAGGAGGCCGGGCAAAATTCTTATTTGAAGCAGACCTCAAAGCAACAAGGCGCATCTTTTAGTTTTCAGAAAGTTCTTATAAGTTACTTGTTTTAAGACAACTGAGTTAAATTTCTGCTTTCACAGACATCTGTCAGCAGTAATGAGTATTTTCACTGACTATATGACACTATCACATACATCCTCTGTTTAAAAAAAAAAAAAAAAAAAACAGTCCCACAAAGCTTCACATATTACAGAGTAGTCAACAAGTCAGTAAGAGTGCCTATAGAAGTAAACATTTACATCAAAGCCCCGTCTCCTTCCTTCAACTCCCTCAAAGCTCACTTCCTCTATCCCAAGTCTTCCTTGTTCCCAATTTTCTAACAATTAGAGAATACTAAAACTGCAAGCTACAGGAACTACTAAAAGTAAAACAAAATTCTAAGCAAACATCTGGTCATGTCTTCCAAGTAGCTTGACTGATTTAATCACAGAAAGACATGTAATGCCGGAACTTACTTTTAAACAAAAAACTGCTACCAGACCCTGACGTAGAAAAAGAAAACTTGTATTTAGTGTGATAAATGCTTCGGCAATAGAAATATGCCATAAAATGTAAGACTTCAGGAGGAAAAAAAAACAAAGATTTAATACCTTTTAAAATACTTGCAACAGCTTCCTTTGCTTCTGGAGGAAGGACTGAGCTCAAATGCTGAATAAAACGAGGTTTGTGGAAGTCGATTATCAGGTTGCGGAGCTTTTCACTGCGGATGCAAAAATACAAGAATCGTGAGTGTCTCACTGAGAAAACACCTAAAATACTCCGAGTGTGAAATTTATTTGATTCTTTATACCTGACTGGAGAATCTTTCATCAGTTTAGAGAGGTTTTCAAAGGGAACTCCTATACCACAATCTCCTTCTTCATGATCCAACCTAAACGTGGTACTCTCGGGGAGCTTTGATAAATTCCTGAAGGATGACAGTAACATGCACAAATTAATTCTGTTTACAAGCAGTATGTTGATGATGAAAGACTCATTAATAAGAGCACATTTCAAGGCAGCATAGTCTGAATAATTAGTTACTAATAACAAAAATAACCAGAGTATCCATAGAAACTTTTGTTGGAGATATAGTTTGCAGGCATGCTTTTTAATCAGTCAACATAGGCAAATACCTAGGCATAGGGATACTGATCTGCCACCTTCAGTCAGGACGCAGAACTTTTAAAGATGTACCTCCCCAAGCTAAGCAAGAAGAGCCAGACCATATCAGAGCTTTTTTGAGGCCTGGAAGTGCCTTTCTTGAAGCCTGTATCACAGTACTGTCAAGCAGATGTTTTTCCTTTTGCTCTATTACCTGCCCAACAAACAGGAGATTTTTGTTGCACTGATTTCTCTCACATAGCCAGTAGCCAAACCGAGTAAACCATTTTCTTCTCCACTCACAACAACTCTATCACCAACCAATAGATTTGCTCCTAGTACAGCACCATTTTTACGTTGGAAAGAATGCAGATATTGTCCTTCAGAAACTTCCTGAACTTGATCAATTCTGATCATGTTTCCAACACAGTCTCCAGCCTTCTCTCTATGAAGATGTTACAAAGAAATTAACTTTTCAATATAAGATCCCCTCAGTAAGGCAAATATTTTATATATGTAAGTGAGAATTAAAAAAAAAACTAGTCAGTTTACAACAGCCACTATGACCAGAAAAAGAGTTCTAAAGATACAGAAACACCTTATACTTGCTTCAAGAAAAGACTCTGATATCTAAAATAAAATTATAGATAACCTTATGTTAAAAGCTGATCACTGAAACACATGGATGCGCTTCACTAAAACGTTTGATATTTGCTTAATAAGTTGCTTGTTTCACCTAAAACAACACAGCAACAAACGCAACGAAATGGGCCCACAAACCACCCATTAATTTTTGCATAGCTACTAGGTCCAGGGATGTACGACAGAACGTACTTGAGCCAGCAAGAGCCCTTAGTGTTTATCCACGTTCTTAGGCAAGCATAGGAACAGAGCCCAAAAATGCATCATTGTTTGTCAGTAAAACCCTCAGAAAACCAGTGCAGTGAGCTGGACTCACAGCCAACATCCAGTGTCAGCACTCAGGCACTGAAACAAAATGATACAATTTCTACTTTCGAAGGCTGAGACTGCAATTAACTTACTGCTTCCTGTGTATGACTTAATAGCAACAACAACAAAATATCAAAGATATAACCTATAAGCGTAGTAAGTTAATGATTTCATCAGCTTGCATCTCAACCTCTACCTTACAAGAAGTACGTTTGATTATTGCTACAAGCAGTAGAAAACATCTAGGTTCCCTTGTAGGGGAAACTACAAGTTGGCAATGCCTCACTTCCAAGCACTCGTTTGTACCAGGTTAGAAATTCATCTTACCTTTCCAAAGAAGGTATCATCCATATATTTTTATACCCCTTTTTACCGTCTCCACTTTGCATCTCCAAGGTTAACATCAGATACCACAGACTAAAATACTCTAAATGGGAAGGTTTCAGGTGCTGTGTCTCTCTTTCAATAACGGGTATCATAGCAGGAGGAAAAGTCACACTGGCCATCCTTTCTTCTACAGCTCTAGTAGTAGAACCAAGCACAGGAAAGAATCAACTTCCACCACATTTCTTGCAAGTCAATTTGTACGTGACACCGATTTAAGTTTATACTGAAAAATATAGCACTCAATTTATCATCACTGAAATAAAGTTGATATCATGTCCTTTGTTCCTACAATCTCATTTAATAACTTTACATCATTGTCCCTAATTCAAAATCATACAGATAAGTTAAAGACCAACTGAAAATATCCCAAGAATAGTTCTGCAAACATTTAAGCATTTCATCTTTCATTTCTTTTTTAGTAAGATATGAATACCATGGTGATACTTACTTAAGCAAATGGGATTTAACAGTTAATACAAAAACAGCCTTCAAGTCAACTCACCTTGGAACTAAGCATCAATAGGCATTTATGCATAATCATGCATATAAAAATGCAACCAAAGTGAAAAAAGTTAGTCCAGAGGTTGTTAAAATAGCTGGTGAATTAGGAATAATATAATGCCACAATAGCTGAATGTTATAATTAGTTATGAAGCAATTACTAAAACATACTACACTTGTGCACAAAGCCAGTTCCCTCAAAATTTCATTCCTACAACCTGAAAAAAAAACAAATGAACATTATCTTTCTACAACATCTCCCCAGAAGGTCTCTTGTTCCATTATAACCCATTTCATATCTTCAGAATGGAATTTTGGTTCTGTCTTTTGTTGTGCTAAAAATCAATACAAAGACAAAACTTTATATTAGTTTAATAACCAACTCCAGAACTTTATGTAAAAATTTGGTAAGTATTTGAACATGACTTTTTTTAATGGGAGACATAACACCACCATCACTTCAGTAAAGTAATACTGATGCATCATTACTTGTGCAATACCTTTACAGGAAACTCTCTGTTACAGAGTCAGTGGGAAAGAGTTGCCCAGTCACAGCTCAGGTCTACTGATTCAAAAGACTGCCCACTTCAGGAAGTCTTGAGGATATATTTTTGTTTTCCTTTTAATTAAATTTATTATTAATTAGATATAACAAATCTGTTGTATTCATTGAGTAGTTTGCTGAGACTTTTCTCAGCTGCAAGTGCACTCGAGCAAAGATGTTACGTCTTTGCCAGATCAAAGAGACTGTAAGAGTTATGCTGGAGTTTATGGAAGATTGTTTTGGAGTGCAAGAGTTGTCATAAAGAAATAATAAGCCATCAAATCACAAAGATCGTATCAAAGGCTGAAATTATTTAAAAAACAAGAATCAAACTAGGGTTGTGGGGTTTTTTTCTTACCTGCTATATAGAAAGCAGTTGTGTATTTGGGAACAGTATTTACAGGCTTGACTGTCATCAATTGCAGGAGGCAAAGCAGCAATCTGTGACTGCTGTCTTCCCACAGCAGATTTATACGTGCTGTGCATTAAGTAGAAGGCCACCTGGTTTCTTAGCTTTATTAATTCTGTCAAGAAAAGAACAAACTAAGCTGATACTTTAAGTGTAGCTTTTAACCATTCTTAATTCAAAAGAAACTAGGCATCACACTTAAGTCAGCTAAGAAGTAGATACTCATATAGCAAAGTCCTAACGTAGTATTAATAAAACATATTTAAGTTCTGAACATCAACTTAATAGAATAAATAAAATTATGACCAATGATACAACCAAGTATAACTCGGTCCATGAGAGTAAATCCTCTTAGCTCAATTATTACTAAAATGCTTCATTATAATTAAGCTAGTTAAGTATGGTTTCCAGGGCAGGGGGACATCATCACCTCTTCTATCCATGCGAGTTCCAGTAACAGGATACATAGTACCAGTTTTAAGATAAAGAAGAAATCCAGCTTCGGGATCCACTCTCCTTTCTAAATTCAACAACGTATATAGGATAACCTGCAAACGTTTTATATAAAACATATTACGTGTCATATATATAAAAATACTAAATACAGCTTTTTAAAATAATTTATGTAAGCAGCCATTACTATTACAAATAACTTAGACAGCATAACTAATAAGCACCTAACCAAGCATTTGAATTAAAAGGCATCCTCCTTAACAGAAGCTTATACACAGCTGCTACTGCCCCTCACTCAGAGCAGCTATCTGTCAAGATGCACAATGACAGTTGCCGAAGCTCTTCGCCTCGAGCTAATACTCAAATGTGTAGTAAGAGCAGACTAATCAACAGTTTTTCAGGATAAAAGCCATAAACGTGTTTGAAAGAGTTAAATAAGCATACATCCCACACCTCAGTTAATTTTTAAATCATCAGCTTTGAGCATGCCAGGGTTGGTCATCCATAAATCCAGATTACACCACATATAAACCAAATGTTTCAGACTCTTCAGACAAAGTCATTAATTCTAATAAAACTGATTGCTTATAGCCACCAATAGTCAAATTTCACCTTTTTTTTTGTACCTGACTCCTGTGTTCTATAGAGTTCGATTCCTTGCCAGACTTGAGCTCTAATGGCATTATCCTGGACTGTACACCACACTGGCGATGGATTTTCACCCTGGCTGTGACATCAATCTTTCCCTTCAATCCAAACCTGGGAGACCAAATGTTCTCTTCGATGTCTAAGATATCTACAATTTCTACCTTAGAAGAGCAATCTCCTGTTTTGTCTTCACTTGGCCTAGGAAGAACCAAAGGAAGCGGGAAGTTAATGATTTTCCTTAATATTTCAACATTAAAACACATTATAGGATGCATGTACTGACAAACTATTACATGTGAATAGTAGTTTAACATTCCAGTTTTTAGTCTTATATTTACAGCAACTTCTAGCTCAGCCAGCTGATTAGAAGAACAAGGATGTTTAATTACTAACACATCTTCTACCACATTGTTTACAATGATTTTAATATCACTGATTTTTATGTCAGCTCTCTCTCAGTCTTATAATGATCATTCTTGATGTCTTTCCCACTACTCATAATTGCGATTAAATACAGAGCTCAATATTAGCCATTTAGGCATCAAGGCAATGAATTGCATCATATCAGTTAAGAGATTTGTATAAACAGTTCTCTTCTAAAAATTAAAAGCGCACCAAAGAAGATACACAAATTAGGATGATTTAATTCCTAATTTTGGATTCTTACAGTTTTAGTTGCATTTTATTTTGGTTAGCTGGATTGTGCACGAACTCTTCTGTCCACTTAAAAAATGAAGGCAAATATTCTTCTATCTCCTGCATTATCTCTGTTTGTTTCAGCTTTAAGTGATACCTACAAAATAAGGCATTTACATTAGGGCAATAGCAAAATTAGCTTCACCTTTGGTACCAAAGTACTTCACATTCATGGAAATAATTGTCAGGTTTAAACAACCAGCTTAAAAACACGGATAACGACACATTCACATTACCCAATTAATGCATAAAACTACAGCTGAGCACCCATTAGGAGAAATAAACTACATTTCCCATTTAACTATAGGAGGGCAGGCATATTAAATTACATCATAGAACAGCGAAATATAACAGATACCAGAATTTCATGAAGATTGTTTGGTAGAATGCTCCCCTAATAACAGGAACCATTTGTTAAAGCATCTAATCTTCCAAACATAAAAGCAGATACTCACAATGCTACTTACATTTCTTTGAGATACTTTTGCCCATAAACAATTGTATTTGCCAGTTCCTCTACTTTTTCAGGTGACAAGTTATTTGTTACGGATTGCTGGAAAATTTCATGAAGAATTGTACCAACAAGTGTTTGCCGTGAACCACACTCAGAGCCCTACAATACAAGTAATACAGTATAAAAACTTTAAGATTCATATTCACTTCATGCAAATTTTCTATAGAATTTCTGGGTTTATATGTTGCATGTGACACATCTCAATTGTTTTAACAGCAAAATCATTAGATCTTTCATCTCACTTATTTATACGGATTCAAATGTGACTGCAAATACAGACAAACTACAGTGGGTCTCTCCTATTGCTTTGTCTCCTGTTTTTATTCCAAATCTGCTATCAGGATGCAATCCCAATGCAATTAAACAAGGAACACATTCACACTTTAAAGTGTATTTCGAGCAAGTTTTCCTTGTGAACAGCATTAACAGCAGCATTTCCTTTCCTGCAACAATCTTTACTATCCTAGAAATACTATGTTTACATTATGAATATATGAAGAAATTTCCTGCATTTTATGAACTCACATAAAATTATTCCAACATCAGAGTGGCTCAGAAACCCACCTAGCTGACTGCCAGGAACAGATAAATTATGACCTCTGCATAAGCCCCTACCAAACAGCTGGAAAGCTAATCAGTTTTTTTGGTAGTTAATGGTATCTTTCACAGAAGTGGTGGTGGTGAGACCCAGTCACAACTCAAGAGTGGTGTTACCAGAGTCAGGCCCCTTTGCATTGTCCCTTCCCAACAATTAATCTATTCCCATTACTCCTCTAATAAACGCCTCCTGTTGACATTTCTTTTCAGTCTGAATGTCCTGCACTTTTATTTCTTGTTTCAGCCAGTTCCCCAGCCAGCCTTTTTACTTACTTCCCTTGCCCATTTGGATTTACATTCTCCTTGTGTCTCGTTTTCCTCAGCTGGAACTGGCAGCCATTGCTTCTCTGCCACACACGTGTCAGCAAGGACACTACCACAAGAAACCTTTCTTCTCTTTGAGTCCCAGCACAGTTGGACACAGATTCCAGAATTAGCTCACAGATCTTGAGCTAACGCATGCTTCTCATGGGGTACTAGAAAAGCCTTTGCTGAAATGGCTGATGTTTCAGAAGCTTTTTACTAGCCAAATGAGATTACATTTTCATATAGCCAACAAGAGGTGCACATCTAGCAGAGATTTCTTACTCACAAAAAACATGTCTAGGAACAAAAAGAGTATAAAAGAAGTTGCCAGAAAATTAGAGTGAGAAGAATATTTTCGTCCCCGTTTTCTGTATTAAGAATACAGAATAATTACAACTGAAATCCTGAAAACCAAACAAAAAAAAAAAAAAAAAAGTAGTCCAAACAGAAAGTTTTCCCTATGAATTGCTCTTTTTTTGTAAACATTATAACTAGCTACTGACATTTTACAATATCACATTCCGAACATTTTTAGTATTGAGCTAAACCACCATTGTCAGCTGAAACATTAGCCCATTAAAACATTTGATGTTGTAGCATTAACACTTACCCTAAACCTTTCACTCAGCACCGCTTTTCTCATACATCGAATGCTACTGGATATCGTAGTGCCAGAGAGCAGCAAATCCGGGTAAAGAATGAGATATCCAGACTGCTCATTTATTATCCAGGTACCAGAGTTACATTCCCCTTCTAAATGAATGATGTCTCCTGGAACAACTGGAACAGACTCCCTAAAAAGCAAAACATTTAAACAACAACTTGCAAGCAAAGGACACCGTGTATAAGAAGTTAACAGATTCAACATACTTTGAAACCTGAGGTTACTATGAGCTTTTTACTGACAAAACTTTAGTTCTGAGCGCTAGATCACACATCAAATCTACGTAAAGAGAAATCCTGATGACTTCAAGTAATCCCAGATTCACTGTTTCAGCCATTTCAGAACTGATATATTTTATACTGGCATACCATACTTGATCATTACACGTTCTCTTTCTTTTTATTTAAGGACTTAAATTGCTTCAGAAGCTCAGCAAAATCTCAAAATACAGCTCACCAGCTGTTCTGAAGGACGCACAGCTCCGTATCTCGCAGCGATGGGGAAGAGCTGACCACCAGGTGCTTCTCAGGATCACGTCCCTCTCCCCGCACCACGTGGACCTCCAGCACACGGTATCTGTTGTTCAGCCCGCTCCTGAGCGCGGCGCTAGTGTGGTCGGTCATTATCTTCCGAAAGCTGAAGGCACAATTAACACAGCCAAAGCCATTGCAGTGCTTGACAAGGAAACAGACCGGCACAAACCCACCTCCACTGCCTAGTATGCGTGTAAGCGCGGATAAATAGACGATTACAGCGTGCTTTTTAAATTGCACGCAGATCTTTCCCTTCTCCCTCCCGCCGCACAGCCGCTACCCCTCCACCACACAGCAGCCAGCCTCACCTCAGCCCCGCAGCACAGAGCAACCGAAACGCCCACACGGCACCTCACAGACCTCCACTCACGCGCAGGCGCAGCAGAGCCCACCACTCCCGCCTGCCCAGAAACTCCACCTCCAGCTCGGGCATTGGTGGGGACGAAGGCAGAGCAGCCAATGGGAGTTGCCGAAGGGCGGCGCGAGCTTCCCGCGCGCGGGATGAAAAGCAGAAGATGTGCAGGCGGTCAGCACTGAGAGGAAGCTTAACGGTCGCTAGTGCGCGCAGCTGCGGCTCGCCTGCTGGTCAGAGCTCCTCAAAACGGGGTTACGGGAAAAAGTAGAATTAAAGGTGCTTTTCTTTCTCAAATGTTTGTGGGTGAACCTCAGCCCAGGAGTTGAGCTTTGCTTGTGACAAGCATGAGCTGGTACGGCCAAGCAGCAGTTCTCTGAGGCAATGCAGCAGTCTCAGACGTGCATGTTTGCCCCCTTTGCTTCTTTTTAGTCACAAGAACACTACTTCAGGAAACTGTTTTTGCTCCTAAACTATCAATTTGAGCTAGGACTGCAGGACACAGGTATTAAGTCTACTCTCAGTATATCGGTATTCTGCACTTAAAATGTCAGGAAAAAGAACAACGAAGTAATAAGAGTTGGTCTTGTATCCCTAATGTAGCCAGACGCTGGGAAACAGGACCCCGCTCCAGCCCTGAAAAGACAATATGGCCAGGGATTAGGCACCCAGCAGGAAGATCCAGCTTGACATTTGAAAGGTAAGATGGCACTTAAATGAGCCCCTTTTCTAAAACAGATTAATTCACAGGAGCATTTTACTTTGTACATGTGATAACCTTGCATTCTGCAGGCTCTATCTCTACATTTCCTGTACAGAGGAAAAAAACCTAAACGATACAGACACTGGAATTTAGCAGTCTGAGAAGAAGATTCAAATACAGGCAAGTTTTTCTGTAAAGTAACTGCAAACTACATAGGTAATGCATGAATAAATGCCTATGTTACAGCAAGCAGAAATTTCCACTGCAAGGATATGGACTTGAACTTCAGGATTTATTTTAAAGACAGTGTTTAATCACTGGAAACAAACCATTATCTGAGATTTTCAGGACATCGTATGGATAAGGGATTCTGATCTGAAGGAGTTCTGAAATGGTGAGGCTTCCTTTTCCACTTTTATATCTAAGGGTTTTGGAAATAGCTGGGTTGAACGCAATATAAAAAGTATCACCCAAGGCTGCATTACCAATTCTTCACAGAAGTAACTGTTTCACTGGGTAGAACTAACAGTTACAAGACTCTGAGGAAGCAGATTTTGAGGAAATATGGCAATAATGATTATAACCACTTCCATTCAAGCCCTTTTGTATAAAAAGTTGACATTTGAGATAATGATCTACACTTGCAAATAAAAACTAGACTAAAAACATCTTGGAGTTGCAAAGAGTGTTTTCTAACATGGTTGTTTTGTGGTTTTTTTCACACACAGCGAAAGCTTTTGAAATTGATTTTGAAGCAATTGTATCAATTTATAATAACTTCTAAAGTGTCTATAAAGCATGTGTACAAACATGTTCAATTGCTACGCTGTGAAATACCTGAAAAACTAGAACTAGATTGAAAATAAAGCATAAACTAATGACCATCAGCTTCCTTAACATTTAATTGCTGACAGTCCAATAACTTCAGTGTGGAAAGAGAGTGGTTAAAAAGAAGTAACCTCACCTTCTCAAGTAGGGACAATTTAAATGGAAGATGAACTCAAATCCAGCATCTCGACTAATGAAAATGTTGGGTCTTCAATAGCAATGAAAAACTCCTCACAGCTTACACACGTAGAATATATTTAAATTATGTGTATATTTATTAGTTTTTTAAAAGCAGAAAGTAGAAACTTCAAAGTCATAGTAAAATGGACTACCATGGGGAATACAGCCAGTCAGATATACAGTAGTCAGATACTCAAAATAGTGTTCTGATTAAGAAATATATTTAATAATAACCTTTTCAAAAAAGGTTAGAAATATCTACCAAAAAAAATTAGAAACAAGTCTCCTCTCTTTGAGCTCCCTTTTTCCCTCTGTAGACCTTTCTGAAGTATTTTAGTACTTTCAAGTAGAATTATTAAGGCACTTGTGAGTTCTGTTTTGAAAAAGTAATGCTGAAGATACAGTTGCTGCAGGACTATTTTTCACATTCAGTATCCTACTCAGTTGTTTTGGTGACACGTTCTACTGCTGCTTTCTTCTCAAGTGTGAGTATGTTGGATTCTGCTTTACACACACACACAAAAATCACACATATATTCATTCAAAATTTTTAATAAAATAAATTCAAATACATCTTGTTCTCTGCCCATAACTGTATTGTTAAATATAAAAGAAATAGATACTTTTAAGAAACCAGAAAAAAAAATGAGTCATAAAAGTTGGTTTGAGATACATAACTCAAAATCCAGTCTGTCAAATCTTTCAAAATTAAGCAAATTGATCACATAATCCACCAGTTTATTGAATACAGACATTACCAATTCTTAAAGGACACTGCTAAAAATACTGCAATAAATAAATAACTTATATCACACAAGTAAACGCTTTACAGCTTCCCAATTCAAGTGAATAAAATCAGGAGTACCAATGCAAATTATGTATAAATGAGTCTGAATGATAACTCTCTCTACAAGGAATTGCAGGAGAAAAAAGTGTAATAGTCTATTGCATACCATACTTTAGAAATAACACATACACACATATACAGACTCTAATATAATCATTTTCCTCTCCATATGCCTAAATGGTCCATATGCCTAAATACATAAGTGCAGCAGCATGCAGTCCTGTTTGTCACCACGTTTTAAGGTAGGGACAGACCTGTTTACAAGAGCGAGTCCTTCAAAGTACATCACGTACTCAAAGCCTTCAATAAACTGAATTGAGAACATTAAGCTCTACAGAAAGGGTACAGAAGTGCCTTGTAAGATTACATGCTAACTGCCTTAAGATCTTTTCTAGCACTTGTCACTGTACAAGTTTCCCATTTTTATTGGTGTAGATAAAGATTTTTCTTTTTAGAATAGAACGCATGCAAAGAAACTGGTTTCTAAATTGCAAGATTACTGATGATGTTAAATACATCTCGTCATTTGTTATTGAAGAGGCTGAAAAAACTCCTATATGTACCCACACGAAGATACATGCTTTGTTCTTAGCATACAGAAAACTTGTACAAAAGGCAAAAAGAAAAGATGGTTAAGTTGTGGTCTACCGAGCTCAGCTTCAACAGAGTTGGCAAGTAGTGGAATAAGAAAACTGTTCCACTTTATTCAAATAAGTTTAATCACTTGAAATGTTAAGGAAGAACAGATGTCTAACTAGTAGCTTAGAAAGCAATATAATCATGTGTTTAACTCCTGGAACAGTGATAAAGCTAAACAACTAACAGCTTGAAACCTGTATAAAATGTGGGTATAATTTTAAAACTCTGCAATTCTTAACGTTTATCTAATGAAGCCTATAAGATTAAGTGCAAAAAATGTTCATTGCTAACTAATGCTTATTATGATCTGTCACCTAGTTTGACTCCAGGAAATTAACCACATTTTGGCAAATAAAATTAAGTTGTCCGATAACAGCAGTGCCACAGTATCATATATATTTAACTTCAAGTAATTTATTCACCAATATAACTTTTACATTAAAGCTTAAAAAAGTTCAGTTGAGGCGCAAGAATTGTTTCATAAGTTCATACGTGGTAAAAGCCACAGCCTGGGAAGGGATACAACGAATATAATTCAGTGATAGACCACGGTACAATCCTCTTCGTATTCCATGTTGTTGATACACATATTTCAGTGTCTGCACCATTGTACTGGAAAAACAGGAACTTGAATCATTATTGAATATACACATTCGATAGTTAGAATCACTTTCTTAAATACAAGACATTCTTTTACTTGGTTCTTATAAGCGACACATGGAAAAACATGCGACTCCATATAGCAGAGCATGACAATCCTTTTAGGACTCAAAAGACAGTCTGAGTTTCTGCAAGAAGTTTGGGCTCAAAGGCTGGAAACTGGAAAGAGGATGGTGCAATTTCATCTAAAGAAGCTTCAGCCTGAAAATAATCTGCCATAAAAGACATAATAAGAAATTTTATACCAGAATGGCGGCTACACATTGTTCTCTATCTGTTAGGAAGCAGTTGAGAAGCACCATTTTTGTCTTGCAGAGTAAGACAATACTTTAATATTACTCTTCTGTAAAATGGAGTAACAAAAATAAGTTTGCCCGCTGTAGTTCACACTTCCTACATTAATCATCAGTATTCAGGTTTTGCATCCCATTCTTCTTTTTTTTTTTTTTGAGCACAGGATCATACACGTCCACTTACAGTTCTGCAGATAAAGTTTCTGTTTAGCCCTGTATTTTATAACTTGCATGTGTACAGCCTCCCTGCTCCAAGCAAAAACCTGTTTTCTTTTGAGATAAAGGCAACGATTTGTGTGAAGTGTGATGTTTGACCTTATTTAAAGTAGAATTTGCAGTAGTTAAGCAAGCAGGAAGATTTTCCTCACATACCTATATTGAAACTAACAAGCAGTCATTAAAATGCAAAGCCTTTGAGTAAAAACCTGTAAGATGCTCAACATTTCCAAGCTATTAAAATTATTACTCCTTGAGAATATCTTCAATATGCTTTGAAACTTCAAGGTTTCCTTCTTCTACTATCCTCCCATCCTCAAAAGATAAATGGCTACTATCCTACTCTCTCCAAACAATTATAACAGAACTGTTAAGTGGAAAAGCCTAACTGTAGAAGTGTGAGTTCTCACAAGTGCAGGAAGCAAAATCCAAGGACAATTAGCACATTCTTATTTTAGAAGCACCTGGAGTGGAAAGCAGTCAAGGAAAAAACCTTACACTGCTAATTAAAAACAGTTTGAAGCTCAGAATGTTTTCCACAATGACAACTAATTTAATACTATGAATTTAAGAATATTACAGTACTTCAACCTCTACTGGACTGAAGCATATAACTAAAAAACTGCAAGAACTCCAACTGCAATCAGTGTGTGCAATGTTACTGTAACTGAGGTGAATCAAGCAGGTTAAAGAAAGCAGTATTACGTAAATTAATATCGAGAATAGATTCTGGACCATTGAAAGTATACCTTGAAACAACATGTCATTTCAGTAGAAGCAGGTAGTTTGTCCCTTAGGAATCCTAGTGATGCTAAGGATCAGTTAGTTGAGTAAAAAAATATATAACATTTTTTCATATACAGTATTAGTAACAACACAAAAGCATACTTCTGTGTTTATTTTTGAACCCCAGCTTTTGTCCAACTGTGTGGAAACATAACACATCTCTCTAAAAGCACAAAGAAATCAACAGCACAGGAACTCTTTTCTTTTTTTTTTACTTTAAGAATTTAACATCACTCAGATATCTAAGAATTCAGTCACTACAGATGAAAAGAAAATACTTACAGGCACTTTTCAGAGTCTGGGAGAACTGCTCCTAACTGCATTCGCCTGCGAGTTACATCAAGGGGATATCTACAGAGGAGATATTTGAACAGCAGTTCAACCAGATGTGTGATGACTATACGAATACTGTTGTGTTGGTTTTGTTTTTTTAATTAAATATATATATATATATATACACACATATAAAAACAAGTCCATCTGCAACCTCCAAGCTCCCTTTTCAGCAAGTCAGGAATTCGGCTTAGATTCTCAACACGGCTGAAAGTTCTCTAAAAAGGGAGACTCCCCCTATACAACCAAAACCAGCAAATCAGAACTCTTAATATATCCCATTTGGCACAAGTAAGGAAGACACGTGAAGATCGGATGAGAATATAAAACTGTAAAAAAATTGAAGGGAGAAGATGCCTGAATCAAAAATAAAATTCACAGTTTAAAGATGAACAGAAAACGTATGTTACATATGTAATGTAATGCAGTGAGTGATTTAGTGAAAAACTGCTGCCATAGAAGTCTACCAAATTGATACGATTTGTAGCCAAAAGAAAACATGGCAAGGACAGTATGAGAACGGAGGAAATAGGCAAAGTAATAACAAAGTAATGCCAAGCACAGTATCTTAGGCTTTCTTTTTTCAATTCTTAGACTTTGCAGGTTATACCATCTTAAAATAAACTGGAATAATACAATTATGCAAATGATGTTAATAGTCCAAATTTCATAGCATACCAAAGAAGATTCCAGCTGATTTTAGTCTTGTCTGTTTTAATTGACTCAATGCATTTATATTTAAAGCCCCTGAGGATTAAATAGATATTTATGAAGTGAAACAACATGAAATACTGAATCACAGCGTCTGACTGAAAAAAACCTTATTAACACCAGACTTCTTAAAAAAAATCATATTCTCAGACAAAACACTTTTTTCTAAAACAAACATCTATATTGAAAAAAAATGACAATCAATACCCAAACTTACGATATCGTCTGAGCTATTGCTCCAGCTATGCCACCACACAGCAGATTTATGTGTGTTTTCAAAACTAAGACATCGGGATTATCTAAGGAAGGCCGTCCAAGCAAGTTAGGTGCTTGAGCAAGTCCAATGCTCTTTAAGGTACCAAAGGTAAAAAAAGAAAAACCTAAAAGGAAATTTAATTTTATGTACTTTCACAAAAGAGCAAAATATTTGTTGATGCACTTATCATAGTCATAAACAAAAAGCTGCAATTACAAAAATAAATTATTTTCCAATCCTATTAGAAGTTTTTCTTAAGTAAGAGAAACGGATAAATAATACTTAGAGCTTTACCATAATTTCTGTCCAAATTAATTACTGTTCATAATTAGCATTAAAAGAGTGCTTTAAATAAGCTCAACTGTGGCTTTTAAATTACTGGTTTGCTGTTAAAAGTACCCCCTAAGATCTGTTTAACCAAAAAACATGTCTCATCATCTAAAGATGAGTATAGTTTCAGCAGTCATTTCTGATGTTCCTCCATCCCATGTCACCCACTGCTTTAGCTTGGCTAAGTATTTATACAGAAGTCACCAGGAGATGGAGCCAACAGAGAGCCTCTAAGACTCCACCATCTACAGGGCTCTGTCCTCTTATGGATTTACGCTGGAGAGACAACCTGCACGCTTTTTTGGGGGTAAAACTGGGAAGCAGAAGAGAGAACCACTACTTTATCTCTTTCTCTCCCGATTTCAAGTCTCAGAAAACCTAACTTTTGCCTACTGAAGGCACTTCAACACACACTGATCAATTTAGGTAAAGACCGAACACCCACAAATGCTTCTAGGGGCCTCCCCTCTCCGTTCAGTAAAATGCAAAAGCCTTGGTTTTAATGTAAGCTACTTAATTTGATGTGTAAATATATTAAGCAAATTTAGTAGTGCACATAAATGCTGAGGGATTTCTGTGTTCTGTTTTTAACTTACCCGCATATGGAGCCATTCCTACAACAGTTGGCATCAGCCCTCTGTAGAACCCACTAAATCCACCTTCCTTTGAAAGAAAAATACATTCACGTTTGTGGCAAGAAGTACAACAAATGTCTTAAGCTACACATCTGTTTGCACAGATTCACGACAGCAATCTGACTAGCATCATGTAGCAACAAGGAGCTAACATCAAGTTGCATTTCTTGTGTCTGAAGAATTGATGGGACAACTACCAGCTCCATAGGAGATACAGAAGGGAAAATGAAAAAAAAAAAAACTACATCCAGCATCATAACCTCAGAGACATTTCTGCATTGCACATATCCCTCCTCCCCAAATATTTTGGTAACATTTCTATGTGCTATTGAAAAACAACTTTTCTTTTTTTTCATTTCCCACTTATATAAGTCTTAGCTACATCTTAGCAGCCTAAGTAGAAGGAAGCATCCAGATAATTTTTTACATTAAGTTCAATGTGCACGCAGTGAACTCATTTTCCACCAGGTAACTAATTTCAATGCAGTGCAACATCATTTAAAGAGTATATTTTGCTTTGATAGGACTGAAGATTAAAAGAAAAAATACCTTTGTGTAAATCATCTTGAATGCATGGATAATTCCCATGTACTTGTGTTCCCCTTTTACTTGGAATGCCAGACGAACTCTAACCATATCAAGAGGGTAAGTACAAATCACTGCTGTAATACCTTTATTAAAAACAAAAACAAAACAAGCAAACAAAACTCACCTACACCTTATCTGTTTCTAGGATTATTTTGAAAATCAGAATTTCCTTTTGTGGCAGTGAATGTAATAGCATACACAGATTATTTTGTTGAAAAAATACTTGAAAACGCACTTATCAAACAGGAACCTCAGCAACACACAAAGGATTTATATTTCTACTTGGTGTTCACTGAAGCTGCACACTTATGCCTTGATTCTTCCACAGAGATACAGCCTTAACTGTTTCACATAAGCAGTCTTCTTCATAGCTCACAAACATATGGCTAGTCAAGTGCCTCAGCCTTTACTGGACTGCAACCACAAAATCTAATCCTATATTACCTAGTAAACAAACAAAGCAGCATTAGCATGTTTAATTTCCAAAAACTTGGATCAAAATTCAAATATGTGATTACTGGATATATTTATCTACTGCACCTGAAAACACAGTATTTAAGTCAATTCAGGAGCCTAGTCACGAGGAGTACTGAACTGCATTGCATTGCTGTATTTTTATAGTTCACATTACACTACCTGTTTTAAAACTTCATCTAAAACAGCTATTTCTAGACTTAACAAGATGTTAAAAAAAAAAAAATCAAATCTTAGGAGTCAAATTATCATTTTGTAAACAGACCTCCAGTACAAAGAATAACTCCTCTAACAGTTACCTGAACACCAAGTCCTTCCTACCGCTAGTCTCTGAGTTAAGCCACTCAGCTACTGACGAATTACACGGAGGGAATGGTTAAAACAGATTATTAAAAACAGATTATTTTCTGGTGTTACAACATTGGCACTGATAAAAATAAAATAACTGAAAAAAGGCAGAAAGAAAGCAAAAGCATTTGTGATTCACATTCTGCTTTCTAACAGCTGCTCTTCTGTACCTAGAGTACCTTTAAAATTGATCCTACAGAAGATGAGCACCTTTTGAGCACTAGCAAGAAACTGCACTTCCTCTCAAGTTTTAATAGTCTGTTAATCATATCTCTTTTTGTATGAGCATAATTTCCCCCCTCTTGCATAAGGTCAATAGAAAGCCACAACAGGAAAGAGACAAAATTGAAACAAAGATTTAAAAAAACAACAGCTGTTTCAGCAAAGTGTGCTAACTTTTATATCTGGAGAGAGAACGACCAATTGTTGAATAGCAGCAGGAGGATCCGACATAAAACATCAACATCAGATGGGGGTTAGGAAAAATAAAAGAACACCATTGAAAAATCTGACACTGGCCAACTGTCAACTGAGTTTGTGTCTTTCTGGAGTATCCTACCAGTAACATTTATTCTAGAAGACAAAAACCATCTTTTTAGATATTTTGGACCGTTCCTCTGAACAAAAAAAGCAGGCAACTGCAGCTGATTTTTGATGCAGTCTCACCCACAGAAAAGCTGGAAGCTGCAAAACACCAGAGCAATCTTAGGACTGTTCCCACTGACCTACTTATTAAACTGAATCCCTGCAGCCTTTTCCCGAGGAATTTTCCAAGATGTCCAGAAATACTGTAAAACTGACAATTCAAGCAATTTCAATAAAAGGGTGGGAAAAAAGAAGAGAGAAAAGGCTTTTACGGAGCGTAAAGAGTTCACAGGAAAGTTATCCTAATACAAAACACAAACTTAACCCCTTCATTTTCCAAGTGTGCACTGATAAGCATCCTGGAATATTCTCTGTACAAAGACAAGCAAACAGACCAACGAAGAGTTTAGTAAAGTACTGATAGTCAACACTAAGTCCAAAAACAGCACAAGTCAGGAAGAAAAAAATCAGACAGGACTGAAAGAAGTCATATCCAGTAAACAGGACCTTTAAATAGGACTCGTTTTTTCACTTTATATTAAAATTGTGTAGCGATGGATTCTGCAGAGGAAAAGAAAAATAAGGATTTCTAACCTTTGCAGTTTGAAAAAGCTACAAAATATGCTTTCCTGAAGCAACTCAGAGTGGCATGTTACTGTTTACTGTTCAAAAGAGCTAAATGTACATCCAGGAAGGATCCAGACTTTCTCTGAGGCTCAGGAGAGACATTATCTCTCCATGAGGAACAGTAGTCAGGTTTGGGGAAGTTTACAAAAACACTAATCTCATCTCTACTATCTAAAGACTGTGACTTAACAGAAGACAGACCAGAACACCTTAAGGCTGATTCCCTCTCCCAAAAAAAATAATGTTTTTCAACTAAGGTAAGTCTATCTAGAAATCTCTCCCATGGTTGGTTGAACAGGACAGAATTGGAAGTCTCTGCCCAGTTCAGAGACATGTACAGCAAATCCCATCTTATCTTAAGATATCTTATCTGAAATCTTGTCTGAAATAATCATAATAGGACAAATACCATTGCTCCTCCTGTAAGGTACCACTTCTTCAAATACAGCAACTTTTTCATTGCAAATGTTGACTCAAAAGCCCCACTGAAATCAAGAATTGTTAATCGCTTCTTCAAGCACCTCTGACCACTCTTGGGGACAAGATACTGGCTTACACAAACTTTTACTGAGGCTTGGCATAAATGAAGCACAACAGGTATTAGACTGTCCATGCTTTGGAAGTTGACAATGAGATTAGCTGCATAGGCAAATAGCTGTCTCACAATTTCCCTGCTATTCCTCCATTTTCTTTCTTTGAAATAAAAAAATAAAATACCTAGGGCGAGGAAACAACAAGTGAAACATGCTTACAAAGATCAGGTACTGCAAATATATTTGATGCACATGTTTTTCTGAATTCTACATCATTCTCTACATAGACCAAATTAGTACTACCAAGTTTTTCTGAGGTATACAGTATCAAAAACAATAAACAAAAGTCACAGCCTTCAACTGCAGGAGACATATTCCTTCACAAGTATAAAAGAGACCAACTTATCAAGAAAGCACGTTCCATAAAAAATAAAGCTTCACAAACTATACGAAGACAGAAAAAGCTGATGACAAAGAACATGCATCAGATAGGTCAAAGAACTGCACGATTTACAAGTCCAGGTATGCCTAGACACTTAATACCTACTTGTATTTCTTGCTAAATGGCACCTGAAAAAGTAGACCCAGATTGTTTTAAAATGTTGACTCAATTAAATGACTTATTTACTTCCTATTTAAAATTGACATCGCATCATTCTCCTAATCCATAACATTTTCCAATGGCATTTATTAAGTAAAACAAAACCAACCAAACTACCACCAGGCTTCCTGCGTTAGGGTCTTTGTTAGTTCCTTTGTGTGTTTTGGTTTGTGGGCTTTTTTTTTTTTTTCCTGGTTAATCAAGTCCAGGGGAGAAAACAGGCATTTCTGTATTTTGCTTCACATTTTTCAGTAGGAAAATTGAAAGATTCAGATTTGCAAAGTATTTCTGTAATAAAAGCGTTATTTGACTACTTCGTTTCCTAGACCCCCCTAACATCTATGATTTCTCTGTCTTCTCCTCAGCCCTGCCTTTGCTTACAAGCAGTTATAAGTAATTTATCTGTTAATGAGGTGTTACAGCTGAAATTTGAATCACACAAGACCCAGGAAATTCAGAGTTGAAGTTTCCCCAGTAACTTCAGCTCAGCCTCCTTAAACGTATGCATTACAATAGGTTCTTCTTGACTCTCATTCCACTACCTCCCCGCCTTGCCTTTCCCTGTGGATAAGCCTTTGATCCCGTTTATCAGTTACGAAAGATACTCAAAAGTTTCCCACCATCTTGAAGCTGATTCGGGTCTGCTGACTGTTAGCAACGTCGGAAACACTGACACAAGCAAGATTTGAGTAACTGTATCATACGCTCAAGTGAATGCAGACAGCTGTGTGGCTGGGCACAACAGGGACAAAAAGAAGTATGACATTTTCAGCTGCACAGTGTTACCTCTTATGAAACTGAAAAGACCTCTCTCCACCAACAGTAAGGTGCTTCTCGTTTAGTCATTTGTCCTTTAGTCATTTAAACACGGAAGAAACAAAATAATATCCCCTTTACAGGCGCCCTGAGTCATAGGAGTTAAAGCAAGAAATATCCGTAGCTGCTTTTAAAAGTCTTCTCATCTTGTTTGCAATTCCAGAGAACTTCTATATCTAAGATTCTGGACTCTGTGCTCTTCTTGGTGACTCCTTCCCCTGTATTTTGCTGTCATACATACTCTCCTTATCTAATGCTAATGCTACCTGGTAAACAAATACCTTAGTAATACTCAGCAATGTCAAAATATTACTCTGCCTGCGTGCTATATTCATTTTCATTGCACACCTATGTCTAGCTCAGACTACTGAGTATAATGAACCACGTTACTCATTTCATTTGATCACGGTTACCAGACAGCAATGTATATTGATTTTACTTCTGTCACTTTAACCACACAAAACTGATCAGACTAGAAAGGTACTCAAAACTACCCCAGATCCTATAAATTTATCTATGGAATGAATTCCTGCATGTCAACATTGACAGAGTTAACTGATTTTTCAAAGTTTTCCTAGATTTTAAGATCTCTGAATTGCCTCTTTTCATCCTCTTCCCCTTTTCTAAGATGGCATGCAAAACAAAACACTTTCATATGTCTTTCTAATTTAACTAATCGTAGCATTTGTTTTTCCCCCTCATAAAGAAACTACGTTTTCATACATCACAACTAAGGAAGGACTGTCAATGGACAGTATAAAGACTGCTTTACAACGTAAAAACACATATGACAAACCACCCTGACCAAAAATTTGCTCACTACTATTTAACTTCCTCTGTTTACTCTGAGCTACTTTGGCTGAGAAATGACCAGGAGGAGAAAAACAGACACGTGTAACTACTTTATATGCTGGCAGTTTACAATCATTTTTTTCCTATTGCTACTGCACAAATTCCTACATTGCATGTCAAAAATACAAACATTTCTGGGAAATCCAAAGAATCTCTCAACTTGTCTGGGTTTACATTCAACCTAACAGTGATGGCTGACAGGCTGATGAGCCAATTCTGCTAAACCCTCCATCTTTATTCTTCATCCTGATGACACTGGATTGTTCATTTTTCAGAAGCCACAATGAACACCACAAATATCACGCTTTACGTCACAGCAGGGAATTCAGTGTTTGAACAATTTTAAAGAACACACATTTTTCAGTTGGGTAACTGTTACATTAACCATTTACCAGTATTTTTACTTAATACAAATTTGCAAAAGTTAGACCTGAAAACTTATTAAATCATCCTCTAAATAAATACTGACTTTTCAGTGAGAAGGATGTCTGAAATGCAAGTACAAAGCTATACCTGCCATGGATCCAGCCATCAATCGATGCACGTGCCCTGAAATCCCAAGGTGCTTCTTTATTACCTACAAAATATAGAACATTTACGACAGTTTTATATGAGAAAATACAGGGAAACACATCACAGTGTTTTACTGGCACATGAAATGCAAACTGCAGCTCCTATAGCAAGTTCACAACTCTGCAAATTCAAACCAGAGCACTTAATCACTGCTAAAAGCTTTTTGAAAATTTAGGTTGATACCAACTTCTTACTAAGAACACCAAAGGACTAACATTCCTCTAGCAAGGCAGAATGATCAGCTGAAGTTATCCATACTTCAGAAGCTTACTGATTGCTTATTGAGTTATTAGCCTGGTTCAACCAAGGCAAACTGAATACTATCTCTTTCACATTATAGGGTGCAAAGAACATTGAGCAAAGTTTAAGAATTACACATTTGATAAGAAAAATTGTTCTCTCGTGCAGAGCATGTGAAACTTACTCTAATAAAGAAACTTTCATGACTTCAACTGAATTAAAAACAAAAAGAGGGAGACTGAACAAGTATTTGAGAACAAGAATTTCCTAAACTACATTAAGTCTTGCAAGAAAGAAACTAGCTTTCAGACTTACATCCAATAACTTAGAAATTTCAAGTGGTTAATCTTATGACGAATCATTCACAGGATCATTTCAAATGTCTTTCTTTAAGAACTGTTTTGTTGGGTTTGTTTTTACCTTCTAAACTCTCCTGCAAAGCACCTTTAATGTTTGTTGTTAATTAACAGATAAAAGAAAGTGCTATGAAGTTAAATGATTTCTTGAAATTTGTGGATTCATAAATCATCTCCTTATAAAACATATCACATACTCCTTTATTCAACACAGTATAAAACAAGCACAGTGTTTTGATCAACAGCATTTATAATTACACCACATAAAGGAACATACCAAGCTCACTGCTGTTAGCTCTTTGTATCACTCTGCTGGAATTTGTTCTTTTGGAAAAGGAATCCCAATCTGAAACTTACCGTCTAGTCAAGGTTCTACTGTTTATTTCACTGGGTACTAAATTTGTCCTTTCAAACATGAAATTCCTCATAACTAACAGTAACATTGTATGTTTCACCATGTATAAGCTTAAAAACACAGTCATGCTAACATCTGACATTTCACAAACGTTGCAGGGATTTATCATGAATGCATTATGAAAGAGTAAATGCATGAGAAAAGAAAGGAACATGCACATTTTGCAGGCCCCTGAAATAAGCATATCTTTTCTTCCAGCTCGTTTTTATCTACACTGACAGTCATTTCTCAGGTCAAACATAGCAGTCATTTAGCAGACAGACTTGCAAGTTAAAGTTATTCTACCCATCAGGTGCTAAGAATTCCAACCCAGTATAATAAACATTAAAGAGCTTGTATTTTTCTATTTTGTTCCTACTTCATTTACTACATCCATTTACTTCATTTACTTTACTGAGGTTCAATAAGGCCAAGTGCAAGGTGCTGCACTTGAGTCGGGGCAATCCCAGGTATTTATACAAACTGGGTGAAGATCTCCTTGAGAGCAGCCCTGTGGAGAAGGACTTGGGGGTCCTGGCAGACGAGAAGCTGGACATGAGCCAGCAGTCCGTGCTTGCAGCCCGGAAGGCCAACTGCATTCTGGGCTGCATTAAAAAAGGGGTGGCCAGCAGGGAGAGAGAGGAGATTGTCCCCCTCTACTCAGCTTTTGTGAGGCCCCATCTGGAGTACCGCGTCCAGGTCTGGGGCCCCCAGTACAGGAAGGACGTGGAGCTCTTGGAGCAGGTCCAGAGGAGGGCCACAAAGATGATCAGAGGGCTGGAGCACCTCTCCTATAAGAGGCTGAGGGAACTGGGATGGTTCCGCTTGGAGAAGAGAAGGCTCTGGAGAGATCTCATTGCAGCCTTCCAGTACTTGAAGGGAGCATATAAACAGGAAGGGGAACGGCTGTTTACGAGGGTGGATAGTGATAGGACAAGGGGGAATGGTTTTAAACTGAGACAGGAGAGGTTTAGGTTAGATATTAGGAGGAAGTTTTTCATGCAAAGGGTGGTGACGCACTGGACCAGGCTGCCCAAGGAGGTTGCAGATGCCCCATCCCTGGAGGCATTCAAGGCCAGGCTGGATGTGGCTCTGGGCAGCCTGGTCTAGTGGTTGGCGACCCTGCACATAGCAGGGGGGTTGATACTAGATGATCATTGTGGTCCTTTTCAACCCAGGCCATTCTATGATTCATTTACAAAGCACTATTTTTTAGCAACACAACAGCAGACTTAATTAAATATATATATATATGCACACACATAGGCACACATACAATATACAATACAAAGCTACAAAAACTGTTGGGAATTTTGTTTTCCTTAAGCAACACTGCAAACAGTTTCACTGTTGCCCTGACATTTTTAAGGGTTAGATTCAGATAAAATCGAGCAACCTTATGGAAGATGTGCAGAGAAATAAAAAGACACAGAAGTTTCAGTGTTAGTTTTTATCACTTAAAAAATATCTGTATTCACTGTAACCAGGGGAAAAAAAAAGAAAATAAAATAAATTCTACTACCTTTTTGTATTGGTCAAACGCCATAAATTGAATTGCACCGTATGGAAAGATTCTAATCATCATTGCCCCGTTTCCTTTATACAGCCCAAGGTAACCTTCCTTTTTGGGGACAGCACACAGTGTAGAAAACACTCCTGTCAGCAATGCAAAAAGAGGTATTTAACAATTACATTGGGGGAAAAAAAAATTCAAGCAAGAATTCAAGCAAGTATTACTGACTACAGGAAAGTATGCACAGAAAGAATCTAAGAAAGAATATCTTTTTTTCAAGTCCCATGTTTACCCGGAGCACAAGCAATCCTATTGCAGATGATAATACTCACATGCAAAAGCTACAATTAGCAACAGAAGGAAGCAAGCTGAGTTGCATTTCAGTTAAACCAAAAATCAATTTAAAATCAAAATAAAAATCTAAAATAATGGGCAAACATTCAATTGTTGTTACATGCCAAATTAGAAAGTAAATACCATCACTGAGGAAATTAATTAAACAAGTTTAAGACTCCCATTATTTACAATAAGCATTTTACACTTTCTGTCCCAGAGACATTGTAAGAAGAAACAATCCTTCTCCCTCTTAACAGGCGTTAATGCAAGATCACACAAAGTTAGGGCAAAACCTACAGTTTTATGATGAACGTATTTTTAATTATACACAAATGCTATCAAATTGACAGTTTGGGTTTTTTTGTCTTTCCTCTCTCAAGTAAAGGAATAAACTATAATAGTAGATCAGTTTTCACATTCATACACAGCTACTTAATAACAGTGGAGCTGAACCTGAAAAAAGCTTACACATTTCTTCTTTTCAGGCAAAAACAGAGAAAAAAGGCTGATGATAAGCTTCCATTTAAAAATTAAATCAAGCAAATGTTAGTTAGTTTCAGAGGTTCTACGAATACAGTATTAAATCTATCTTTAATATTTTACACTTGTTACACGCCTCTAAAACGCTTATGCTGTGACTAGAATTGATGATCACTGTTTTTATTTCTTACAGCACATGCTCTGAGATCCACATGCCATGAACTCTGCAGAGCAAGGGCAGGAAACAGATTTAGTGAGGCCGTGATGAACCCAAATACTCTCTCTCTGCACTAACAGGTATGCCATCCATATAATTTTCTTCTTTGCCTACATGTAACAAGAACATTCATTCAAGTAAAACTCATTTCTAATGATCAAAATCATACATTGCACCGTATGTAGGAACAAATGTAAGACTTAGCTTGCCAGCTATGGCACCATACAAACTAAGCAGAAAATAATAATTTAAAATATTAGTCAAACCAATTATTTCAGCCTTCAGTTGTCAGGCTGCAGATTTAAATGCATACTTGTGTGACTGTGTTACCAAGCTGTCATACGCCTCTTGTCTCCCTTCTTGGTAGAGCAACATTAATGTACCACCTTGTATTTCATTTCAATATTTATTTTTCCAGCCTTTAAAACATGATCTTTAAATTAAAAACTTCTACATCTCATTACATGTAAGAAATTAACTAAATCAGAAACATTTTTCTCTTGAAACACACTTGAGTTTCTGAACATAAGTAATAACATATTTGAAGAACATATGACATAAAATATCTCCAATATTACGCACAAGAGGGCACTGTTACAGCCCCACAGAGACTAGTTCTGAACATGCTGCCAGTTCTCACTGTGATGCAACACAGATGCTGAACACAGATCACCCCATGCAAAGCACAAGTCCGCTTTTCTTTTCAACTTGGATTGATCACACTTCTGACTGTAGCAGTAAGTGCAGGAGTCTTGCAGGGCTCAGCAGTCATGGCTCTGTAAACACCAGCGCCTCTGCAAGGACTTCCAGGCTCTGAAAAGCACCTGTTCCCACAAGCCCTGCACGCTAGTACCACCTATAAGGACAGCAGGTTACCAGCAGTGGCAGCTTTTACACACACAATCCCGAACTTGAACCTCTGATTACCAATCTCTGCTGACTTCAGTAAGAGGAGGATCAAGTTATAGCTCTTACACAGTATCAAGGATTATTCTAACATCTCTAACCCTGTCAACCAATACCATTTGTACAGGCTCAATGCCTCTTATTTAAGGGTGTTCTTCAAACACTATCGTGTTTTTTAATGCCCGTATATGGCAAAGGGATCAGCCAGCCAGAAACAACCTAGTCTGATCAGCACTTCTCTTTATCACAGTCGGATCATGTAATAAATCAATAAACCTAAATGATACATACCACACTTTAAAAATGCTGATGACACAGGCAGCAGCCATCTTACCTAGATGTTTGTAATGGTGGTTATGAGCCTGCAGCAAGATCTTCACTCGATCCAGTGGTGCAGTGGTTGTTTTGGCACAGCATCCTGCAACACCTTCCCAAAGGGAGAGAAAAAACAATGGCATGCCAAAGCCCTTTGACTCAGCAGATAAATAAGAGATTTTTATGAGCTATTTTGAAATGGAGTAAGTAAGAAGAAACTTAATTAGTAAGTCGAGAAAGTCCCAATTAGGAGCAAAATGCCCCTATTAAAAGTATGCTACACAACTCTTCAAGCTCGACTAAAAATCAGCACTATCTGCTTCTGCACGACCACACAGCCAAGGGCTGGCTGCTCAGGTCCCGGCAGTAAGTTCCAGAGAAAGCTGCCGAAGAGCAATGCCTGCTTCCTCTGTGCCAGTCTGAGCTGTGTGCGGGCAGAGCAGCTCCCCAGAGCGGCACGCTGCGTCCGCACACGTTCCCCTGGGGCTCCGGGCGGAAAGCAAGAGCCGCAGCTATGAGCGGCATCACAAGAAAATCTGAAATAAACCTCATGCCTCCTTGCCACATTACAAGACACCTGGGACAACACCCCGCAGGGAGAATACGACGTGCTTCCGCTGCAAGGGGCTGGCGGCGTGGTTTAGCGTTGGCTTGGCTTCCTTCACACCACCGCAGCCTGACAGCCGCCAGCTCTCGGGGCACCGATAAGCGGACTGCCCCGGCGTCGCAACGGCGGATCGGGGCCTTTATACACTCAGCCGGCAGCTACGCCGGCCTCTCACCGACTCCGAAACGCATGCAAGCCACCCGCCTGTACGAAGTTAAGCACGTTAGGGGCGAAAATAACAATAAATTTCAAAAACCCCATGCTTCCCGAGGTCACGTTGCCCCGGGAGGAGCGTTACGGAACCCTGACGCAAAAGCGGCCCTGCTCCAGCCGGCTCGCAGGATGGGCCCGGCGCCGGGCAGAGCCGGCCGGGGCGCCGCGCTGCGGAGGGCCCGCACCCACCTCCGGCGATGAAGGAGCGCAGCCAGTAGAAGTCGCGGCGCGCCGGGCCCGGGGGCAGCGCGGCGCCG
>JACDJE010000202.1:1286144-1316012 GCA_016647715.1 Pavo muticus | reverse complement strand
GGCCGCGCCGCGCCGAGCCACGGCCGGGCCGCCCGGCCGCGCTGCGGCGCCTGCCGATCGCGTCAGAGGCTGCGGGGCGGCCCGCGGGAACTATGCCTCGGCTCGGCCGGACCGTGAGGCTCGGGCACGTGGCAGCCGTTCTTTCAGCGTGTACGTGACCGCCTCGCCCCGCAACCCTAAGCTTTCCCTAGGACCTCGTACCCTACGCGAATGGAAACGTTCGGTGTCCGTGCGCAAGTTTCAGAATGCATCAGAAAGGGAAGTGGGTGCTGCAACAACAAAAGCTATCTGTTTCACAATCACGGTGATAAACACCAGTATCATCTCTGCAGATGTCAACATTTTTCTTGGTGATTTGGCCTTTGCTGAATACAGCACGTAGGGCTTACCAGGAGCCATTCACTTCAGTTTATTTTCCAAAGCTGATGACGGAAGTTTGTCCTCAGGTGAGAACAGCGTACCTACACAGCACTGTTCAGAAAGCCAGTGCTGGCAGCTGCTAGTGCGTCTTCTGCAACCATTGTACTGCTCGTGCTTTTTGCCCCATACTCATCGAGCCGAGTTTCAAGAGTGTCAAAATCCCTTTTTTAAAGGTCAGTATTTCAATCAGAAGAAAACAGTCAACACTTGCACAAGAAACTCATTTCCGAACAAATCTGCTGGAACATTTTTCTTTCTGCTTATGTCAAATTGCATTCAACAGAAATTAGTATTTTTTTCCTTTAACAGGTTACATTCCTTAAAAATTAAGTTTGTTGCAGCGTTTGGAAAACTTTACTTCGTTCTGTTTGATCATTACTTATTTGGGGAGTGGCTGCTACAATGCGCATTTTTTCCCAGTCATAAAAAATACTTAGCAAGGGTATGCAAAGACTTCTCTTACTGGGAAAATCTGAAACGTGTCCTTTACAGCCGCAAACCCAGCCTTCTTACATTTGTAATATACCAGGGAAACTCATAATTTTTGCTCAAGTTACCGTGTTTATTCTCTAATGTGAAAGCAACCGTCCTATGGGTTAAGTAACCAGGTTTATAGCCACTGTTGGTATGGTTTTACCCAGCCAACTTGTATTCTTTTGGGATTCTGCTCAGGAGAAGGTCTCTCTGAGGCACAATCATAATGCTTTGACAGCTTCAACAGTAAGCTTCATTTCTGCTATCTACAGTTTTCTCACAGAAGCGTTGCAACAGCACTAACATCTGAAAGTTTTCTAGAGTTTCACAAGTGACTAGAAAGGTCTGGTAACTGCATAAATGGCTGCTACTTACTTTCGGTAGTGGTGTGGTATTTCGGGAGGATACTTTGTCAGACCTTGTGATTTACGGAAGTGTGAATCACACACATTTTAGGAAAGAAGTAAGAAGCTTGTATTGTGAAATTACACATCTCAGAGATGCACTAACAGGAAGGAATTCAGCAGTGAATTTTGTGCATAGCCTAAAACTTTTCTTTAAATAATTCAGTGTTACTTGTCTATTTTAAGTGCTCTGGATTTCTGTTTTCTTGACCATCCACAGCAGTATTTCTTTATGTACATTCTCACTACTATCAATTCATCCTTTTACCTTGAAGCACTTATGCACTTTACAAAATTTCTCTAGTGACTTGCTTTTAGGACTCATTCTTAAAAGTTATCAGCATATTTAATGTCACTCAGGTTACACTTACATCTGACTGTCATTCTTCTGAGACAGACGGTATAACAGGGGAAGGCATCCATGTCAGCATACTCAAGAGCATAGCTGTTAACTGGAAGAAAAATTCAAGTTGGTAGGTAAATCTATTTGTAAGTGTGATTTGTTTATGATTTTTTTCATCAGTGTTGAAGATGCTTATTTTTATAACAACGTTTCAAACATTTATCGATTTAAATGAACTATGAAGACTGAAGTTAGGTAAGCTACTCTGATGGCAGTTGTTTCTGAAAAGAGTGCTTCAAATGCCATGTCTCTAGGCCTTAGGGAAATATTTTTTTCTACTTTATACTTGCTTTTGGTCTTTACTGGTCATTGATACAAACTCACTTCTGTCTGTCTGGCTGTTCACTTGCCTCAACTCACACCCAAAACCACCACCAGTCAAAAACTTCTTCCACACAAGACTTGGCACAGTTTGAGGATTCTTCTTTATTTTCTTCTGTAGAAGTATAGCTTGCAGATTGAAAATAACTGAGCAAGTCTCAATAACTTGCAACTATGGAGCCTCGATCTTCCTGGTAACGAGTAAATAAGGCAGTGCTGCTTCCTAAGGTGGAGTGAGCCAAAAGCCAAAGGTGACCACAGTACAGGCTAATTCTTGCCGACAGGACGCAGCCCTGCAGCAGGACACACTGAGCTGGGTGCTGGGAATCAGCTCCATCAGTAGCCACAGCAGATGGACTGAGCAAATCTAAGGTTCACTCACAAAGGCAAATCAGGAACAGCAGGACATAAGAACTGAAGGTAAGTCTGAAGTTCATCCAGCAGCAAGGATCTAAGAGGAAACGAGTCCAGAGCCAAAAGATGAAGCCAGCGCAGTTATAGCATAGCTCAAAAAAAAAGGAAGAAGTGTTGGGCCCTGGGACAGAGGTGTGAGGTAGGGGCCATGGGTGTGGCTGGTCAGGGCCATTAAGACCTGTTGGTGTAATAAGGACAGTAATAGTTCCTACCTGTGTCAGTGAGATCTTTAAGGAGCAGAAATATTTGACTATTCAGTCAAGGAGTTGGCAAATACAGCAGTGCCAAGTTTCTCAAGCTGAGCTGGCAGCTGTCTTTATTTCATGCGTGGGGAGGAGGTGTGCACTTAATGTGCTCTGGAACCAATTAATAGGACTTACTGTGCAAGTGCAGTAGACTTGAAGCACCCATAAACATCAGGCTGGTGCACAAAATGTTAGCTGCTCTCTTCATAGACACAGTGTTTACTCCCAGGCTGCATTTGTTGGCCGGGCACAGCAGTTATTCTGCTCTTATGCACTGGACTTGTGCAAGGCCTTTGTCACAGTCCCTTACCACATCTTTATCTCTAGGTTGTGGAGGTATGGATTTGAGAGATGGACTATTCAGTAGATAAAGAATTGGTTGGATGGTCATAGCCAGAGGGTTGTTGCCAACAACTCCCTGTCCAAGTGGAAGCCAGTCATAATCCTGGGGTTCTGGTGTCCCCCAGGAGTCCATCTTGGGACTGGTGCTCTTTAATATCATTATCAATGACACAGATGATGGAATTGAGTGCACCCTCAGCAAGTTTGCAGATGACACTAAGCTGAGTATTTCACTTGACACCATAGAAAGGAGAGATGCCAACCACCGGGACCTGGACAGGCTTAAAAAGTAGGCCAATGTGGATCTAATGAGGTTCAACAAGGTCAAGTGCAAGGTTTTACACCTGGGTCAGGGCAATTCCAGATGTATCTACAGACTAGGAGAACACACTGAGAGGAGCCTTGCAGAGAAGGACTTGGGGATTCTGGTGGATGAAAATCTGGACATGAACCAGCAGTGTGCACTTGCAGCCCAGAAGGCCAACTGCATCCTGCATCAAAAAAAAAGCGTAGCAGCAGGGTATAGGAGGTGATTGCCCCCCTCTACTCTGCCCTTGTGAGGCCCCACCTTGACTACTGTGTCCGGGCCTCAGGCCCCCCGTAGAAGAAGAATGTGGAGCTGCTGGAGTGGGTCAAGAGGAGGACAACGAAGATGATCAAAGAGCTGGAGCACCTCTCCTATGAAAAAGGGAGTTGGACTTGTTTAGCTTGGACAAGAGTAGGCTCTGGGGAGGCCTCATTGCACCCTTCCAGTACTTGAAGGGAGCTTATAAGCAGGAAGAGGAGTGACTGTTTGCACAGATAGTGCTAGGACAAGGGGGAATGGCTTTAAAATAAAAGAGGGGAAATTTTGGTTAAATGTTAGGAAGAAATTCTTTACTCAGAGGGTGGTGAGGCTGCCCAGAGAAGTGGCGGATGCCCCATCCTTAGGGTGGGATCAAGGCCAGGTTGGATGGGGCCATGTGCAGCCTGATCTAGTGGTTGACAACCCTGACCATGGTAGGGGGACTGAAGTTTAATTATCTTTAAAGTCTCTTCTAATCTAAGCCATTCTGTGATTATACTGCTCATGCACAGTCAAGCAGTGAAACAAGGCCCAAGATTTCCCAAGGAAAGTGAAAACAGGGGCAAGCTACTGCCCCAGTGAGGGCATTCCATCTGGCTTACAGCCTCCTCTCAAGCTGTCATTTTGAAAGGAACGTGGCAAGCTTGGGCCATGGCTGGAAGACTCGTTCACTATGCTATGTGTCATCTGTCAGCTGCAGGGCAAGGATATCCAATCAAAAATATTTAGATTAGATTCAATGGATCTGTATAAAAATGAGGCAGAAGAGGAAATCATAGTCTTACAAAATAGTACTAACACTTAAACTATCTGTATTCAGCATGCTTCCAGATGTTAGCTTACTTCCAGTGCCTATCTCGCAGATAGATACTATCTACAGAACTGGGGCCAAGAAAGACTAAATGAGGAAGTCACTGGCAAAACCGCAATTAGAATTCAAGAGTTTCTGCATTAAACACATGCTATTCAAGACTTCTCTTTCAGATACTGCCAACTGACAGTTCTGCAGGTGATTTATCAGTATTGCAGATACGAAGACATTAGAAATGGTTGGCTTGTGCTCATTGGGCACAGCACCACATCAGCGCAGCCTACAGCTTCCATGGACATGTCTGATCTGCAAGCAGGTCAATTGCCTTCTTGCACTGCAAATCCAATAAATATAAGGGAGGTTTTGCAAGATAGATGCTTTAATCTATGCTTTGTAATTGAACAAGGAACTGGTTCTTATGTCTCATTTCTATTGTAATCATTTGGCCCCAAAAGCCAACATAGACCTGGAAAGACCCTATCTTTCCCTTACAGAACAGCTTAGATGTCTTTGTAGTGTAATTCCTAGGGCTTTTGGTTTGTGAAAGGCTTAACTCAGGTTTGGCATCAGGCACCTCCAGCCCTTTGTCACTGGATTGATAGCAGATGATCGGAGATCTGATCTGGATGACTCCACAGGAGTGATTTAGGGCCAACATCCCTGAAAAGTTCTGTTTTCAGTGTCAGAGCACTAACAGGCCTTCATGGCCCTGATCAGCTGTGTTTGAGGTCTCTGCACGTATGATCTGTCCATGGACACAGGACTTCTATTTAAGCTCATACTTGGAAGAGCTATGGAGCCTGTTGATTTGGGTTTTGATGACAGTCTTTTTTGGCTACTCTGGGCTCTGTCCAGCATTCACTTAGATTATGTCATGTGTTCTTTTCCCACTGGGTCCCTAGATCTGATTATAGCCTGTAGGCTGACTTCTTGGTTTGACCTCAGATCTGTCCCATCACCTGGAATTTCAGTGTCTATCAGGACTCCTGGATTTACCTGATATCCTCAGACCTATCCTGTTTCCCCTGTGTGGGTACAGCAGGACCAGATATTGGCCAGTGTGGTCCTTTCCCTGCTGGTTGTGTGACTGTGCTTGGCTTCCTGCTCCTCAGGGAGCAGCTGCCCTGTGTGGCTCCCTGATGCTCAGTGCAGACTTCTTGTGCTAAAGATGACAGCAATGTACAGCTACTAAAGGTTTGTGCATTTTATTCTTTAATACTTCAATGTCCAGTTCTATTTGTTTTGCAGGTATCATTCTGATATTCCTTTGGATAAAAGCACAGATATGGTAGCCTTTTGTTAGGCTGAAAGTCTGCTTGTGACAGTCAGCAGCATATCTCTGGAAGAGAAAGCTGTAGTAGATGTAGGGCTATTATCTAAAGAGACTCTTCTACCTTCTAGTAATGTATAGCTAAAATGGCCCTCTTCTGCTAAGTAGATTTTGATTCAACATTTTCCCATTACTGTTTTCTTGAAAAAACTTTTTAGCATCTGTAATGTTGTGTAGCAGTAAGTTCTATGGTTTAACAGCGCACTCTATGAAAAAGTAGATGTCTTCTATTCCAATATTTGAATCATTGACTTGATATCCTGTGCTTCGGAGAAGCAGTGATCACTCTGTTAACACTTTCCATGCTGCTTTTGTTTATATAGTGTATTGTTTGACATTTAACCTCGGAGAGTTTCATTGTTCCTTACCCTTCTGGCACCCTTATCACCCCCGTGCCTTTTTAGGTTGTAGTTTGCCCCTTTTAAGCTATGTAGATGAGAACTGCACAATATATTCAATAGCAACATTCCCTCTTTTTTTCTCTCCTCCTTTTTCTAATGATTCCTGACACTACTTATCACACCTAAGAGTTTTACAGCACTATTTGTAACGGAACCAGGATCTCTATTTTGAAAGGAAGTGGCTAATTCAGAGGCTCTGGTTTCCATCTTTCCCCCATGTGCTTCACTTTGAATTTTAGCAAAAGAATTTCATCCACCATTCATGTTGCTCAGCCAGTGATTACTGTGAAATCTTTCTGCAAACCTTTACATTCAGCTTTTAATGTAGCAGACTGAGTACCTGAGCACTGCCGGGTAGGATCATCCCTTTCTGCTGCTCACCTTCCAGCTTGTTAGCATTGAAAAAGCCCACAAGCATCTATGTTTGTGTTGGTGAAAGTGGACAAATGATAGTTCTAGTTTTCTTTCCTAGATTTTAGCAGGGATTTGAATAGAGCAGTGGCTGTACATGTTAGGTTTATTTGCTGCTATTTTATGTTCTAATCAAGCCTTTGTCATCTTGCTGGTTGCTTTCCTCTGAGTTACTCATTTCTCATCATTTTGTTCAAGCCCACAACTTGCAATGTATTCCCACCTTCCCAAGAACCACGCTCTGTGCTTATGCAGGGTTTTACCATCAAGTCCCAGTTCTCTTCCACTTATGCCATGTGCAGCACTTGGACTTCTCAAATCATGTGTTTTCTTACAAAAAGAGGTTGTTACATCTTCTTTTTAGCGGGGCAGGCCTTCAGCATGACAGAGCCCTCGATATCCAGCACTGCACTCAAGTAATCTCTGCTTACAGCCAGAACAGAGAACCCCTGCACATGGTTTAAGTTAGCAGCCAGAGAAGGCTGGCCAGGCAAATGCTTGAAATTCAGGTGTATGTGGGTTCACTTTATTACATCTGAAGTGTCTGCGAGCTTGGCTAAGATTCCCAAATTGTATTCCTTTTTGACTGTAAGGAAAAGAAGGGGAGGAGAGCAGAGAATGAAGTAAGAGTGGTGATGGGTACCCGTGGCACTGAGCCACTGCCCACAGGAGCTGGCGGTGACAATGAGCTGTGTGTGTTTGTGCTGCTGCCTCTTCTTTCTCGTGTGCAAATGAAAATAGGGAATGAAAATAGGTAATGAAATGCGAGTGTTTAGAACATCCTTGTAGGAACAGAGATGGGCAGTGCTGCTGCTCTCCTGCATAGCGAAAAAGCCTCCCTGCAGACTCGCATCTGAATGGCTTGCTTCGCATTTTAAGTGCTTTATAGTAAGCAGCAAGGGATTTAATAATGACACTTAAAAACCCCGTGCTGCTAGGGTGTATTGTTTCATAGATCCATTTCCAACATCTGTTCTCTGAAGGGACATCTGAGGGGACAGCGGGTTGGCAGCTGCTTTGCGTCCTGACAAAAGGCTGCTGTGATAACGACTGGGGAGGAAGATGAGTGGTCCAGCCTTGATACTAAAGCATACTGCTCACCCCTTCCCTCGGGAAAGGAGCAGCAAAAACCATGGGTGGTTTTTAATGGAAGGGGTGGAGATAGGGAGAGCAGGGCATGGTTTCCCCTCGCAGAAGGCCGGGGCGGCCCAGCCGCGTTTCCCGCTGTTCGGTGCGCTGCCGCAGGGCCTGTCGGCCGCGAGTAGAGGACGGAGCGAAGCTCCCTCTTCCAGCCAAAACAACAACAACAAAAAAATGGTGATTTCAGCGTCACCTCCTCAGCTGGAGACCTCCAGGCAGAACGGACCAGCCGCCTCCCTTCCACTACCGGGCCTCGGGGCCCGCTCCCTCTCCAGCACTCCTGGGGCGGCGGGAGCGCAGGAGTCGCTCCCCCGGCCCCGAGCACGCCCCGGGGTGCGCGGCGCTGCCGCCTGCTGCCCGCTACCCGGGGGCGGGCGGGGAATCCCGCTCCTGCCGCGGGGATCCAGGGCGCGTTTTGCCGCCTGCCGGGAGGGCTCGGTGCGGCGAGCGCCCCGCCGAGCCGCCCCCTCCCCGCTCCCTCCCGGAGGGTCCGGCCAGGGGCGACGCCGAGAGCACGTTTCGCGGCCCGGCGCCACCGAGGCTCCGTTTGCCGCGCTGGGCTCACCGCGCCATGGGGACAGGCAGCGAGGCGTGAGCATGACCCGCGCCGAGCCCAGCCCAGCCATGACCGCGTCGCCCCTTCCTGTTAGCCGCGGTACGTACGTGGGACGGCTCGTTGCTTTCTCCTTCCCACTCCCCCCACTTTTTATTCTTTGCCCCACTCCCCTCTCGCCCGGCCCGTCGTGGAACCGAGGCGGGGAGGGGAGGCCGCTGCCGGCCTAGGGGGAGGATGGGTCTGGTCTACGCCGGAGCCTTTTTGGAAACGGAGGGACGGAGGGATGAGCGGGGCACCCAGCCCGGAGAGCCGGGACCCGCAGCCACTCCCGCAAAACGGCAGGGGAGCGGGGACGCGCTGCGTTCTCCTCCTCAGAGGGTGCCGCATCCCCCCGGCGAGCCCCGGGCTGCGGCGGGAGCGGCCCCAGCCTCGGCCCCTTTGTCTGCCCCCTGCAGCCCCGCTGCGGGCCGTGGGGCCACGAGGAGCCTCGGCGGGCCTGCCCCTGCCCTGCCCGGCCTCTGCCTGCTCCCGCAGCGGGCGGTGGTGCCCACGCACAGCCGCGCGTGGCCAGGGCGGTGCAGCCTCAGGGTCCGGCCGGAGCCCTTCTTGTAGCAGCTGAGGAAACGCGCGCTTGCCGAGCTGGGTAGCTAGAGCGTGACCGAGCAGGCTTACGGGGCAGAGGTGTCTCTTTAAATTTTAAAGGAGAAACCTGTGAAAATAATTTTAAAAAATTATCCGAGTAGTGGCTCTTCCTTGCTGTGCTCGGTGCTCTTTTTAGGGCACTTTTGTGGAGAGGCAGAGAGCTCTTCCACGCAGTAATCACCTTGTTTTCATTAATGTCAGTCAACGCAAATTAAGCGTGGAGATGGAATCCAGAAAGTGTGGCGTTGGCCATGGGGCTGAGCGGCAGCCCGGTGCCCGGCTGGGAGAAGGCGAGGCGCTGCCCCCGAGCGGTGCTCCCTCCGGCAGTGCAGGGGTGGGAGCGAGGCGGCTGCAGTCAGGAGGAGGCCCGGGGACAGCGGGTAGGGCCGGGCTGCACGCAGCAGGTAATCGGGGAGGAATTCGAGGCGAGCACGGAGGAGCTCGCTGATATCAGGGACTTCTGTAGAAACTACACTGGGTAATAATTCCCAATCCACACTGATAGCATTTTTCGTGGCTGTCGTGCTATCCGTGGTTGCCGAAGCCGGTCTCAGCATTTCCATCCTACTTTCAGTTACTTACATTTCAAAACATCTTTCAGGCTGAAAATTTCCAGGCTTAATCTTTGCCTGAAGGTTCTCTCCTCCACCTCCCCCTTCTTTTAATTGAGTTTGAGATAAGGTGATCCAGTTAGGGTTGTTTTTAAAGGTAAAATCTTCTAGGAGGGGAGTCAAATATTGTCAGAAAGGCACTGTTTAAAGCATCAGAAAAGTATATTTAAAGGTGGAATATGATTAGCTTAGGGATTTTCACTTGCTGTTTTTATTAGTAAGTACATGGAGCTGTGTGGTGGAAGAGTTTTGATTTGATGAGCCTCGAGAACTTAATTAAGTCTTTTAACTTTTTTGCATTTGTCCCCGCTAAGGTCAGTGTTAGGCTGTGCAGAACAGGTTAAAGTGGAGGCACGCTCCTGCCTGGCTCGAAGGGGTGATGCTCGCACATGCGGCGCGAGCCTTCACAATGGGTTTCTGCTGCCAGTAGTTTGCTTGAGGTTTAATCTGGTTTTGTGGTTTAAGCATGCATGGTTCCTTGCAACTTTTTTTTTTTTTTTGATTGTTGTAATAGAGCTTTCCCTAAACTAGGAAGGCTTTTTTTTTTTTTTTTTTTTTTTTTTTTTTTTTGTGGTGTTTTCCCCTGTTTCACTCGCTGGGCAGGTTTCAAAAGTTTATACTGAAGTCATTGAAGTCATTACGCTGCAATATTCTAGATACCCTCACTTCTTGCTGAATTCAGTGAGCCAGAGTGCATGCTTCACAACAGCCCTCTGCTCCCCCTGCAGCGGGGGAAGTAGGACTTGGGGGCAGTCCTGCTTAAATCATGTGGCACCTACTGCCCCTGGAGCAGAGGTGGGATTCTGAGGCCGGGAGGGACAAGAAGTAGGATGAAGCGAAGGTCTTGGTACATGACCTGCTGAACATGTGCAGGAAAAGGGTTTTGCTTTCAAGATGCATCCTGCAGTGCCTGCCCCAGGTTTGCAATTAATCTGCTGGAAAGTGTTGTCTTAAGTCAGAGTTTTATGTACGTGGATAAAATATGTCCATTTCGCTCAGGAGTGGCAATGAACCTGGAAAGCAAGGTGGCAGGTGTATGCACAGTAAAACAGAAAGCAGCTTCTGAAGGTGTGCGAGGCTGCAGCCCTGTTTGAAGCAGTGTTTCTGCAGGAGAGCTCCGAGAGGCTGCGTGGCGGTGAGCGGCAGGCAGTGGGCTGCACTGCCAAGGGAGAGCCTCTGCGAGAGCGTGTGTGAAATAGTTCTTGGTCCCGAGTTTCAGTTTTATTTCTTAACCAAAACCAAATGGATACTCAAGGATTAAAGAAGGGGGAGGGAAAATTAAAGCTAATTCCCTCCTCTTAACCCATTTCCCTTCTTTTCATATACAAAGTGTTGTACTGAACAGTCAGTAGATGCAGAGAATGGAGCAAGATTGAAAAGTGGGCTGACTTCAGTACAGCTGGGAAGAACATCCAGATGATATGACACAGTTCCAGGAGGGCTGAAAAAAGATTTTGTGTGTTGCATAGGGTCAGCTTTTCTAGTTTCTGTCTTCCAGTGTCTGTTGTGTCTTCCTTTTAGAACACTTGCTGCTGGTAATGAGATGCTTCTCCATTCAAAATTGTAGATAAGAGGTTGTATGACAACTCCTAAGTCAAATGGTGACCCCTATTGCTTGGGACCCATGTATTGTTATTTAAAATGGCTTTTATGAAAGTTTCTAGGTCTTGTTCCCCCACCAGGCTAATCTCAAGTGACTTTTAAAAAGACATTTAAACTCTGAAACAAAGTGCATTAAATTGGTTCATTCTGGCTGTAGTGAAACCAGGCTCAGCTAGTCCTAGCTGTGTGATTTTTCCCACACAGCTGTTTTTTTCAAGGGTTACTTACTTTCTTTTATGATGTCAGATAAAGGCTGCCACCCTTTTATGAAAACACACCTTTTAAGTTTTCCACCTAGTTATGAAACAGAATCTTAATGAATGCTACTTTGAAAAGGAAAATTCCTTTCTTTTTACTATTCTATGCAAAGAAAATGAAAGTAAGAGAAGCATTTTTAAAAAATATTTGTATTGTTTTTCCTGGAGGCATTCCATAGGGTTAAATCCCCCCATTGCCTTGTAGGCAAGATTCTCATTATAATTGTCTGGAATTTTGACCTGGTTGGGACTGAAAGATTTAGCCCTTGATTAGCTTTTTAGCAGTATTTGCTGAGGATTACAGCAGTCAGTGGGATTGCTCCAGATTTATTACTGAGAGCAAAGCTTAAGATACCGGCCTTACAGCCAGCTTTTGGTTTTGCACATGAATTAGAAGAGAAGTCAACTCAAGTCACAAACAGCTTCAGGATGCACTGTTACTGTCTGGGGCAGTTCCCTGCAAACCCTCCTGTACTTATTACCCATGTTACTTTATAGGGACGCCTGTCCTCTGCTTTCATGGAGGGACTGGGGGGGGAGGGGTCCCAACGGACTTGGAATTCAGAAGAGACCACTGAAGTCAGATTTTCTCTCCAGGATGATGAAAGCTGACAAGTTATTGCATTAAACCATTAGGTATGTATTCGATAATCCTGGAAGTTGACATAGGTGTTTTGGTAATTGGATTTCTTGCTTTGAAATGTGACATGCTGTAGCTATTAGTTGTCCTTAAGAAGTGACATGAGGCAATTTGCAACTGCTGCAGGCATCAACACGACCTCGTTGCCAGCCCCTTACATGGAAAAGGGAGGGTAAAATATTATGTAGTGCTACAGAAAACAAATCTCAAATACTGAGCTTGTAGCTACCTAATATTGTGATCCTAGATGTGGCAAAGTAAGCATAACAGCAGCAACATAAATTTAACATAAATTTAATTTTACTAGAAGCTTTGTTTCTTTTTCTTCTTCTTCTTCTTCTTTTTTTTTGTTTTGTTTTGTTTAATCTACCAATTGTGGTTACTGTGGCAGGGCAGAACTCATCAGGTATGGGGGTTTCTTTAAGGGGAAGCAAAGCTCTGGTGCTGACAGGCATTTCTCCCGAGAGGCTACAATCACCTTGGAGGTCAGGTGCTCTGTTCCAGATGAATAAAACTGGAGTTCAGTATTAAAAGAAAAAAAGATATATGTCCTTTAGAGAGCTACTGCCCAGGTCTCTTCTAAAGAAAAATTCTTTCCAGTGACAAAATTGAAACAAAATGGATAAAGCTGCTACTGTTTTCCATATGTCCCTGTATTGTCTCTGACAAACGCTAACAGCCTTTTCCATCACAGTACTACTGCGGTATTACATATTCCTTCCAGACAGGTTTCTTTGCTTGTTTTGTTGTTGTTTTGTTTTTGTTAAAAACAAAGCAGGATGATCTTTCTTCTTCAGTCTTGAAGCACCTATGTTGAAATCTCTAAATGCAGGTAAAGACATATCACATGATCATGATTTTAAATACAAGTTTTACAAAATTGTTATAAATGAAGATTCTGATTAGTAATTCTGCAAATAATGCTTCCCAAACTTCTACAACAACAGTGCCAAATGTTTACGTAGAAAAGTAGCATGAGCAGAGCAGTAAGCACATTCCGTATCTTCAAAAATCCAGTCGCTGTTTCCATTCTTGGCCTCCTGTTTTCTCTCACCCTTCTACTTCTGTTTTGGAGCTGATAAAGAGAAAAGGCTTTATCTCCTCTCTTCTGCTCCCCTCCTGATTCACACATTTCCATGCTGCCTGGCCCTTATTTGCTTGCTTTCTTCCTTGCTCTCCTGTCTATAGTCTCTGAAAGTGGCTCGCATTTCCTCTCCTACCACTGTTATGTAGCACCAGACACTAATGGCTACCAATGGGCTGTCTGCTGCTTGTTTGCAGCTGGCTTTGCAGCCCTCCAGGCTGTCCTTTGGAGCCTGGTTTCATCAAAACCACAAGAAAGTCCGCAGCCCTTTGCAGACTGCCAGCAACTGTTTCATGGACCTGTTAACGTGCTGCTGATGCCTCTTTGATGCTCAGTTTGTGGAGTGACTGGCAATGGCCATATTCCTCTTCCTCCATGCATTCCAGAAAAGGGTAAGGGAAGGAAAGCACTCAGATTACTTTAACTTCAGGTTTGTATTTAGTGTATTTCAGTGTCCAACCCAACTTTTGTGGAGCACTTCTGTGGGAGCTGTTTAGGTCTTTTAGCAATGGCCTTTGAAACATTACCTGCAACTATGGATGGCTATACATGTGTATTTAGTCTCTCTGGGTCAGGTCTTCTCCTGCAATGCTATTAGCTTGTTTGATGTGAGTGGTTAGCTTTGTCTTCTGATATGACCTTAGAAGTGCATTGAGCCTTTTGCTGTACTGCAGTGCTGACTCCAAAATGATGTTTGAGTGCATAGAAAAAGTGCTGTCTCAGTAATGTTAGTTTGGTATGCTCCTGTAATATGCAGAGGAGATACAGAATGATCACAGCATGTTTACATAGACACATGATATATGTGATTTATATTTTGTAGTACACAAGATCATTCAGCTTACTGCTGAACAGATGAGTTGGGCTTCAAAGAGCTTTAAATAAGCTGTTCGGAAGAGAGTGGGGAGTTACTGTTAGGTTTTTCAGGTATTGTGACTGCGCAGCCTGTTGATGGCTGTGACAGAGTTAGAGACGAGTTAGCTGCCAGCATGCTGGCTAGGAGCAGTGGGAGCTGGTAGTCCTGTGCAGCAGCCATGCATGGTGGATATACTACAACCTTTGTGCTTAAATGGGTTCTCGTGGTCTGGGGATGTGTTCTTGCAGAGCCTGCCCTTTCCAAGCCCCACGCCATTGTTTGCCCAACACAAGCTGAACCTGGGCGCTGTGGTAGTGTTATAAGCTTCTGAGGTGCTAGGTAGGCTGGGCTGCATCAGCAGGGCTCTGCCCTCCTTCAGCGGAGCTCGGACTGGGCTGTGGGTAAGCCCAGCCTTGGTGGCATCGCCTTGCTGGCTTCAGCATGGTGTTGAGCTCATGTGGAAGAGAGTGCTCTGTCTCTCCTGCCTTTTAAAGTGGTGGGGTTTGGACCCAGCAGCACCATTCTTCTTCCCTGATCCAGTTACCCCCATGAGTACGAGTTAAATGTCTTAAGAGAGGTATTGTTATTTCTCCAATTTTAACCTGGATATGTACCATGATGGGCAGCCTATGGATGAGATGCCCTTGTGATAGTGTATGGGTGCCTGCAACACCAGCTAAACTCAGCTTTGTTGTTGTTTTTTCCTAAATGACCATACAGTAGTAGCTTTATGCTCCACAGCATTTCTGAAGATGTAAATTCTAGCTGTCCTTACCCAAGGGGAGGTGTGGTTAACAAACCACCAACAAGATTGAGAGTGTTCAGACATCTTAAAATTGATGTAAAATGGTAAATATGAATTGCTGCATGATCACTTGAACTTTGTTCGCTTCTTTATTAGTTTTCTGGGCATTTAGGTAAGCTTTCAATTTTGCAGTCCATTAATACTTTCGAAGCTTTTGTGCTGATTTAGCCTAGTGTCTGATACTGGTGTTTCAAGTTCTACCTGTGTATTTTTAAACAGTCAGCTTAATATATGTGCTTTCTTCATTAATTAGATTTATGTTAATGTTATTTTATCTTTTTCTGTTTCAGAGTTGACTCTGTATCGCTACAGAGAGCCGCAATGGGAGTGTGCAGTTTTCTGTTGAAAAATTCTCTCAAGAGCTCATGATTTTTTTCCATCTCTCCTCTTAACATTTCTACTACTCCGCAGACATGGCTCACCACGCAAGGCCTTCCAGATTAGCAAAAAAGGAAGAGATAGGCAAAAGAAAAACTAACCAGGGTAAAAAGAGATCTAGCCAAGTGAGAAAGAAAGCCACAAAGACTTCCACAAAAGCTGTTAGTTCTGGAAAAGGCAAAAAGCCAGCACAAGAAAAAGATGTTAAGAAAAAGCAGCAAGAAAAGAAACCAATCATGAGCTCTTCAGGTAGATTTCTCAGGAGCAGTGTCACCAGAACCTTGTCTGGAACACCTTGGGTGAGTTTGGAGAAAGCTGACAATATCCTCTTTCATAGCCAGGAAGCTTTCAACATCAATGGTTTTACAATGTCTCTCCGTAACCGATCGTTCTCCCGTAGATTTTCTCAAGCTCCAACAATTGCAAAACCCAGAAAAGCTGCAGCACAAAAAAAGCTAGAAACAAAGGAAAAACATGAACAAGCTCTGTCAGTAGTAGAAGAAAAAAATGTTGAAGCATCCGAAAAAGTGTTGGAACAGAATTTAGCACAAGATGAATTAGCTTCTCTGCCTGTAGAGGATATTCCATGCGGTGTAGATGAAGAGCCTGCTGCCACGTGTGCTGGTCAAAAAGAGGAGGGAGAAATACCTGAAATGAAGAACTCTGTTCCAAGCACTCAAGTAGCTGATGACAATACAGCAGTGTCAGAGGTGGAGTATGAGCACAAAGACCTGCCCTGTGAGCAGACACTCGTTGATCTCAATGCAAGTAGTGCAGCTGAAGCATTTGTTGAAGATGCTGCATTGGTGCTTCTGTCTTCTGATTCCATAACCAGTTCTGAATCAAACTCGAAGGTGTGTATAGAGACTCCCTTCGACCTGGTGCCTAACAGTAAAGAACCTGACTCTGATTCTATTGATACCTCAGACCCCAGTTCAGCTGTGCTGTTAGAAGAGTTGGTCCCACTTGCTGAACCCCACACTGAAGCAGAGTCAGACCTGGTGCTAGCTAGTGAAGAACACAACTCGAATTCTGCACCCACAGTTACCTCTGAGTTAAATTCACAAGAATGTTTAGAAGATTTGAGCTCATTTGCAGAGTCCTGCTTAAAAGCAGATGGGGATTTAGAGTCTGAGAATGAAGACCTTGGTTCACATTCCAACTCTGAAGCTGCCACTGGATCAGATTCGCTTTTACATTTTGAAAGTGTAAGCTCACTTGTGGAATCCGACATGAAAGTCGTGGATTTTGTGCCCATTCACAAAGAGCTTGACTCATATTCAGATTTGAGCTGTACAGTAGAGAATGCAGAATCAGACTCAACAAATATATTTACAGTAAGCGAACCGGTTTCCAATACCTCTTTAACCAATATTGAAGTGGAGGATATTGAACAACTTGTTAAATGTATTGATGCAGAGACATTAATTTTGAATTCAGGTTATGTCCCCGCTTTATCATCAGATATAGAAAAAAGAGCAGTCGATAAAATCTCCAGTGAGAGTTCCAGAAAATTCTCTGAAGGTTTTGTTTCAGAGTTGCCTTCAAACACGGAAATCTCTGTTGTTGCCTTAGAAAAAGCCATAAATGCAGATTTGCCAGCTGACTTGAGACTGCAGCAGAATGATTATTCATCACAGCTGGAAAGTGTTGGAATAAGCTTGAATTTGGTTCAGGACAACGTGAGCAACAGCACTCAAACAGTTGAGGCCTCAGGGCCATCCTCTCTTACAAATCCGGCTGGTGGTCACCCTCTTGCATATTCATCTCTGCTCCCTGTGTTAGAGAAAAAGAAACGAAGGCGTTGTGGAGTCTGTGAGCCCTGTCTGCGGAAAACAAATTGTGAAGAATGCAGCTGTTGCAGGAAGCGCAAAACCAGTCACCGGATATGTAAAAAGAGAAAATGTGAAGAACTGAAAAAGCCACCGCCACCAATCGCACTACCTCTTGAGGTAAGCCAGAAAAGTCTCAAATTAAGTCACAGTTTTGAGGATTGAGGTACATCTGAAAACGTTGCAGAGGGGGATGGTTGTACAGATTTAGAGAACTTAGGGTTTCTGTTGGAGCTAGCAAGTGACATTGTGACTTTCTCTTGCTATCCAGAGAAGCATAGATTAAAGTGAGCTAGAGTTATTCTTGTTCCTGTGGTGTTGATGCAAAAAAATGAGGGGCAAGCATGGCTTTAACTCTGTGTTCCAAATACTGGCATATTGGCTAAAGCAACTGAGGGCATGAAGAGGTGAGAAAGATTTAAGTGCAAAATGTGAGGAGTGGGGAAATTAGGATAGTCTTAGGATACCCTAAGTTCTCAGGGAAAGGGCCTGTGTTTCAAAATAGCTAAGAAAAAGAAGGTAAAAGGTAAAAGAAGGAAGGCTGTGTGCTCTTTAAAGTGATTTGCTTGTGATTACACATCTGGTGGAAACAAATCAATAAACTTTAGGACAGGGTTGTAGCTGCCTTTTTCCCCTTTCACATCTCTCTGCCTTTCTAATTGTCTGTTCTTCTGTTTCTTTCATTTCATTTCCCCTGCCTCTCTTACTTTGTATATCTTACCACATCTCCCCCACATATTCTCTTTCCGTTTCTTACTCATTTTTCTGATCCATCAGCGTTTTATAACCCAGGTCATTACTTTTGGACCAAAGAGGAGGGGAAAAGACATTCTGTATGCCCCTGTGATAACAGCCCTGACCTTCTGAGAGATTTCAGTTCAAGATCAGGCTTTAAATCAGGTAAGTGGGGAATTGAACACAGATTTCCCACATCCCAGCTGAATTCCCTGACCTCTGAGCTGCGGAGTTAGCCTCTGCCTGCTCCTGGAAGTTCATATGGTTGAATAGAGACTGAGCCATGGAGAGGGAGATGCTGTCTCAGTTGTTAAGTTGCTGGGATATTTGCCTTGGGACGTGGGAAACTCGGGTTCAAGTCTCTGCACCAGCATGCGCTCTGTGCTCTCTGAGCAGTTCATGCTGCAGGGAATGCACCTGCAAAACATTTCTGAACAGCAGCTTCATTAAAACTGCATGTTCTTACAGCAGGTAGAAATCCCAGTTTGCTGCAGAGCTCTCAGGAGACCTCCTGTTTCCAGCCCTCTGGCCGGTACTTGCTAAGGTTTGCAGATGTGCCTGTTCTGTTTTCACAGTAGGCAGGCAAAGAGAAGAGTCCCATAGCAGTGAGAGGTTATGATATGTGTATATGCCTTGTGCAGGAAGTGTATTTTAAATTAAAATGCTTAGGGAAGTAGGTTTAAACAGGTGGGCTTAGAGTTCATTAAAAACCCTTGATGTCTCAACTGCTCATAGAGAGCAAAGTGAGGGAAGGGACAATTAACACGTGACTTGAAGACATACAGTTAAGCAATAAAGGTGATAGAGGCTGATGCTGACTTCTTGCAGCAAGAGAGTAGCAACATTAAACCCTTCTCTACGTTTAGCCACTGGAACTAAAGAAGCTTGTGGAAGAGAACTGATGGAACTGAGGTGGGAAGCGATTGAAAAGCCATGATTTAGAAAAGGTTTTGGCAGGGTCAGTGAAAGGAAGCACTCCAGCTTTTCTGTCAACTTTTGTTTTCCAGGCTGAACATTCGTCTTTTATTGTTGCTCAACCTGACCTTCTCCTTGCAGATTTGCTTTGCCCTTTCACCTCTTTCCTCTTTAGGCACTCCTTTTTCTTTCTTTACAAGGAATTTCTTGTTTATATTCCTTTGGCAGCTTATTTCTTGTGTGCTTTTATTTTATTAACTTGGTCAACTTGACTTGGTCAAGTTTTGTTCAATGCATTTAGAGCTGCACCAGAGGCCTCTTTGATTTCTCATTAAATTTTGTATGAACTTTGAATGCTGCATAGAGGAAATGAAGTATTCCTGACGTTTAACAACATGTCAGTTATTTTCTCATAAAACTGTATTTGAATGAAACCTGGTGCCTGTTCAGATGTTCCTAGGAGCAAGTCTGGTCTCTCATATTCTATAGAAGCACTGCTCAGAGAAAAATGAAGGAGGAAACTATTTCTGCAGCGTATGTGTGTTGTGAGAGTGCTTTGAAAATGTTGAGATATAGGGGGTGATGCAGGGGGATGGGAAGCACTGTGCGGCAGCTATCCTTTAGATAAGATTTTAGCACTCCAAAAGGGAATCCTGTTGTGTTTTCCCAGACCGAGACTACAGCAGTTGGGATTTCCATGCCAGCGATGTGTCACAAATAGAGGGCAGCTGGCGAAAAAGTCTGTAAGTCTCTGTCCATGGTATAGAAAGGGAACAAAGCAATTAAGGAGAAATTAGATTGGCTTTAGTACATTCCTCGTTTGGAGGAGTTGTGTGTCTCTGTTGGTGGAATGTAAGCATTTTTTGGAGGTGATTCACTGGGAGGAGGATGTAAGGGGATAGACGTTCTCTGCGTGAGCGTAATTTAAACACTGATGTTTTGCCTTAAAGGGAATTATTTCTTTTGACATTAACTAAACAATGCAGAAGTCGGCAAAGTGGATGAGAGCTGTGTGTTGAATGGCTCTAGGATAGCCGGTGCAGGGGTTCAGAATCCCTGCATGCTGCTTTAAAAAGAAAAAAAAAAAAGTTTTTTGAAAAATAACATCCAAATAAACCCTGAGCAATATGTTACCATGTTACCTTGTTGAACATAATGGGTTTTTCAGGGATGCAGTGTGGGGAAGGTCCGGAAAGTAGTGCTGCTTCTCCAGTGTCTATTGCAGGGAGGCTTGCTTAGACGTGGGGGGAGAAAATGTCCTGCAGCATATAGGCAAAAGGGTTGGGCGTCACTGCTTTCTGGGGGAGCGGCCAGGTAAGTGAGACGTGTCAGTAGGCATTGAAAAGGAGAGGAAAAAGGTTTGTGCTGCATTATCGTCCCACTCTGGGTGAATAATGCAGGAACACTCCGCAGTGAAAAGAGCATTTTGACAAGTTCCACCTACACAGGAGTGTGGAAATTTTACATTTTCTCTTGTCTCTGAGACTGCTGCTTTCTGCAATAACATGGTAGTTGCTGGAGGCTGTTTTGCAGCTATTTTCTACCAAAAAGCCCATTTTATCTCGAGAAGTGGTCTGGTTTGCTGCTATTGCACCATCATGCACACCTTGGCAGTCTGGATACGTTGCAGGTCAGGGCTCGGTAGGTTGCAAAAGCAGCATAGGAGGGTGGTGCAGGATTTGTATTGCCTTCTCCTGGGGAAGAAGCATTAGCAGGGGCCGGCATTGCTGAGGTGCCTGCGTTTCAGGGCTGCACCTGGGCGGGAGCCCTGTCCGGCTGCCAGCTGGCTCCTGGGGAGCGTTTGCCTGCAGGTGGGTGACAGTGACGGCCCTGGAAGGCTCTGTGGAACCCGGCCTCACTGAGTTGCCCCGAGACATCTCATTCAGTGGCTATAATCCAAGTAACGGGGAAATACTGAACAACAATGCAGCCTGCTTCCTTGTGGGTTTTAACGTGCTGCCCAAAGCCCAGGCGTATTTAAGGAGCGTGCTGCAATTAGGAGAGGCTGGGAGCCTTCCAGCAGCCGCTCTTCTGTTTTGAATGAGAAATGCTGATTTAATGGAGAGCCCCGTAGCTGCTCTCTGTCTGGGCTGAGCCGTTTGGGGAAAGCTTCTCGGGGCCAACGTGAGATTCTGCTTGAACCTTACCGAGGGGAGAGAGCTATACTGGCCGGGGCGCGGTGCACCTGGGCTCCAGGACCGGGAGCTCCTCTTCTGCGTAGATGCAGTTAAAGCCCCTCAGCTTTAACTGAGTCCACTCCTCCGTGGACTCCCCCTCCCCGCCCCTCCCTCACGGTCGGCCGCGTGCACGCGCCGCGCGGGGGCCGTGTCCTCGCCTGACCCCGCGTGCCGCAGCCCTCGCGAGGCCGCGCAGCGCGGGGGGGGGGACGGAGAACCGCGCGGGGCCCCGCGGGCGCGGACTTACCCAAGGTGAACTCCCATTGCTCGTTCCCCAGGGAGCGCTCGGGAACCACCTCCAGGTCCAGCATTGGCGCGGAGGCCCCGGCGGACAGGCAGCGGCAGCGCCGGACCCCTGCGGGGAAGCGGGGAGGAGCGGGGGGGGCCGGCTGAGGACTGAGGGCCCGCGTCCCGCGCCCCGCGCGCCGTCGCCATAGCGACCGGCCCCCCGCCCCCTTCCTCACCGCCCCCCTCCAAGCGGGCGGGAGCCGCCAGCGCCCTTGCCGCACCGGCGGAGCCCCGGGTGTGAGGGGGGGGACACGGCCCCCTTCCCCCCCGCGCCGCAGGGCCGCCACTCACCTCACTTGCGGCTGCTGAAAAAGCGCTTTGCGGCCGTCGTCAGGCGAGGCCGCGCCGGGGGAGGGGCGGGAGAGGGGGCGGGGTCAGAGTGTGGCCACGCCCCTCCCCCTCTCGGGCTGGGGCAGGGCGCGGCTGCGGTGCGAGAGGCTGGGGGTTCGAGGCCCACTGCTGGATGGGACGGGGTTGTGGTGTGTGGGAGGCATAGAATTACAGAGCGTCTCGAGTTGGATGCGGCCCGCGCGGATCGCCGAGTCCAGCCCCCGTCTCCTCACAGCACAACCTGAACCCTATGTCTGAGAGCCGTGTCCCAGTGCTGTGCCCGCCGCCCCCCGGGGCAGAGCCGTGCCCTCACACCCGCTGACCCTCCCCTGACGACGCTCCGCGCCGTTCCCTCGGGCCCTGCCCGAATGCGGCCGTGTGGGAGCCGTGCTGGGAAAGCCAGGGAACAACAACGAGGAAAAACCACTGAACCCCGATCTCGTTTTTCTGGTTGAAGCACAGGGGTGTGGAACAAAGGCTTGGGTGGAAATTACTAAGTGTCACCAGGCAGCTTAGCCGGGCGAGCTGGGTGAGTCAATCAGGAAGAGAGCAACAAACGAGGTCAGCGCTGCGGAGCGAGCAGACGCTGCGGGGTCCTGCAGCCAACCGGGCACAGCGCCGTGGGATGGCTGGGTTGGAGGGGCCTCGAAGCTCACCCGGTTCCAGCACCCTGCTGGGGGCTGGGCTGCCATGCACCAGATCTGACTGCCCAGGGCTTTGTTCTCCACTATCCGAGCCCACAAAGCTGCCTGCTGTGCTGAGCAGGGGTGCTTGTGGGGAGTATGGGTGTTCAGGAGGAAAGGGGATGCTCTGGAGGCTGCAGGCAACAGGGAGGGACCTATGTCCCTGCTCAGCATGTCGCAACCCACTGTGCTCGGCCCTAGGAGCACACATGGCTGGCGTCCCCACAAGTGGCAATAATGGGTCTCTCCCAGGGGCTGCGATGCCACTGCCACCAGGCCCCGCCACAGACACGCATTGGGCATCTCCTCGAGAAGCCATCATGGTTTAATCCCCTCACTGTTTCCATATCACAGAACCACAGAATCATTAAGGTTGGAAAAGAACTCTCAGATCCCCAGGTCCAACCCCAGCCCACCCCCACCATGCCCACTGCCCACTTCCCTCAGTGCCACATCCCCACAGCCCTGGGACACCTCCAAGGGATGGTGACTCCCCCCCTCCCTGTGCAGCTGTGCCACTGCCTCACTGCTCTTTCATGTCCTACCTGAACCTCCCATGGTGCAAGGTGATGCCATCACCTCTGATCCTGGGATAAAGGGAGGGACCATTAAAAAAAACCTGGCAGCAATGACAGGAACCCACAGCCAGAGCAGGAACCCCAGGGTTCCAGAACCTGGCACAGGCCATGCCCTTGCTGCTGCCATTCCCGGCCCCTGGCTGCCTGCTGCCCAGCTGGGGTCACAACTCCAGGAAAGGGGAAAAAAATAATGCAAAAAGTTCCAGGAGCGACCAGAAGTGCAGCAGGATGAGCAGCACTGATGGTGAAGGCGGGCTGCCCTCTCCTGATGAGATTTAACAATGCATGTTGTTTTCACAGCTAGAAACATTTCCAAGTGGCATCTGCTAACCCTGCTTGGGTGCCTGGCTTTGGTATTCCCTGTGCTGGGAAGGGGGCTGGGAGGTCTTCCCTCACCCAGGTGCACAGGATCTCAGTGGCACCAGCATCTCTTCCCAACCCCAAGAGTTTCGCTCTTCCCTCCTCACCCATCTGTGCCATTCACAGACCTCAGCCCCTCCAGATGCACTTAAAGCCATGATACATGCAGGGCAAAATCTAAATAGGCTTCGTTAGGAAAAGATGCACCCATTGCTCTTTTATACCAGAGGCTGCTCAGCCTAGGAGAAGCACACGCTGCGATGCAGCACAATGCTGCCCTGGGCTCCCATGTTTTGGGGTGATGATTTGGTTCTTCCCAAGTTACTCAGCACAATGCCACACTCTAGTAGGACAGTGCAAGCAAAATGATGCTCGGTTCTTCCTTTTATCAGTAGCTTTAAACAGGTGTCCATGCCCACCCCAGTGGAGCAAGATGCTCCTTCCAGCCCGTGATGGACCAAGGCCCTGAAGAACCATAGTCCAACTGCCAGGCTGACAGCTTTGCCAAGCTCTTCCTAAAACGAGGGTTTCTTCAGCACTGGGGGCCAAACCTTGGGCAGTAGGAGGCAGCAGTGGTGTGCAGCCTGGGCAGATGGATGGACTCAGGCAGGACGCAGAATGCTGCAGGGTTCAAAGCAGCAGTGAAAGATGTGCTGCTGCAGGGTGGTGAAAGGAGTCACGCGTTCCATGAGCCCACTGAGACCATGTTCTGACATCCCCTTGCTCTGCAGAGCAGAACCGAAAGCAGAACCAAAAAGAGGATCTGTCCTTGGTGTGGGAGCGCCCGCCCCAGCAAGGAGGGGATGAGGGAGCTCCTCAGCAGCACCAGGTGGGAAGCAGGGGCTGCTCAACGAGCTGGTGAGGAGCAAGTGGCCCAGAGCTGCAGCTCCCAGCTGGCCCCATGAAAGGCTGAGCTCTTTCCAAGCTTGCAGCCACCAGAGCTTCCTCCGGTCAGTCCTGTCTCATGTAGGCACACTCTGACCCTAAACCCACAAACCTGTCCAAGCCAGGGCAGGAGGAGCAGCAGCACCTCCCTGCCACCGTGGTGCATCCCTCTGAATCCATCAGCCCCCCAGCTGAGTCAGACCAAGACCCCTATTTGGGGGAACAGCTTCCACATCAGCATGGGCGAGGGCTAGGAGAGACACTGCAAAAGCTGTAGAAGAAAGCACAATGAATAAATAGAAGGGTTGAGATGGAAGGGACCTACAAGGGTCACCAAGTCAGAGTGCCAAGTGCAAATCATCAGGAAAGAAACCTGCAGACATCCACAAAGCTGAGGATGACCCTTCCTGCCCAGCTGCTACGAAACAGCAGCCCACAGTGCTAAAACTGTACCAAAAATTAGCGAAGTTTTGCATATCTGAGCAAGAAAGATATCCAGTGAGGAAACCCAGCAAGAAGTCTTGGCAATGAGCAAGGCTGAACTAAGCAAGCTTTGAGCACATTGCGCAGCAAGCAGGAGGAGCTCAATGGCAGAGGTCTGTGGGATGCAGACTGTGCTCCCCAGGCTGGAGATAACTTCCTAAAACTGAAGGAATCTTTGCAGCACAGCCCAGAACCACGACTGTAAGCAAAGATTCACCACAAGGTCTGGGGAGGCTTTGCTGCCCACTGCCCGGCCTCTCTCCCTCCACCGAACACTGACTCCTCCACTGTCAATCCTCGCTGTTAACTCCACACACCTCCACGAGGAGGAGATGTTTGTGTGGAAAGATCCTGCAAGTATTTATCCACAGTTACAAGCAAAACCTCAATGTAGGTATGTTGTAGTCACCAATTTTGGTGAAAAGCAGATTGGTGCCTGCAAACTTACAGCAAACTGCCTTCCCTTAGAGAACAGCAGCCTGGAGCGCACAGGGTCACTACCAGGAGCCTTGTGGGCACCACCAAGGAGCCAGCAGAATCCAACCAGCTTTGGCCAACGACACCACAGCCATTCCCATTCTCAGTGTCCCTGCTTCCTGTGCAGACATGTGGGTTTTGCACAGTTGCCCCCTGTGGGGTCACAGCAGAGGCTGGGTTTGTGCTCAGCTGTCCCGTGTTTTTTCTCCCACTCCTGAGCTTGAAGAAATGAGCCCAAGGCAATTTTGACATTTAGTTTATCTCAATCTGGAATCAAGAACGATGTTTAATAAAACTCCTAAGCCGTGAGCCTGAGCAGCTGTGAGCTGTGCAGCAGCCGATGAATATGCATGCCCTGGGATTTGCATTTTGTTGCAGCATGGACAGCATGGGAGGCAAATGAGTTACAAGAAGCATCACCCATGCAAACGCACCACTCCGCTGTAACTTCTCACTGTAATTCTCATCCTCGAAGCCACTTTCATAACTCACTTATTTGCATTGGAAATGTCCTAACAAAATAGTGTACTTTAAATAAATTGGCCCTGCTTCAGTGCAGACAGGATGGATTCCTGCAATATCCCTGCAATAAAGTGGTGTCCTGAATTAAAGGCATACNTTTTTTTCCTTTTTAAAATAAGATATCAACAAGTCAGTGGATGGAATTGCAGTGCTGTGGAATTTGACAGAGGAAGAAGACGGAATAATAGGAGTTGGAAGGGATGTTGTACAGAAGACATGCTTTGTGTTTTTTAAAGGGACTTAATCATCTTGGAACGTACTCATTTGGAAAATGCAATTAAAATTGCTTTGAGTACCGGTTGGATGTATCTGCCTATTTCTTCTGTGCCTTTTTGCTCCCTTTTCCATAAGGAGTTTGTTTTTGGCACACAAATGGCTTACACAAATTATCCAAGTCTTACTTTCAGAACTGCAGTAACTAAGGAGTAACTTAGCAGTTGAATGCTTTTAATTTTGAAAAAATGTGTTTCAAAAATGATGCCTAGTTTATTATTTTTAAGGACCTTTTTGATAGCTGGGTGTATGTCTAAATGGAATTAATAATCTTTTTTTGTGCTTAATAGGCTCATGCACCTCAGGTGAAGTAAGCAGGCATGATTGTGGCTGTAATTTGGTACCACACTTTGTGCAGTCTCCGGTGCTTGCTCATGAGTAACTGTATTTCCTTTGTACAGTACCATTAAGACTTCACCTATATATTGACATATTTTTTTTTTAACAGAATCTTAACAAAGAAGGTCTTTGTAAATGGTCTGTAAATTAGTAATCTTACTCCATGTCTTGGGGAGTTGAATCCCTGGTGGGCTTTTTGCTGTGGTGCTGATAGGGCTGAGCAGGATGCAGAGATGCTCTTCTTCCCTTACAGCCCCTGTCCTACAGAGCTCCCCATCAATGCTGCTTCCTCTCCTTCCCAGAATTGGTAGCATCCTCCTCTTTGCCCCTACAACTCATTGCTGGCTGCATGAAACAGCTGTGGGGCTACTAACACTCCTCTGCTTGCTCAGGGAATGCTGGAGGCAGAGGAGCAGTGAGGCTGGGCCAGGCGGAGCCTGGCAGTTGGGGTGTTTGGGGGGGAAGGTTTGCACGTGCTTTGAATCACTATTTGTTTATATCTTGCCTGTCGCTATGTGTTCTAGTGGGATGCTGAAGGTTCCACTGTACTGAATTCAGAGGAAAGAGCTTCTTAAAAATGCCTGTGAACAAAAATGTTAATGTGAAGTATCACTTGTGGGAAGGAAGAAAAATGTGTCAGTGTGTGCAAGTAGGGCAGGTTTATAGTGTGTTTGTGCATGGTTTAGATATTCCTAAGGAAGTTATAGCATTACAAAGTAAATACTGCTTTCTTATTCTGGTTATGTTTGTTGATACTATTTATTAATTATGGAACTAAAAACTTTATTGAGTACTTGCTGTATGTAATGTAGGCAATGAAATACTTGAAATAGCTTTGCAGATTCCAGTATTCAGTTGCCAGTGTTTGATGTTTGGTACTCATACGTTTATAGATAAGAACAGTATCTAGAAAATGTGAAAATGGATGCTCTTCATTTAGAACCCTATAACCCATTGCTAAGCAAGTTTTTTGTTGCTTTCAGTAACTGTTGCAGGAGGAAGCCCAGTTAGAAGCCTCCGCCTTACTCGAACGGGACCAGATTTTCATTTTTGTGTGCTTTTTCTTTCTCTGATGTTACACTAAGATTTTAGGTATGACATTAATTAAAAAATAAAGTAAAATCTTGCAGATAAGACAGCAGCACGTTTTCCCATGGGCATTAGTGAGAGCCTTGGCTTTGTAAATACCCAAAAATTTAACTTCCACTACAGTAAATTTATATTTATAGGGTTTCATTTGGGCAGTATAAACAAAGGATCCATGCGTCCTTAAAAGGTGCTTTCTTTTGAAGTGTTAGATACATGAAACTTATCCAATATCAAGAAAAAATAAAGCAGTAATTACATAAAAGAAATCAACAACAATCACTTGTTGCTGATTTCTCTAAGGTTAGTGTGTAGAACATGCTTGTCTGTCGTCTTGTCCCAGCACCTGTAAGCATTCAGCCTTTTGTAACGTTAGGATTTTTCAAGGCAGACTTCAAACTGGGTGGCACGTGTCTCGAGACTCAATTTTGAATTCCTTTTTCAGTGTTCTTGTCCAAATTGTATCATTTAATTGATGCTCTGTAGTAAAAATTTAACTCTAAATTTCAGTTGTGTAAAATAAGATTCTATTGGCATTGTAAATTAGAGTTTCCATGTATTTAAAAATAAGAAGCATTTAATTTTGTAGCAGATGATCATTGCCTGATCACCGGTATCGCTGCAACCCAAACACTGTTATTTTCGCAGTGCGGCTCCAGACCGTTGTTGTTCTAGCTTGTGAGTGGAAATTGGTCATCCTGTAAGCAGACAGTGGATGTTATAGTTCTATGTGTAAATTCTGTTCTCAGCTTTGTTTAAAACTCTAAGTCTGCTGGCTGGTGGAAAAGATACATTGTTTGTTGTTTTTAGGCTTTTTTTTCCCTCATGGGAATGAACAAAACATAGTTGCAGGATCCTGAAAATCGCCTTGTAGCTGGGTAGCCTATCTGGTCGGTATGACTGTTTTTTATCTGAATTGCCTTTTGCTGGTCCTCTTAATGTAGTTATCTCTGACTTAGTTATTCTTTTTAGTCTATTGCCTTCTCATTGGCTTTAAACCAGACTAGTATGTACGTGCAATGTAGATGTTGGAATTGGAAATGACGTGGTGAATGACTTGTTTCAGTGCGTCCTTGGGAGCCAGGGCTGGTTAGCATTGTTACCTTACTGAGCTGCGTGTCCTCGGTGGACGTGGTCTGAGAGCTGCTACGCCAACACGTAGCAGGCTGTAAATAATGTAACTGGCTGTGGGGCAGATGGTTAAGCGCTCAAACCAAGTCCTGTCTTAAGAAGCTGAATGCGCTCCTGGTTAGATTACAGGAACTGGGGCATTACCTGAGGCAGCAGTTCAGATCTTTAGTGAGCTGAAACAGAGGGCAAAGGACTAACTTACGATCGCTTGGTTCACATACCCTAAAGCTGTGCAAGGTCTTTGTGATCATTTGCTCTTGCGCTCGGGGGTTGTAAGACTGAATCAGAATATGATGATTGAAGCTTCGTGTTTTCAAGTTCCTTCAGGTGTTTTTAACTTGTAAATTCCCATGGATGAAAATTGCAACAAGGCATCTAGTGACATGCTTAGAAGATTTTTTTACTCTGTACCTCTACAAAAATGCGCAACATAGTTTCAGTCCAGCCTTCTCTAGCTTTAACTTAAAGTCATTGAGTCTTGTTATACTTTTGTCTACTAGAACAAAGAGCCTTCTGTTATTAGCTTTCTTTTCTGCGCAGACTTAGCAATAGTTTGTGGCCTTTCAATTTTCTTTGGTAAATTGTAGAAAGTGGACTTGAGGCTTTCACTTCAAGATACTTCAATCTTTTGTTTTTCTCCTGGTCCTCCAAGACCTGTCCAGCATATCAATGTCTTGCTTGAATTGGGTATGCCAGGATTGGACGCTCTGCTCCACTGGCAGGTGTAAAAGTGCCAAATACGGGGTATAAAATAATCTGTCTTTTCCTAATTACATTGTTATTTATGCACTGGAAAATCTTGCTAACTGTTTTGGCCATAAAGTTGCAACAGGAGTTTCTAAAGTTACTGTGCAGTGTTTTATTGACCATGTGAATGCTCCTTCCCGGGTCATTGCTTTCTAAGATAAAACCTGTATTATGTACATACAGCCCAACGTCTTTGTTGTTAGATACACAGCTTCACCTTTATCTGTATGTTTGCTTGCCAGTCAAAAAATCATGTCTAATTTTATCATTATTAGCTATTTTTCTATCAGAATTAATTTTTCTTCTAGGTCATTGCTAAGGATCTTATATAATATAGAGCTGTGATAAATTCCCTGAGGACCCCATTAAGAACACTGCTGTTTCTCAATTTACAGTTACAGGCTTAAATGTATGGTGATGGCTTCATAAATGGGTAAACTATAAGAGACGTTAGCTAGGATGAGTAAGTTCAAAGACTGAATTTATTCTATCTCTACATTTTAATTAAAGCACATTAGGGGAGGGTTGTATTAGGCAATAGATATTGCTGGTGATTGTATATATAATTTTTCTTCTGTGAGTTGAGTGCTATGTTTCCCAGAGCTGTGAGTGTTTCTCTGAGTGTTCCATTTCAATGTTGAAGATAAACGATTGAATAAATCAAAACATCATTTAGAACAAACAGAAAAACCCAAGCAAGATACTAGTTTGTATTGGCTTCTGTAGCAGAAAAGGTTCTGTAACCTGTGTTAGGGGAGCAGAGTGTCCTTCATGGTGTGTTTTTTGTGGTTTTGCTTTGCACTTTCACACCCTAGGGCACAGGGTTGGCAGAAACAGAAATCTAATGAATATACTTCTCTATGGGTCACAATATGAAACCTTTAAAGTCCGAATAAGTGTTTTGCACTTTTCTTT
>JACDJE010000202.1:1212967-1282129 GCA_016647715.1 Pavo muticus | reverse complement strand
CCGGTTCCGCGCCGCGTCTTGCCGGCGGCCGCCCGCACAGCAGCCCCTTTGTTCGGTCGGGGCCGGCGCGAGGGGAGGCCGCGGGGGGGCGCTGTGGGGCCGCGGCGTCCCATTGGCTGGGCTGGACCTAGGCTCCGGGCGCGCGCGGCGCGGTCTCGTGAGGGGGGGTGGAGGGGGCGAGCGCCGCCGATCCGCGCGCGGCTCGTGCCCGCGCCGCCGCGAGGGGAGGGTGGGGAGGGCTCCGCTGCGGCAGGAAGCAAGATGGCCGCCTGGTGGGCGCCGCCGTGAGGAATGCGGGGCACCAGCGAGGTCGGCTCCAGGGGGGCGGCGGGGCCTCTCCCCTCTGCCGTCTCCGGCGTCGCCGCGTGTCGGGGTGGCGGCGGGGGGGCCGCGTAGAGCCGCCGCCGGCCCGCCGAGGTACCGCATGTGAAGCACTCGGGTATTTGAGAAATATTGCAGTTCGATAATAAAACTGGAGGCGTCTGCCTTTGTGACCACCGCTTATTCTGTAATTTGATGTTTTTTTAGGTTCTAACTGAAAACAAAAGACCTCAGAGGAGGAAGCAAAGAGTTTTTAAGGTAATCGATGATTGCTTTAATATTTCTCCCTCACGTTAAGCGGCGTTTCTTGTCACGTACAACAGGAGATCGAGGGTTACGCGCTGGGACGCGGCGCTTTCAGCCCTTCAGCAGATTAGCTAATTTTAACGGCACAGAACATGTTCTTTTTTTTGCCTCTCCCTGTCCCCTCTTCCCCCTCCCCCCCATCCGAGCATGTTGTACACACACCGGAGCCTCTATGCGGGGCGCTGCGGCCGGGACGTTCGCTTCCCATTGTGCTGTGAGCCGCTTCACCCTCCGTGTTCCTTCCCCACTTGCAGAAGTAACAGCTGAATGCTGGGGGTGTTCAGCATTCAGATGGGAGGGCGAGAAGTCATTGCTATCACGTAAACTAAATTAATGGCATAGGAAGCTTTATGCTTCAATTACGGTGGTTTTGATTTCCCTTTTTCTTTAAACTTTAGAACACCTCAAGTGAAACTGAAAATTCTATAAACTTACAGGGGCTTTCTGTTCACGTAGTAAGGTTTCAGCAGGGCTCTTAAGATGGCTATCTTGCATAGCAACAAAAGATTGGTGCTTCAACTCAACTGTTTCAGCTTGTTGTAACAAAATACAAGTTTACTCCATTTGTGCCTGTATTTTACGTTAAAAGTAACAGGTAGCAGATTCATACTGCATTTTTTCAGTTTGCTTTCATTTGGTATAGAAATAAGTTCTGAATTCTGTTCTTCCGAACTAAAATGCTAAAGGGTGGCTGCTGAAACTGTGAAAAGAAGCTGAAGAAAATGAGAAGTATGTAATGTTTTTGAACTTACTCGACAATTATTTTCTTGACACGGAGTGCAGCTGAACATAAGATAGTTTAGCATTGTTTCAGTGCATAAACATATCAGAAGTTGTTGGACATGGTGAATGTGATAAATGCTGAATGTAATGTGATTTTGTTTGAACTTATCGCGACTCCTTAGCAGCTTTGTCTTTACTGTTACACGTCACAGAAACTTGCTCAAAGAAGTCCTAAGTTTGTAAGACAAAGTTAGGAATACGTAAGGAGCAAATAAGCTTCTTGGCTTGCAAATGTGTCTGACCTCTGTGTATGTCTTTCTCTGTGTGGGTGTAGCTGTGCAAACCACCTCCCTGTATGCTTACAGGAATGGTGATTGCACAGCACTAACAAGTGTTCTTCTTTTATAAAATATATTAATACATGACATTTGAATATTTCACTAAGTCATAGGTGTGCTCTTAATTGCTCATTTTAGTGGCTGCCACTTTTGCAGCATAGTACATAGATGTAGTTAAAACTTTAGCATTTGTTCATTTTGTGCAGTTAAGGAGATAGCGTGTGAAATAAAAACTTCTTGTAAACCAGTCATTCTGTTTTGTAGCAGGAATTGGTATACACCTGTAAAAGTAAGAGGAATCTTTTTTGTCTTGGGTAGATCTGTTGTGTTAGATGCCTGTCTGCAGTAGGGGTGCATAGTGAGTCTTCAAATTTTCTCTTGAACTCATTTTACCACTGCTTCTTACTTGATGGTAGGGGAAGTTGCTATGTAATATGATGCTGTCATTCCTATCCTTTCCAAAAAGCTTTCTGAACAGTTTTTTTTTTTTTTTTTTTGGCTCTTAAATGGAAAAAGGCTTGTCTGTTTTTGTGTGTATGCATAGTATCATGTGTTAGTCATTGGACTTGTGTTTATTTCTGGTTTGACTTTTCCTCTGCTGAATTGATTCTGCAGTGTTTCTTTCCCCTTCGGTTTTAGAGACTGTTCTTTCAGTTTGCTGGTATTTTGTTTTGTGGTGCTGAATCGTGTTTGATGAGTTGATTCACTTGCGTGCACCAAGTAAGGCATGGTGCCCCTGAAGGCACCTCATGGAAGTGGCTGGGTTGGTGCTGGGGTGGTTTTGCTTTGTTGTTGGTGGGGTGGGTTGGTCTTGTTAAATTAGGTTGCATTTCTGTCAACTGCGGGAAACCTCCAAAAAGCTTCACCAGGCTTCTTCACAATGGCACTTTAGAAATATGACGTTCTGGTGTATGACTATGGCCTGCCTTATTGGTGAGACTGCTGTGTAAAGTGGTGTTGTATCTACTGAACTGTAACTTCTGTCTTTGTTTTAATGATCAGTAGTGGTCGAGTGAAGCTAACCAGTGACATGTCAAAAAGAACTAATAGGTGTTTTGAATTATTATTAATATTTTGCTATTGTTTTACTGGGGTTTTAATTGTGCTTTGCTTCAAAAAAGGATTGTAGACTTTCTTAAAGAGGGATACGTAGCACTGTGCTCCAGTGGTGTGTGGGGTTCATATTTCTCCAGTCACCCTAAGTTTGTATAGATGCACATTTGTTTATGTGAAGAGCTAGCTGTTCCTCTAATTATACTTTTATGAACCAATGTATTTATGAATTCTTCTATACCAGGTTAAAATAAGCAATTCTTTCCTGTTGAAAACAAGTTTGACAGATATAAACATTATAAATAAAAATGATAAATACTGTTACGTTGTAGCTTTTGTTAACCGTTTTTCCTTTTCCATGCTTGCATTTTACTGCTTTTTCCTAGCTATTGAAAGAATAGTCATTTAGGAAATTCTTGTGTGCCATAACTACTGTGCTTCGTTCTCCATGCTTATCTTGAAAGGATGTCCAAAATATTAATCTCTTTTAACAAGCAAATGCTTTTTGAAGAAAGAGTCATCATGGGTTTGTAGAAATAGCTAACAAAGAAGGAGCACTCGAGGTTTTTATTCCAGGTTATCTTGTGTATTTTCCCTAGTTAAGTAGAAACTTCTTACGTTTTATCATCAATAATGGAAAATCTAGATAGAAGGCATTTGTACTTAAAAATGTGCCTGCATTTCAGAAGGCATATTATACGTCCTGCTTCACTTAGTTATTATCATTCTCCTTTTAGCCTTTTAGCAGTGTGCTCACTCAATTTGGGCAGTGTGGCACACCTCTTCTTAACAGTGTTGGCAGTCACGTGCAAATTTATAAACACAGCTTGGGCAAACAGTACAGTTGAAGAAGCATCGTATTGTCAAAGAGATCTACAGTTAGCAGTAGCACCAGTAAGGAAGCCTTCTCCAGGTCAAGATACAGCTGACAGCACGGTCCGTGGTCTTTCTAGTAGGCACTGTGGAGCTATGGCTGCCGTTTGGATGGCTGCAGATGTTTGCTGCATTCATGGAGTTTTTAAAAACCAACCAACAAACAAAAAAGGGGAAAAAAAGACTGAAGAGAGAGATCCACAGTAGTATATGCAGTGCTAAGTGAGTATTGTAACTGCATGCCCATTCTTTGTTCTCTGCCTGATTCTGTTTGTGTGTTTATGCATAAACACTATAGTAGTAATCTGTGCACAAGAAAAGTGTAGACAACACTTGCAAAACTCGAAAATCAATTTGGGTTAAGTCAAACCAAAAGCAAGAGATTACTTAATATCTAGAACTTTGGGTTTGTTGGTAAACCTTGTATGTAGGAGCTAGTGGGAGTCTTATTTCCATCGAAGCTACAGATACATACTTGAGCACTCTCTTTAATTTTTCTCCTCAATGTGTACAAAGCATGGCATTTCATATCAAAAACAATGTTCAGATACGAAGTTGCTGTGACAGACCAGCTGTTGTTAGCCCTTTTTAAACTGTAGTTTGTTTTGCTGCTTAAATTGCACTTTTTCAACCTAATGTTTGTGTTAACAAAAGTTAAGAGAAGCAACTCTAATATGCACGCTAATGCTTTGAATGAGCATGGCTTGAATGGATTTTTGAACATCTAAGTATATTTTTTTAGCACAGAATGCCTGCCAGAATATTTAGCTGGAAGTAATTCAACTTTTTTTTTTTNTTTCCTTTCCTTTCCTTTCCTTTCCTTTCCTTTCCTTTCCTTTCCTTTCCTTTCCTTTCCTTTCCTTTCCTTTCCTTTCCTTTCCTTTCCTTTCCTTTCCTTTCCTTTCCTTTCCTTTCCTTTCCTTTCCTTTCCTTTCCTTTCCTTTCCTTTCCTTTCCTTTCCTTTCCTTTCCTTTCCTTTCCTTTCCTTTCCTTTCCTTTCCTTTCCTTTCCTTTCCTTTCCTTTCCTTTCCTTTCCTTTCCTTTCCTTTCCTTTCCTTTCCTTTCCTTTCCTTTCCTTTCCTTTCCTTTCCTTTCCTTTCCTTTCCTTTCCTTTCCTTTCCTTTCCTTTCCTTTCCTTTCCTTTCCTTTCCTTTCCTTTCCTTTCCTTTCCTTTCCTTTCCTTTCCTTTCCTTTCCTTTCCTTTCCTTTCCTTTCCTTTCCTTTCCTTTCCTTTCCTTTCCTTTCCTTTCCTTTCCTTTCCTTTCCTTTCCTTTCCTTTCCTTTCCTTTCCTTTCCTTTCCTTTCCTTTCCTTTCCTTTCCTTTCCTTTCCTTTCCTTTCCTTTCCTTTCCTTTCCTTTCCTTTCCTTTCCTTTCCTTTCCTTTCCTTTCCTTTCCTTTCCTTTCCTTTCCTTTCCTTTCCTTTCCTTTCCTTTCCTTTCCTTTCCTTTCCTTTCCTTTCCTTTCCTTTCCTTTCCTTTCCTTTCCTTTCCTTTCCTTTCCTTTCCTTTCCTTTCCTTTCCTTTCCTTTCCTTTCCTTTCCTTTCCTTTCCTTTCCTTTCCTTTCCTTTCCTTTCCTTTCCTTTCCTTTCCTTTCCTTTCCTTTCCTTTCCTTTCCTTTCCTTTCCTTTCCTTTCCTTTCCTTTCCTTTCCTTTCCTTTCCTTTCCTTTCCTTTCCTTTCCTTTCCTTTCCTTTCCTTTCCTTTCCTTTCCTTTCCTTTCCTTTCCTTTCCTTTCCTTTCCTTTCCTTTCCTTTCCTTTCCTTTCCTTTCCTTTCCTTTCCTTTCCTTTCCTTTCCTTTCCTTTCCTTTCCTTTCCTTTCCTTTCCTTTCCTTTCCTTTCCTTTCCTTTCCTTTCCTTTCCTTTCCTTTCCTTTCCTTTCCTTTCCTTTCCTTTCCTTTCCTTTCCTTTCCTTTCCTTTCCTTTCCTTTCCTTTCCTTTCCTTTCCTTTCCTTTCCTTTCCTTTCCTTTCCTTTCCTTTCCTTTCCTTTCCTTTCCTTTCCTTTCCTTTCCTTTCCTTTCCTTTCCTTTCCTTTCCTTTCCTTTCCTTTCCTTTCCTTTCCTTTCCTTTCCTTTCCTTTCCTTTCCTTTCCTTTCCTTTCCTTTCCTTTCCTTTCCTTTCCTTTCCTTTCCTTTCCTTTCCTTTCCTTTCCTTTCCTTTCCTTTCCTTTCCTTTCCTTTCCTTTCCTTTCCTTTCCTTTCCTTTCCTTTCCTTTCCTTTCCTTTCCTTTCCTTTCCTTTCCTTTCCTTTCCTTTCCTTTCCTTTCCTTTCCTTTCCTTTCCTTTCCTTTCCTTTCCTTTCCTTTCCTTTCCTTTCCTTTCCTTTCCTTTCCTTTCCTTTCCTTTCCTTTCCTTTCCTTTCCTTTCCTTTCCTTTCCTTTCCTTTCCTTTCCTTTCCTTTCCTTTCCTTTCCTTTCCTTTCCTTTCCTTTCCTTTCCTTTCCTTTCCTTTCCTTTCCTTTCCTTTCCTTTCCTTTCCTTTCCTTTCCTTTCCTTTCCTTTCCTTTCCTTTCCTTTCCTTTCCTTTCCTTTCCTTTCCTTTCCTTTCCTTTCCTTTCCTTTCCTTTCCTTTCCTTTCCTTTCCTTTCCTTTCCTTTCCTTTCCTTTCCTTTCCTTTCCTTTCCTTTCCTTTCCTTTCCTTTCCTTTCCTTTCCTTTCCTTTCCTTTCCTTTCCTTTCCTTTCCTTTCCTTTCCTTTCCTTTCCTTTCCTTTCCTTTCCTTTCCTTTCCTTTCCTTTCCTTTCCTTTCCTTTCCTTTCCTTTCCTTTCCTTTCCTTTCCTTTCCTTTCCTTTCCTTTCCTTTCCTTTCCTTTCCTTTCCTTTCCTTTCCTTTCCTTTCCTTTCCTTTCCTTTCCTTTCCTTTCCTTTCCTTTCCTTTCCTTTCCTTTCCTTTCCTTTCCTTTCCTTTCCTTTCCTTTCCTTTCCTTTCCTTTCCTTTCCTTTCCTTTCCTTTCCTTTCCTTTCCTTTCCTTTCCTTTCCTTTCCTTTCCTTTCCTTTCCTTTCCTTTCCTTTCCTTTCCTTTCCTTTCCTTTCCTTTCCTTTCCTTTCCTTTCCTTTCCTTTCCTTTCCTTTCCTTTCCTTTCCTTTCCTTTCCTTTCCTTTCCTTTCCTTTCCTTTCCTTTCCTTTCCTTTCCTTTCCTTTCCTTTCCTTTCCTTTCCTTTCCTTTCCTTTCCTTTCCTTTCCTTTCCTTTCCTTTCCTTTCCTTTCCTTTCCTTTCCTTTCCTTTCCTTTCCTTTCCTTTCCTTTCCTTTCCTTTCCTTTCCTTTCCTTTCCTTTCCTTTCCTTTCCTTTCCTTTCCTTTCCTTTCCTTTCCTTTCCTTTCCTTTCCTTTCCTTTCCTTTCCTTTCCTTTCCTTTCCTTTCCTTTCCTTTCCTTTCCTTTCCTTTCCTTTCCTTTCCTTTCCTTTCCTTTCCTTTCCTTTCCTTTCCTTTCCTTTCCTTTCCTTTCCTTTCCTTTCCTTTCCTTTCCTTTCCTTTCCTTTCCTTTCCTTTCCTTTCCTTTCCTTTCCTTTCCTTTCCTTTCCTTTCCTTTCCTTTCCTTTCCTTTCCTTTCCTTTCCTTTCCTTTCCTTTCCTTTCCTTTCCTTTCCTTTCCTTTCCTTTCCTTTCCTTTCCTTTCCTTTCCTTTCCTTTCCTTTCCTTTCCTTTCCTTTCCTTTCCTTTCCTTTCCTTTCCTTTCCTTTCCTTTCCTTTCCTTTCCTTTCCTTTCCTTTCCTTTCCTTTCCTTTCCTTTCCTTTCCTTTCCTTTCCTTTCCTTTCCTTTCCTTTCCTTTCCTTTCCTTTCCTTTCCTTTCCTTTCCTTTCCTTTCCTTTCCTTTCCTTTCCTTTCCTTTCCTTTCCTTTCCTTTCCTTTCCTTTCCTTTCCTTTCCTTTCCTTTCCTTTCCTTTCCTTTCCTTTCCTTTCCTTTCCTTTCCTTTCCTTTCCTTTCCTTTCCTTTCCTTTCCTTTCCTTTCCTTTCCTTTCCTTTCCTTTCCTTTCCTTTCCTTTCCTTTCCTTTCCTTTCCTTTCCTTTCCTTTCCTTTCCTTTCCTTTCCTTTCCTTTCCTTTCCTTTCCTTTCCTTTCCTTTCCTTTCCTTTCCTTTCCTTTCCTTTCCTTTCCTTTCCTTTCCTTTCCTTTCCTTTCCTTTCCTTTCCTTTCCTTTCCTTTCCTTTCCTTTCCTTTCCTTTCCTTTCCTTTCCTTTCCTTTCCTTTCCTTTCCTTTCCTTTCCTTTCCTTTCCTTTCCTTTCCTTTCCTTTCCTTTCCTTTCCTTTCCTTTCCTTTCCTTTCCTTTCCTTTCCTTTCCTTTCCTTTCCTTTCCTTTCCTTTCCTTTCCTTTCCTTTCCTTTCCTTTCCTTTCCTTTCCTTTCCTTTCCTTTCCTTTCCTTTCCTTTCCTTTCCTTTCCTTTCCTTTCCTTTCCTTTCCTTTCCTTTCCTTTCCTTTCCTTTCCTTTCCTTTCCTTTCCTTTCCTTTCCTTTCCTTTCCTTTCCTTTCCTTTCCTTTCCTTTCCTTTCCTTTCCTTTCCTTTCCTTTCCTTTCCTTTCCTTTCCTTTCCTTTCCTTTCCTTTCCTTTCCTTTCCTTTCCTTTCCTTTCCTTTCCTTTCCTTTCCTTTCCTTTCCTTTCCTTTCCTTTCCTTTCCTTTCCTTTCCTTTCCTTTCCTTTCCTTTCCTTTCCTTTCCTTTCCTTTCCTTTCCTTTCCTTTCCTTTCCTTTCCTTTCCTTTCCTTTCCTTTCCTTTCCTTTCCTTTCCTTTCCTTTCCTTTCCTTTCCTTTCCTTTCCTTTCCTTTCCTTTCCTTTCCTTTCCTTTCCTTTCCTTTCCTTTCCTTTCCTTTCCTTTCCTTTCCTTTCCTTTCCTTTCCTTTCCTTTCCTTTCCTTTCCTTTCCTTTCCTTTCCTTTCCTTTCCTTTCCTTTCCTTTCCTTTCCTTTCCTTTCCTTTCCTTTCCTTTCCTTTCCTTTCCTTTCCTTTCCTTTCCTTTCCTTTCCTTTCCTTTCCTTTCCTTTCCTTTCCTTTCCTTTCCTTTCCTTTCCTTTCCTTTCCTTTCCTTTCCTTTCCTTTCCTTTCCTTTCCTTTCCTTTCCTTTCCTTTCCTTTCCTTTCCTTTCCTTTCCTTTCCTTTCCTTTCCTTTCCTTTCCTTTCCTTTCCTTTCCTTTCCTTTCCTTTCCTTTCCTTTCCTTTCCTTTCCTTTCCTTTCCTTTCCTTTCCTTTCCTTTCCTTTCCTTTCCTTTCCTTTCCTTTCCTTTCCTTTCCTTTCCTTTCCTTTCCTTTCCTTTCCTTTCCTTTCCTTTCCTTTCCTTTCCTTTCCTTTCCTTTCCTTTCCTTTCCTTTCCTTTCCTTTCCTTTCCTTTCCTTTCCTTTCCTTTCCTTTCCTTTCCTTTCCTTTCCTTTCCTTTCCTTTCCTTTCCTTTCCTTTCCTTTCCTTTCCTTTCCTTTCCTTTCCTTTCCTTTCCTTTCCTTTCCTTTCCTTTCCTTTCCTTTCCTTTCCTTTCCTTTCCTTTCCTTTCCTTTCCTTTCCTTTCCTTTCCTTTCCTTTCCTTTCCTTTCCTTTCCTTTCCTTTCCTTTCCTTTCCTTTCCTTTCCTTTCCTTTCCTTTCCTTTCCTTTCCTTTCCTTTCCTTTCCTTTCCTTTCCTTTCCTTTCCTTTCCTTTCCTTTCCTTTCCTTTCCTTTCCTTTCCTTTCCTTTCCTTTCCTTTCCTTTCCTTTCCTTTCCTTTCCTTTCCTTTCCTTTCCTTTCCTTTCCTTTCCTTTCCTTTCCTTTCCTTTCCTTTCCTTTCCTTTCCTTTCCTTTCCTTTCCTTTCCTTTCCTTTCCTTTCCTTTCCTTTCCTTTCCTTTCCTTTCCTTTCCTTTCCTTTCCTTTCCTTTCCTTTCCTTTCCTTTCCTTTCCTTTCCTTTCCTTTCCTTTTCTTTTTTGCTAGTAACTGCATCCTTTAGGGTCTTCTTTTAGAAGATCTTGTAGGTCTTCTTGTAAGTGGTCTCACTGAAGCGTTACATAAGGTGAGCAGGAGAACTGTGGTAGCGGTGTGGGACAGGGAAGTGAGGAGAGTGAAGATACCACAATATAGTTGTTACTGTAGCTCATTCGGGATATAAATATAGATGACAGGTAGAGTGGACTTGCTAGCTGTTAAAAGATTCAGCATGAAGTCTTACTTGCTGTGGTAATTGAGAGGGTGGGTTTGGGTGGGCTGGATATTCTGGGGCACAGGGGAGTTGTGAGTGAAGGGGGATCCGTCCAGCAAAGCACAGTTGGGTGAATTTCTCCAGCTTCGCAGAACTTATGGTTGCCTTGAGTTTCCATATAAACCCGCTTACACTTTTTTTACATCATTTTGCCAAGAGCAAAGATTATTTGCTTTTGTTGCTGTAGCTTCTAAAATATGGAATTATGCACCTGCTGTAAATGCTCCCTCAGTGCCATTGTTCCTGTGAGGAACAAAACATATTGCATGGGCAGGTTATGTTATATTATTGTAGGACCCAAATTGCTTTCTTTACCTGAAGATCTGTGGGAAATGTGTCTTCTGTGAGCTCCTGTACAAGTGTGGTGTACCGAGCGACGCATACCATTTCATGGCCATGGTTAATATGTAATTGGCGATAATAGATTTAAGTGTCTGGTGAGGTTAATGGGAATGAGCCTCGGCTTGCTTAGCTGTCCTTCTCTGTGGCCTGGTTACCTGCCCAGAAACTCTGCTCAGCCTGCAACCTTGGGCAGCAACTTTTTTGTTGTCTGCATTATGGCAGTCAGTGGCCCTACGCTTTGCACAGCATCATTCCTCTGTTCAAACCAATGTGTGGGATGGCTTTCTTGGTAGCACCCAGCATAGATGAGTGTTTCCCCAGGCCTGTGCTTTCTGGCTCCCTATCCGTATCTTCTATCCCATATCTATCTTTTTATCCTTATATGATGATCCCATACTTACTCCTCTATTAGGCAGTACCCATCCTGTATTTCATGGAATTGCTGCGTGTCCTGGGGTGCAGATGCTGGGGAATAGGAGTAAATTGGTACTGGTCAGCTGGCTGGTTCTTGCTTATCTCCCGTTGAAGCACTGACATCTGACAGCTGGACCATGGATAAAATACCCTGTTCAAATATTAGATGAAGTATGTTTGTTGTCTTTTTTTTTTTTTCCCCAAACAGTTTTTCTGGGAGAAATTTCTTCTTAAGATATTAGAGTTCTGAGGTGGTACCAGCATTGTGCCAACCTGGAAGAGCGTGCGGGGCCTGCTGCATGGCTGCAGATGCTGTATCAGGATCCAAAGTTACCCACAGCACTGCAGAGGAAAAGAGGTTCACAGTGCAAGCTCTCCTCACTCACCCATCCCTTTGCATTGTAGAATGTTGTGATGCTGAAAGAGCTACCTTTCAGGTCATCCTTGTTTATTAGCACATGCTAGTAGGTGCAAACATTATTCTCATGTGTTGAGAACTCTATTCCTATGGGCGTGGGGGAAGACTCTAATTGGGATGTCTACTTAGGGGACGTAGGTTGTTGTGCAGCTTGTCAAGACTTGCTCTGAGAGCCATTTTGTCAGTAGTTGATCTAAGTATCATCTGCTGTTTCTGGTTTACAAGAATAATTACTGGCTGTTACCTTCAGTACAAAATGTGTTGTTACCACCTATACAGGCATGAAGCAAGATAGAAACCTGCAGTCTACTCTCAATTGTACAGAAAAATGCAGAAAAGTCTTTAGGGTAGCCTTGATGTATTTTGGTTGTGAATTACTGAAATCTTTGCATTACTTCAGAGTCATGTGGTATTAAAAGAAAAATCAGTATTACGGTCTGACTCTTTTGAGTGATTTGCTGTAATTGGCTTCTCATGTATGCTTGGAAACATTACCTCATGCAATGAAGTGTGTGTATAAGAAGAAAAAGATAAAATGTTGAAGTTTAAACAATCTAACAATGACTACAGTGGGCTGTACTCCTATGGTTCTTCTCCTAGTATTAGCTATTGCAGAGTTTTATCTGCCCAGCTAGAGCAGTGCTCCCCTTCATGAAGAAGAGAGGAAATTACTTTCATTGATCCAGTTTATTCTACCACTTTCCATTACACTTGTATAAAACCTTTAGAAATCAATTGGATCAGTTTTCCATGCTCAGCTTCCATGAATTTTAAGACTGTTGCTTGGAAGCATGGTATCCTTGACTGTAGTTTTCAGTGCTTTGATTCAGGACTGGAAGATAGACTTCTCCCACCAGGTTGTTCAGCTGCAAAAGCATTTGCTGAGCTATTGCTTTTGGTCTGCCAGACTTTGGCTGAGGAGAAGAATCAAATGAGCTCTGCCCCTGCTAGTATGTCTGTATTTCTTTTTATACTGGGAAACAGTAGCTTTACCTATTAAACAGAAAAGGCCACAGGAAAGTCTGGTAAGAGAGGGAAAAAACAAAAGATATATTTAGGATTCATTGCGGTACAGTAACAAAAGAGGAAAAGTGGCACAATGCTCAAAAGGAAGAGGATTTGGTTTTTTTTAAATCAAATTTTGTTATAATTTCTGTTCTTTGCGTGGAAAAATAAAATATGAAACAAAGCCAGTGATATGATTCAGCTGGTTCTTTTTTCTTCCTTGTTGCATGTAGGCAGCTTCCAGTTAGTGGAAATTATGATATGTGTGGGGAATAGTTTTATTAATAATGCCAGATTGCTGAGATCAATTGGGTCTTATGTGGACACAGCACTGCACTGGTGTGCTTCTGACAGGTAATGTACTTAGTATTTTCAAGCACAGTGTTGCTTTTGTGTCAGATAAAAGTACTTTACTGAGGAACAGCCTAGTTGAAGAGTAGTGGGGTGTATCGCTGATGGTCATGGTTGAACCTCCCTCCTTTCCCTCCATCTCTCGTTACTCTCAGTTTTGCAGACTTAAAGTTTTTTGTGGTTGTATTGAAAACCTGTAAGCACTGAGGAATGATTTTAATCTATTTGCTTTCATCTCCTTAGCCTCCTCCTCATTTAATCAAATAACTTTTAATAGCAGTTTTACATAGTTGGGGCAGCTTTTGGACTGATAGAGGTTTATTGGCGAAAAATCAGTAACTGCGTATTATAGTTCTTCCTGAAGTTAAGTGCAGAGGAAAGAAGATAGGTAACTGAGGTGCAGCTTTTGTGTAGGCATAGAATTGTGTGTTTTTACTTTGTAGTAATGGATCCTTCCAATATTCTTTGGCACAGTTATGGCCTGTGTAAATCCTTTACCCCTGTTAAAAATAGATATGCTTATCCACTTTTGTGGAACTCTTAGAAATTGCTTGGTGATCCCCTGGGTCTTTGGATCATTTGATGAAAAATCCCCAGGATCCAGAGGAGCTCAGGCTCAGAAGCCTGAGTCAGCATCTGTATGTAATGAAGAAACATGTATGGTGTCTTTCTTTCTTAATTTCCATACATTTGACTTAGCTGCAGAGGTGCTGGATACGTTTTTACATAGCATTTTCATAGGACTTGAATGCCTGATAATATTTAGGGCACACTAAGGATTCTCTGTTACGGTCTTTTATCAATTAGTGATCAGTTGTGAGGCGGATATTGGGCTCCAGGTGGAGTTAGGTCCATATGCTTCATTTTGCCTAGGGATTTCTGAAAGGCTTGCCTTGATGGTTATGATTAATCATAAATCCATTTTACATTTGTTCTCGTTTCTTGGAGAAGTCCATGCATTTTAGCTATGGCTGCTAAATCGTGTTTGATTTAACCATTTTAAGTTTGGTGCTAAAAGTGAACTGCTAAAAACTTCTGTGCCAATGTATGGTTAATTAACCAGTTTTATTGCTTGTGTCTAATTTGAAAAGCAGTATTGTTTTCTGTGCTAAGTAGGGCTGAAAGCTACAGAATATTTAAATAATTCTTAGATGCTGAAATAAGATTACTACCTCAAATGAGGCCCATATGCATATAATCTCCAGGATGCAGTATTCTGACTCAGTTGGTTTTGGCGTTATTTTAGCCACATGAATTGTATAGTGTATAGGGAAGATTAAGGATATATTAAACTAAATATTAAGAGTTTGATAAAATAAAAGTAATGCTAGCTCAGGTACCTGAAAGACTGCTCAGAAATCTGGAAGATACCATCTAAATGTACAAGGCGGTCACGGTGTTTACATGATAACTTTCAGATGTGCTAACACCACAGCTGGCTTATTAACCATCTCACTTTAGCTTTTGTCAGTTTTGAAGGAGTTGCAACTAACCCAAAAAACAGTCATTCTTACTAGAGTGTCCAAACAAGTTGCATGTCAGTTTGACTGTAGCTGTAGAAGTATAATTATACCAAACTTTCTGAAGTCCAAGCTTTTAGATTTCAGTCTTGCTTTGAATTGGAGGGAGACTTTCATCTGCTTATGCAAATTCAGCAAAAAATTAAATCCTTAGATCAGAGTCTTTACCATTTAGTGAAGTCCTTCATGTGCTAATACATTTCTTTAGTTTTCCCCACGCACAAGCTTTCTTCTTCTGTGTACCCCATTAGAACACCTTAAAAAACACCTTACTATAAATATGGACAGGCTTTAGGTTTTTTATGACTTCCTGTTTTTTTTTCAACATCTGTGCCTGTGCTTAATTAGGATATTCCTCATATGGTCAAAGTAGGGTTTAATTGCTATAAGTCATATGCTTCTTATTTTTAATGTTTTTGAGCAGCTGTTACAACAGTTTTTTTTATTATTATTTCATAGGCAAATTTAGAAAACAAACCAGTAAATGGCCGCAGACCAGAACTCATGGAATGCAGTATATGCGGTCATGGTGAAAAATACAGGGTGAAAACAAACCAAACGCAACCCTTTGAAAATGCACAGTCTAAGGAGAAAGAAAGAATGACAGGCTTAGAAGCAGAGAAGTGGGCACATAACGAGAAGCCATCTTTTGGTGTTCATGTCAATGGAGATACCCATGGAACTGTGACAGGCCACGAACACTTGAGAAATGCAGAAGAAAGTGAAAGAGCAGTCTCTCCCAGTCAATTAGCTGAGCCAAAAAAATCATTTGCACAGACCATCAAAAATGGCATAAAAACCCTACATTACTCATCACCAGAAGCAGTTGCTTCACTGAAAAAAGCATCTGTAGAGGAAAGGACGGATTTGACAAGCAACTCCCATGCCCCGTGGATGAGGGCTACCAATCTGAATGACATAGTCAGCACTCTGACAACTAGTGTTAGCTGTGTTCACCCAGACAAACAAGGAAATCTTTTCATGAAAGAGGAAAATTGTACTTGCGGCGTCTTTCAGGATTCTGATAAGTCAGTATTGCAAACCAGTTCTGTTTTGGATCTGCAAGAAAGCACATGTTGTCCTCCATTGGTTAAAGAGGAAGTGCATGGAGAGGATGGCTTCAAAGTACCTAACACAGAGACACAGCATGAGAGTCCCTCGCTCCAGCCAACTTTCTTGTCCCTGATTAAAAACAGAAACCTAACTGTGGAGCAGGTTGTAGCTATTGAAGCTTTAACACAGTTATCTGAAGTCTCTTTAGGAACATCTTCCCCAGCTAAATCTGAAAACACTGAATATACAGAAGAAAGAACTTCCAACTTGCTCCATAGTTATAAAAGGGATATTTCATCCTCCTTTACGTCTTCTACGTTAAAAGAAATCAAAGACACTTACTTACAGGAAGAACAACAGCTCTTGACTCACTGTGCTCACTCACAAAAGCAGCTCCCAAATAAGCCAGTGTTATACAATGGCCAAAGTTCGATTTCTGAATTGCGTGATAAACCTGCCAATCTAGCTAGCGAGATGTATAAATTGCAGTTATCCTCAAGAGAGACCAAAACTTTATCTGAGTTAAGATCTAATGCAAAATCGTTTTCAGGACTTAATACCAAGAAAAACTATGATCCAGTCACCCTTTCACGGTACTGCAGTGTTCAACATGCAAGCCAGGTAGATCAAAAGCCAACCTGTAATGATTTGAGCTTGGAAGCTAGTTCTTTAATTACGGAAGGAGGAATTCACAGCCAGGATGAAGAGGATGTAGCTACACAACTAACTCAACTTGCAGCATTAATTGAATCAAACCGGGCAAATCCAGAGCAGAAGAATGACATAAAGACATCACTGCTTAACCTAATATCCCATGAGAGGCAAGCAAAACATAACCAAGATCTGCTGCAGAGAAAAGAATCTGTATTTTTTAGGCATAATTGCAGTTCCTTACTGTTAAAGCAAAAACAATCAACAAATAAAAAAGGAAATGCTGTACCATGGAAACCAAGACACAAAAAAAAGCCTCAAGAAGCACGCTATCAACAAATTAATCGAAACCAACTGGAGTTGTTGTCATGCCAGCATAGTGAGTTACAGGACATTTGGATATCATCAAAACTGCACAAGCTTGGTCAAACCATGCCACAGGACTCCAGAATAGCTCTGTCTGAAAAAAAATCGCCAAGAACCAAAGTACAGAAAGCACTGAATCAAAATGCGCTAACTTTACAGGAAAAACCTAAGTTGTTTCTTCCTCAAACACAGATAAAATTCCATAGATTATCTGAGGTACCGCAGGAGAAAAAAAAGGACAGGTTGTTTGGCTATGAAGTGGTGAATGAGCAAATCAAAACTGCAGGCTCCAGTGACCCATCAGGCATCATTCCACTGAAAAACAACATTGCTGCGTGTAACCAATATAGTGATCTGCTCTCCCGTAATCCTCTGTCAGTTTCACAGTTGAAAACAGCATCCTTGTTAACCAGACCAAGTGAAAACACACAGATGTTTACAGAAAAATGTAATTCTCAGGTACAGCAAGCAGTGAATGTTGGTCAGACACATCCTTTGCCTCAAACTTTTAGTCAGTCTAACCTGAGAGCTAGTGAAACACGCAGTGAAGATAAAGCCTATGTCCAGCAGGGTGCTGTTGATCGACAGGTAGACCCGAAGTCACAGATGCTGCCTGTTTCCTGCAGTGCGGGTCAGGTGCCAGGCACTGTGGAAGCTCTCAGGAACATGGAGTGTGCAGGTGAAGTTACCATTCTAACATCAAGAAGTTTGGGTACTGACCATCCACAGAGCACAGGCGACTCAGGGTGTTCTCCAGCAAAAAACACACTCAGCAGTTTTCTCGAATCACCTATGAAGTTTCTCGATACTCCTACGAAGAATTTAATAGATACACCTACAAAAAAAGGACAGCCTGAATTGCCAACTTGTGACTGTGTTGGTAAGTCATCCTTTCGCTGGCTTTTGCCTGTGCCTTTCACATGGACGCGTGTTTGTGTTGCTCCCCTTAATGCGAGAAAGTATACTTGATGCTTAGGTGTTGCAGAAGGATACTTGTTTTGCTGTTAGGAACTAGAAGAAAATGATTCTTTCCCTTTCTGTAACCTTTGCCTGCTATTCTTCAGCCCTGCAAATAACAGCAAAATTCAGTATTTTTGGCCTTGCATCTGCCCCGTTTAAATTCAAATTGAGGAAAATGAGTTTTTCTGTTTGTTTTCTCATTATTCGCTTGTATGCTGTGTAACTTCATCTGAGTATATCAGATCATGATTTCTCTGGCCTAGAACTAGTTTCTGCTTGAGATGAGCTGGGCAAAAACTTTCCCAATACCTTCTCATTGTTACTTAAATGCCTCCTGGATAAGCAGCAGGGAATTGTTGAGGGCAGTTGTGTTACTGTCACGGTTCGCCCTGAGGGTGATGGGATTTTCTGTTAAGATTCCTGTCTAAGGCTTGTAGATGTCTCATCTCAGAGATAAGAGGAGAGGTGGAGATTAGGTAATAAATCCAGATCTGGAACAGTTTGTGTTGTAGCATGAGGTGTCGGATTGAACTCGGTACTGAGAATTTTGCAATACAACTTGATTGATGGTGTTGGACATGCTGTGTTTTCAAACTATCAAAGCACACAGATGGGGAGGAAAAAACCACTTCAGAGACTTAACAACATTGTGCACAGGAAGATTTTTTCATCTTTGCTCTGATGTTCTGAAGCAACAAGCTGCTAGTTAAGAGGCCTGGATTGCGTTTTTGTTCTGTAGTATGTATATGACTGTCAGCTGATGTTTTTTGGCCTCAATTCTCCATTGTCTAAAATGAATCAATAATGTTTGCCTACTCACAAGGGCATCAGAAAGCTTACTTACAATATGTGTCACGTTCTGCAATGAACATTGCTAAAGAATGCAAGATAGTATTATAAATTGGCTCTATTTGTAGCATCAAGAAAGAAAATCTACCAGAAGATTAATAGGAGAAAGCAAGCATAAAATAATATAATTTTGCTGGCTCTGAGGAGAAAAATCAGTCATACTACTTATTCATTGCATTTCAGGGCCAGATTTTGCGTATTTAATTTGGAAGATGTTTCTGTAAACCATTTCTAAGCTGACTTGTAGTGATGTAAATGAGATATGAATGTGCAAACTTAATTTTCTTAACCTGTTTATAGAGCAAATTATTGAGAAAGATGAAGGCCCGTATTACACACACCTTGGGACAGGACCAAGTGTTGCTGCTGTGAGAGAAATAATGGAGAACAGGTGAGGCAATGTGCTTTGTAGTGCTAACGGTATTTTTGTGTAAACAGGAGAGAAGAGCTGTGAGAAAATCAGCTTGGCTTTGTTTTTCTAAAGTTTTTGCTGTACTCATTTGTAAAGCATTTTCCTGTTCTGATGTGCTTGAGGGAAGCTCTCGCATTCCAATTCCAAATTCATGCATCTTGTCTGAGCTCCAGCAATTTTAGCCGGTGTGCTCGTAGGTGCTATTGAAGTCCATAGGGATGACTGGGATTAGCAGCTGGCAGGAGTAGGCTTTCTGGTGTCCTGCACGCAAACAACCTGTCTCAAATTGGACAGAAAGTGACTAAGTGCTCTAGGATTTTCAAGCAGATAACGTTTCCTTTCCAAGTAATGTTCCCTTAGTGACAGAAGCTTGTTACTGGAATTTCGAAATCGCTTTTGCAAATAGGACCTTGAATTCAAAAGTGGTTTTTGTCGTTCTAAATATTTTTTTCTCTTCTGTTCTCAATAAAGTAAAAAATAAAATCGTTGTTCTTGTTTTATTGAATGCGTTTACTGTTTTAAAATGTGTTTTCAGTTCTACTCCTGAACTTTCTTAATGCAGGTATGGAGCAAAAGGAAGCGCTGTGAGAATAGAGGTAGTCGTTTATACAGGAAAGGAAGGAAAAAGCTCTCAGGGGTGTCCGATTGCCAAGTGGGTAAGTTTTTATGTTACAGTAGTAAAGCAGTTCTTTGTGGCTTTTAAGTGTCTAATGATGTGTAGTCTTTGAGCTTAAATATAATCTGATCTTTAATCAAGGTCTGCTGCTTCTTCATTTAATTGATTTACAAGTCTAGCTGAATGATGAAGCTAAGGATATCACTTTTTAATCTGTGGTGCTGTGGTTAGAATGAGTTTGAAAGAGGTGCTTCACAGATCTGGCAGAGGTGGGCAAATCAAGGGTAAGAGCACTTGGCAGTGTCTGGAAGCTGGAGGTCTCGTGAAGTAAGCTACTGGGAAGCGTGGAAGAAAAGAAGGGAGGGTTGGAAAACCGTACAGTAACTTATTTTTTTAAACTTCTGTATTGTATGAACTGTCTCATATACCGTGGAGTGTGCTTTGAGGGACTGAACTCACTATTTGGAAACGTTCTGGTGATAGTTTTCACCGAAGTCTTGTCTCACATTGCTTCATAGGAGCCAGGAAATGAGGTAACAGACAAGCTCCGGGAAAGAGCTTGGAAAGAATTGATTGTCCTTAATCTTTGCTGAAACCACCGAGGGAGGTAAAAAGTAGACTGGAAATCTTGTACACTGAGTTTTGGAAATAAAAAGAATGTGCATGTTGGAATATATATATTTCTAATTGTTGCTGTATTTAGGAACTTCAGACTAAACTGGCTAATCTGATGAGGACAACTGTGCAGTTGGTAGAGTAGCATTTGTAACCACATAACTAAAATAAGAATGTGATTGGTACTGCATGTATATTTACTGCTTATATGCTTGGAACAGTTAAAATGTGTTTTTTGTACTCCATACATAAAATAATGTTCAGAAAGGAATCTCCTATGTGTATGTTGCTTCAGATGATATTTAATAACAAACAGGCATCCAAGAGAAAAAAAAGGATGGTCAAATTTCAGAAACAACCGACCCAAAAAAATGGACTTTTTTTTGTTTGGTTGGTTTTGTTTTTGGCACTTCAACTAAGCAAAAAAATCCTCACATTTAACAGAGGATGGGAATTAAAATTTTTACCTTAGCAAACAGTTGTGAGCCTTTGAAAGGAAGAAGAGATTGAAAACTAATTCTTAAGCCTTATTTTTCTGTTGCCAGTATCAACGTACTGCCTTTTATGTAAAACAGAGATGATAGGTTCTATTGTGCATCTGCATGGGTGTAGGTGTTCAACACGTGTGTGCAATATGACAGCCAGAAAGCACTCAATGCATATAGAAAAGGCTGTTTAAAGATTATGGCGGAGTTCAGTTAAATTTCTACATGTCAAGCATTTGTGAGAGTAAGCTTTAATGTTAATTGAACTAAATTCCAAATGTCTTCTGTGCAGCAAAGACTGTGTGTGCAAGCTCAGACCTAAAAGGGATGAATGCCTTTTCAAGTCTGCTGTTACTGTGTGACTGCATGATACAAGAGAAGGAAGGAAATCATGGAAATCTTCTCTGTGTTTCATCCTGTATATAATCCACATTTTTATAGTTGGTATTTTTAATGTGTGAGTTAACTTCCAATTGGCAATGCTATTTTTAATCCTTAAAATGGAGCATATTTCTGTTTTGGCTGTGACCAAAGAAGTATAATACTGAAATTTGTTTGAAAGCATATGGAAGAAGTTTGCTCTGCTCTCAGAAAATTGCGGTCACAAGGTTCTGTCAGCTGCACAGAGACTTTCACTTGCTCATTACAGTGCTCTCTGGGACAGACTCGTTTCTGCTTTGCAGATGGACAGGCTGTTGCCCCTAGGGCTCTTGAGAGACTTGGCAGGAGCACCACGATGGAGCTCTGCTGAAGCAAATGTGAAGAGGAAAAAAATTGATATAGCGGTCATATTCAGCTATTTTCCCCCAGTAGTTTTCCCTTTTACTATGAGTTTATGTTGTCGTTTATCGGTTCATTAGAAACATCCTAGAATCAAAGGCCGTTTTATAAAATATGTGTATATATGTATGTATTATTCCATATATATTATGTACATATGTACATGTACAATGTATGTATATAATATACATATTATATATATAATAAGTAAGAATATATATATATTCTTCTGTTAATGGCTGTGTTTCATAATACTCATTTGCTCCTAAATTGTTTTCACCTAAGTGGCTCCAAACACGTACGTAGTGTATTAAACACTGAATGAGACAGGCTTCTTTTTTCCAAAATGAGCTGGCTTTTTCTTCCTTAGTTTTTAGGGTATAATAAACTCACAGTATCTACGTAGGTGGTAGCTGTGTGATTAGAAAGTAACAGTCATTCTGTGACATGTGCTAGGGGTTGTCTTTCTTTTTCTTTCTTTTTTTGAAATTTCTGTTGCTTTTTTATTTTGTACAAGTCTATCATATTTCTGCATAATAAGTTAAAGGAAAAAGAGCCTTGAAATAGTGGGATTGCCAACCTGTCTTTCTCCGTTAGACCTTTCACATAATCATGTTACAGTGCCTCCCCCATCACCAGCCAGTGATGAGTGATTCATGTCATTCCCGTTGTTTTATCACTACTTTGTTTGATAATGGATGTGGCCTCTGCTTTTTTTTTCCCCTTCTGCTCTCAATATATCTGATGGGAAATAGATTACCTCAATTCATTTAAGTGAAATGGTTTATAAATCCTCTGTCTGTATGGTGTTCATTAAGTAGCTCACTCTAGGTATGATCCTGCTGCGCTAAATTCAAAGATGATGTCAGTGACCTCTGAGGACAGCTTCAGGTCTTAACATTTTGGGATTAAACCCATTTCCTTCAGGTTCCTTCTACTTGTTTCAGTGGATGTTGGCCTGGATCAGCTTTCTGTTGTCTTCATTCAGAATTGCAGTGTAATTTCTAAGGCTCTGAGTTGGAATAAAGACAGGAGATGAGAACTGATAAGAGCAGCCAGGTTGGGTGGGAGGTCCTCCTTGCTGACAGCCTGTCTCTCCAGTGCTGACTGATGGCAGAAGAGCAGGGCTGCCGGCTCCCAGAAGACTCGCTTATTTTCCAGTAACTCATTCCTCTGAGGTTCCCTAAGCTGAAGGCAGTGGCTTGATATTGCCTGTCATAGATGTTTTTGTCTTTCTTTCTTTCTTTTTTTTTTTTGTTCTCTTGTGCTTGGAATTACAGTGGCGGCGTAGTAATGTTTTCAGCCCTGTGCTCTGTTCCCAGCAATTCCTAGCAGTTGCTTTTGCTTTTCTTTCTGTTGCAAAGCAGTGATTTCTATCGTTATGCAAAATTCTCATTTCTGCATGGTAATGGCTAACCATGTGCATTAAGAGTGGACGCTACAGTGAATTTTATCTGCCATTCTTACTGCCCCCTCAGCAGTATGAACTTATCCTTCATTTGTTTGCAGATAGTGCTTGTCTTCTGTTCTCTGAATTACTCATCAACTGTTGTCACACTTTTATTTGCCTTTAACAAACATGGAGGAGAATACAAACTTGAACAGAGTTCTGTAGAGCTTCCATCAGACACATACCAGCCTTTGTTTCTTGTCTTTTCAGCAGTTATTCACATATGGTCTTTTCATTTGTCCCAAGACATATTAATGTTTGCTTTTTTTNTTTTTTTTTTTTTTTTTTTTTTTTTTTTAAGAGCCTTTACTAAGGGACCTTACTGAGTGGCTTCTGAGAATCCAGAAAGCCATGCAGTATGGCCAGGTGATTCACAAACATTTGGTGTCTCCCTGCGCATCATGCTTATCTATGTGATCGCTGGTTTGTGCCACAGAGCTCCAGATCTGCTCCACACAGACAACGGGGCTAATGTTATCACTAAACTGGGATATTCCTCCTAGGACCATTTTCCAAACTGCTATCCTCTTCAAGCCTCCTGGTAATGATGTATTATAAACCAAGACTATGCATATCAGATTTGAAAGTTCAGTTGTTTCACCACTGAGTTTTGGGGGTGGATGCCATCTGATCTTGGCAAGTCGTGACTGTGTTTCGGGAAATAAATGATCTTTTTCTTCTGTCACTACTGTCCTGTAACTGCTTCTTTGGGGGCTTTTAGCTTTGTAAGGGGCACAGCCAAGGGTTTTTTTGTCTGAAGTGGGAATCCTCCCAAATGGCTTTTTGTGAACACAGCAGAAGTGGTTTTTGCATCTCTGGACTTATCTTTTCTGAGTGCTTTGTTTTTTTGTTTTACACCTGGATGATCTGTTGACCCCTCAGATGCTGTTAGCCTGCTGGTGGCTGTAATTTGTTTGAGAAATGTGGTACTCTGCGGCTTTTATGCCTTTCTCAAACTCTTTCTCTTCAGTTCTGTTCTGGTTCCCTTTTTGGGCTTTCTACTTATAACTTAACAGAGCTTTGTGGTCTTTTTTATAGTGGTGGTCATAGATTGGTAGGATATATACATTAAAAAAAAAAGAAGGGAAGGCAGTACATTAAAAAGAAGGCATTACAAGTGCTTTTACAATGTAAATATAGTTAGAAACATAGAATTCTTGGAGTTGGAAGGGACCTCTGAAGGCCATCTAGTCCAAGTGCCCTTGAAGTGGCAGCCTTCTTTTAAGGACCTAATATTGGCCGCTGACATTGATCAAATTTTCAAAAAGTAATGCTTAGACAATGCACTGTTAGAACCAAGCCTTTACAGATCGTTGACCTGGTAGGAATTTGTGCCTGAATACTAGGAACTATATTTTGTAGAGTGCTGTGAGCTTTTGTTAGCAATTAATTCTCTGCAGAAAAGTGTGTTTGTTTTTTCAGTTTGCTAGCTTGGCTTCAGTTGAGAAAGAGATTGGGAATAGGAAAAGTAAGAAAACTGAGAAGGTACTTGAGCTTCTAGGCTGCCTTACGTGTAAGCTAGGGTTAGAAGGGGTGTGTAATTTATTAAAGAAAATGTAGTGATAAATGTGCGAAATACTCTGCTCTGGCATAGGTGACCATTACTAATCAACGCTACCAAAGGACTGCTTTATGTGGAGTCCAGCACCTCTAAGCAGGTTCTATTATTTCAAGGTTTTATTTCACACGTTAAGCTCTCTTTATGATCAGATGGTGATCCCCATTTGAGAAGTCTGGAAGGAAAACATTTCTGAGAATGGCTGGCGGTGATTTTAGTTGTATGTATGGACACTGTTGTATTAGAGCAGCACTTTCTTGCCATCCTTCAGCATATGTTGAAGGTAGCTTGTGTAATGGGTACTATAGCTATGGAGGCACTATCTTCACTGTATGAAGACTTATCTGCTGAACACAGAACTGGAGTTTATTTTGGATGAAACATATTTGTAATATCCAAAGTCAAACTGTTCTTTAAGTGGTGCAGTGCTTTGAGATAAAAATTATTATAAATTTTTACACGGTTTCCGAAGCATCTTAAAATGTCTTGTATTTGGAAAATCTACTCAACAATTAGAATAAACATAAAAAGCCAAGTTAAGATAAACAAATCAGGTAAACCAAAGTTTGCTCTGAAAGGAATGCCTTCCATTTATTTCCATAGAAACTACAGCAGATAAAGAAGAGCACAACAGCACTGTTTGATAAAGTAAATTCTGACATACAAAGTAGTATTTTTCAACATAGTCTCTGCAATTAGCTATGCGTGATGAACAGGAGCCTGCTTGCCACTCTTGTGAAAAATGTGTACCAGTGGAGGTGCCTCCTTGTTGCCATTGCTGAAACACACCATGCATCCTACACTGTGCTCACATCTGTTTGGTGTCCATAAATGTTCAGCAAGCATCGATAATGTCACTGGGTGCCATTTTTTCCGCATGGAGGAATTCAGTGACACGCCTTCATATTCACTTCGTGTCAGTCTGCCCCTCTGCTGCCATCGGTCACACGGCACCAACGTGTAGCAGGGTACTGGTGGAGGAAAGTTCAACCTCTACTGCCATCCCACCAACATCTACCTCTGAGATGGCGGGCTGACATCATAAAATAGGAGGCATTACTTTTGGAGCAGCCCTCATGTTACGAAAGCCTCAACATTTTAAGTTGCTGTTATCACTACATTAAAACAAATGGTGATATCTGAACAAATGGAGGTTCTTGTTTGTCATCCCTATCACAAAGTTTATCAGTGATGTAACAGGAAAGGAAGTTTGAGAGACCGAGGGGGGTAACAGGGCACTGGGAGGTGAAACTTGAATTTTGGCATCATTTCTGCAGCACTGATTGAAGAAAATGTGTCTGTATTCCTCTTTACGTTTTTGCAGGTTTCCAGTATTTCTTCTAGTAGAAATTTTTAAGTGATGTGACGATAATTCTTTTAAAACACTGCAGTGGTATTCCGGTAGAATGAAGTAAGTAACTTCACCGTATTGGTGGTAACAGCTCTGTTTGAACTTAGTTGATGTGGTCTGCCAGCAATCTTGAAAAGAGAGAAATTAGGAAAGTTGAATTTATTTGCATTTTGATCTCTCTTAGATATGCTGAGAATAAAAGGATACAACACCTTGCAGTGAGAAAAGAGCTTGATGTCATTTATCACGTGTGTATGTAGGGGTGAATTAGGAAACCAGAGGGCAAGCTTGCTTCTGCTGCAAACGATGTTTCTTTTTCTGCTCCTGCTCCACAGCCTCACCTGCTAGAACAGCAATTGGTAGCAGCGTTGTTTTCTCACTGTGTACAGGTAGCGATTATTGTGGAATTGTATCTTAGCAGATCTCATGCTATGTAGAAAGGACTCTGGTAGGCAGACTTCCCACTGAGGCAAAATCTACAGATCAGAAAATCTCGAGACAAACAGTTCTAAATGAGATGCCTGCTTCAGGAAATTACAGTGGATAATTAGGATGCGTTCTCACCTTAAAATCATCTGCTGCTACCCTGCAAAGGAGACAGCTTTTTTACCGAAGAAATCCGGAGTGGGCTGGAAGGATTATTGCAGTGGAACCACATGGAGACAAAATAAACCTAAAAAGGACCCTTTTGTTGGTTGATTTTTCTTCCAGCGTTATTTTGTATTCAACTCACAGTTAAAATGTTCTATTTATTTGCTAGCGGTGTCTCCTTTATATCGTATCAAAGTTAGCACAACTATTCTTGTGATCCTAAATATGAAATTAATTTCTCATCCATATGGTAATTCAGCATCTGGTATTGCTGAGCTTCTACAGTCCTGATTCTTAGTGACTTTTATATAAGTCATGTACATGCTACTTTTAAGGACATCAAGTAATATTTTTCATAGTGCTCCTGCTGAGGGTTGAAACAGTGCCTTTGACAACCTGAATGAAGTAGTTCAGGTAAGCAGAACTCAAGCATTTGGACAGTTGAAGCAGGTTTTATTGATAACCTTTATTGATGCTGTTCAGTGTATTCAGAAATGATTTGAAAAAAGTAGAAAACGCTGTGGTGACAAACTGCTAAAGATACAGAGTTGTTCCAGGTAATGGAGAAAAGAGGGCCAGTGCAGGATGAACAGCCAGTAAAATGTTAGCTAAAACTCACTGTTGAGAAATGTCCAGTCATGCAAATAGAAGAGTGTTGTCCTTTTATGTACGTGGCTATGGACACCAAGTTATGTGTTACTGCCTGGGTTAGAAGATTGTTAGACATCTTTAATTCCTGCCTCTGTGGCTTGAAGAAACAGAGGTTTAGCTGTGGTATATGTCCATAGTAGCCTCTGGCTGTATTTCTGTCCTGGCTGGCAGCCTATGCTTCACCTCAGCGGCTCGCTCATATTGGCTGATTCTGCCGCTTTAGAATACGTGGGCTTGTTAATAAAAGAAATTACTTCAATTGCCATCTTTATAGTTGTTTGCATAAGTAAGAACACACGGGAAGCTGTAATAACGCAGAACAGGCATGGTACAGAAAATGGTGGTGATGAGCACCAGACTGCAGCACAAGAGGAATGTACAATTTTTATTTTTATGAGAGATGAAAACATACGAACGTCTTCTCTGCACTGGTGAGACCTCACTGGGAGTACTGCATCCAGATGTGGAGTACTCAGTACAAGAGAAATGTGGATCTGTTAGAGCACATCCACAGGAGGGCCACAAAAATGAGCCAAGGGATGGAACACCTTACAAGGACAGGCTGAGAGCTGGGGCTGTGCAGCCTGGAGAAGGGAGGGCTCTGGGGAGAGCTGAGAGTGGTCTGTCAGTGTCTAAAAGGGGGATGTAAGAAAGACAGTTTAGCAGGGTGTGTTGTGACAGGACAAGGGGAAATGTTTCCAAATTGAAAGAGGGTAGATTTTGATTGGATATAAGTGTTTTTACAGCGATGGTGGTGAGGCACAGGCTGCCCATAGAGGTGGTGGTGCCCCATCCCTGCATTCACGTAAGGTCAGGCTGGATGGGGCTCTGAGCTCATGGAGCTGGAAAAGTGTCCCTGTTCATTGCAGGGGAGTTGGACCAGATGATCTTTAAGGGTCCCTCCCAACTCAAAAGTTGATTTTATGATCGTGCCCACATCAGCTACCTGCAATGATGATGGCTGTGTACATCCAAGTACATATGCACATTAGAAAGCTACTCAGGAGGTGTTTGACCCATGTGGTTTTTTTTTTTCTCTTGTCCCAGATGATGTGATGTTAGTGGACAGGCAAAGAGCAGTTTGTGTGTATTTTCATGTCCAGTTGAAGAGGGTACAGAGCAGGGCTGACAGGTATCAGTGAAGTGTTGGGGGGAGTTTGTCAGGTGTCTCTGTGTTATAGCTGAAACAAAGTATTTGTTGTAAATCTTCTGATGGATAGCCAGTACTGATGACAGTTACCACTCGCTAAAGTGAGTTCAGGGATAATACAGGCCTGTGCAGCTCTGAAAAGATGATCCCATCACCTGAGAGTTACATAATTCTTCACAAACTTCATACAAGTCTGGGTTTTCTGATTGTTATTTTTCTGTGTGAGACACCAAGAAACGATGGGGATTTTGGTGTGCAATAAGTTTTTAGTTTGCCACTTTAAAAAGCTCTATTTAAAATTCTACTGCTTAACAAGCAGTTATTTTCTCATTCCTCCTGAGAGTACTGCAGACCAAAGTTAACCAAACTAAAAGTATTTAATTATTTACTTGAGCATTTTTTTTTAAACTACACTGCAGAAGTCATGGGCAGTATCTGCAGGTTTTGGAGCTTAGACTTGCCAGCTGATTTGTGCGTTGTTTGCAGTCTGAGAAGCATTCAGATTGCTCTGCTGCATCTGTAATTCAATGTTCAGCCTCTGAGTGCTTTGTACAGAAGCCATAAGTGCTCTGGGAATTATGTTTACCAACTTCCAATAGCACACACATACATGTTTTAAATTATTGCATGAAGAAGTGCTTCATAAATTATGTTGGCATTGTATTCTGTGGCTGTAACAGCATACTAATTCCATTTGCCGTACTGAAGAGGACCACTATATCAAGTACATGCTAAAAAAGAATAAAAAAAAAATAAAAATGAAGTGTAGGCTGAGACTTTGTGTTGCTCTCTTGATGACTTTAAGATGATGTTGCTGTTGCATGAATTTAAGATGTGTGATGTTTTCCATGAAGTACTGGGGGAGAACAGTTGATTAAAACACTGCCTGGGCTGGGGATGTTTTAGGGTTAAGAAATGCTGGAACCATCCCCAGTCATTTCAAACTACAGAAACATGGACAGAAATAGAGAAATATCTTTGAGACATCTAAAGTTAAGTAGAGTATTTCTGTAGATCATCTGTCGCCAGTAAAACCTTACTAGGTTCACTACTTAGAGAAGCAGCGAAAGATCTGGCCTGTTAGTGTATCAAGCAAGATCTTGATAAGCAATGCACAGCTTGTGCTCATATTTTGGATTTTATCAGTTGCTCAGATAATCACAGATTCACCAAAAAAAAAAAAAAAACCACCCAAAACCAAATGCAGACAATTTAGCTTAATATTTTACCACTTAAGTTCAGAAATGTATTGGATAGCAGCAAGTACTGGAAAACAAGTGACAGGCTGGAGATAACTTTGATTACATCAGTGTTAATGCAACTAATAAGTCACTGAGTCAAGGAGCACAATAGGAATTTTCTCCATCAGAAAAAACTGTTTTCAGGAATTACATTGTGTTCCTGCTGGCTGGGCTTGTCCTCCTCAAATGTGGTTCTCTGTGTATTAAAGTTGTGTGGTATCGCTGTAGATTTGTTATTATTGCAAGAGAGGCTCTGTTTATTATTGCCTTGAGAGAATTGCATCTGTAAGACATGCATGGACATCATCAGTTTATGTGGAAAAAGCAATGCAACTCCACCTGTGTTGCTGGCTGCAAACCCTGAGGAACTGCAATTGCTTCAGTGTAGGTTGTGCTCTTCCAAGACTAACAGGTGAGGAAAGTTCCTTATCTCCAATTACCAAAGGAAGGAGTGCTCCAGCTGCAGCAGTAACTTCTTAAGAGCCACAGAAATAGAATCCAGATAACTCATAAATCCTTTAGTCACCTTTGTGGTCTGAAAGACAACAGACTGCAGAATGTTTGTGCATCCAGTAAGAGCACTGCATTATCTCTTGCATGCACAAGAAAGCAGATTCCAGCTGTGTTTAACTTCAAGGTGGCATGATATTGGTTTGAAGCAGACTATAAATTGCATCCCTGTCCATTTGTCTCTTTTTCTGGACCCAGCTGAGGACTGTGTGAGAGCTCACAAAGGGCACCTTGATGCTGTAGTGAGATACTAAGAAATACTGCATTTCCTCATTGATGTTACAAAGTCTAGAAAACTAAGAAAGAGGAAAGAGATTAAAAGCATCACCCTTCATGCTGAGTAACAAAATTAAATTCCTCTGTTTCTAACTGGAAGGAGCTATGCTGCCTCAGGAACGTACAGCTCACACTGATGTGAATAACCTGTATTATGGATCAACCATAATAGATTTTCTGTATGTCTCACTCAAATGTAAATGAGCTGCATTATTTCTCTTTCTTTACAGAAAATACTGTACCGGTTGTTCAGTCACAACCAAGAGGAATGGCAACTCAGATGCATTTACTTTTCTCATTCAGTTAAAGGCTGATTGTGAGACTGTGTAATCAACTTGAAAAGGGTGATTCTTTCTCCCTTGACGCAAACTAACTTGCATCTTGTTTTTTCCTGCAAAGCAAGAATGCGTTGTCTGAAACTTTTGGTCTGTTGAAAATCCTTTCATTTGCAGGTTAACTGCAAGGGTATTTTGATTCCCACTTTTAATTAGTTTAAATAATTTAGATATTCACAGTTGATTAGGCTAGGGGTCACATGAATGACCACTAGCCACGTGTCTGGCAACAAAGAAGCTTTGACATCAGTCTGATAGAGAATCTACTTGAAAACCCAGACATCTGGAGACGTCCAATGAATAGGTGAAATTGTTGCCTTTCTGCTTTTACAGTCTATTGTTATTAACATGGCTTATCCTATGAAGCAGTGCTTCTGACAAGTTCTTCACACTACCAGACAAAGTATTGCTGGGAACACTAATAGTCTCATACAGGAAAAAAAGATTGACTCACCCAACTGGTAATGACAATCTCTGGTTGTAGAACACTCCTTCCAAGGAAGCAACCTTTATCTAGGAGATGTCCTCCCTTTAGGGGCTAGCCCTTAAATAAGCCCAGGAGAGACTCAGACCCTGGGCTCACCCCTTCCTGTCATGTGGGAAGCACGTGTAAATTGTTTGCACCTGTGCTTTTTGGCTAGCCATACTCCTTCACCAGATGCTCCATCATCAGTTGAGGCTGTGACCTAACAGTTCCCCTACACACACTTATGGGCCTTCTACTGACAGGGAGTGGTGGCTGGTAAAGCCAGAGTGGCTGACTGCTTGTTCTGAGCAAGTGTGCTGCTGCAGAGCTGGAAGAGTATCTGCAATTGTAAGGGCTCACTGGCTGCATAGATAAATCTTTTCTTAGGAAGAGAAAGCTGCTCATCCCCATCCTAGAAATGACAGAGCAGGGGAGGGAGATTTAGCTTCTAGGCATACTGTCTTTGTTTTGAAGCTCTGAACGTTGAAGTGTAACACTGAGGACTTGACCCCTTTTTTGTTGGAGGCCTCGTGGAGGCTCTCATGGGTCAAACATGTCTGAAGAATAGATAATGTGTGTCAAAGATTATATTCTATTATTACCTAGATTTAATGCATCTTTTTGGTCTTCTTATGACAAAAATTTGTGTCAAGCTATGACAAAACCTAAATATGTGGCATATCATTATTTTTTTTAGTTCAGCGGTATATTAAAAGCCATTGTAGTCGTGTTCTGTATCATGGTAGTCTTCTATATGTTATATGGATAAAATCGACTAAGAGTTCTTTCTATGTCATACAGGTCACTAAAATATTTCAGCGCTCTGCCAAGTACTTTAATGTTATGAAAAATCTCTTTGACTCCTTCGCACAGTTTATTCTCATTGCTTTCATCTAATGTTATGTTGCAAGATGGGGATAGTTCAATGTACTGGTATGGAACTGTAGTAATCATGTTAACATGAGCGTGTGTTTGCTTTTGGGGTGCAGCTCTCTGGGTTTTGACAGTACATACTCAGTATTATTTCCAAGGTAACTATTAGGTTTTCAATGGCTCTGTCATTTCAGGATTGTTATATACTTCGAGTGGATATTTTTTTCTCAAGCCAGTCACTATTGTTTGTGTAGAACATCTAAGATACTCTTTCTGTAAAATACACTGCTATTTCTTTTACAGGCAGAAAGGCACCACAAAGTCACATCCGATACCAAGAGACCAATGTGTGATGCTTTCCTGGCCCTACTTGCTGACAGACACTTCAGACAGCAGTTTTATTTTCTCTTCCAGGCTTTATGTGTTTCCTAGTTCTATCTTAGAATAAACAAAATGATTCTTTCAGGTGATACGAAGAAGTAGTGATGAGGAGAAGTTGCTATGCTTGGTACGTCAGCGTGCGGGACACCACTGTCAGACTGCTGTCATAGTGATTCTCATACTGGCGTGGGAGGGGATCCCTCATCTCCTGGCTGATACGCTGTACAAAGAGCTGACACAGAGCCTCAGAAAATACGGCTGTCCCACGAGCCGCAGATGTGCACTGAATGAAGAGTAAGTGGCTGAAATTGTCACCGATTGCTGTGTGCCCTTCGAGCATTGTTCTGCATTGAATGGCATGGAAATTCAATAGTAGTGCAACTGATAAACACAGGAAAACTTATTTAAAATTACAAACCGCTAGGTGTCATTTTAGTATAAAACTTAGTTTCTGGTCTTTTCTAGAGGCTAGGCTCTAAGGGCTACTTGTACAATGGAAGCCCAGGGAAAGGGTTGGCAATGAACTTCTCTCCTGTGTTTGCACACGCATTACACGTGCAGCCATGGTAAGGAGCTGCTAAGAAGGTGATTCCTGATTTCCACCGCACCTATGAGCCAGGCTGGCCAGTTGTCAAGAGGAGGGCATGCTGCCTTTCCTCCTGTGCACGAACATGCTGCATCAGGCCTTTCAGAGATCTTTGAGGACTGTCTCCCTCCAGGCAGTGCACATCTGCCCAGCATGGAGAGTCTGGCCAGGATAACTGCAAATACGCTTTGTCTTCAATTGTAATAGATAAATGAGAGGAGCAGTAGTGATAGTAGCTGTCAGCTGCCTCATACTCCTCGGCTAATGTTGCTGTAATTCTACATAGGTGTAGAATTAAAAGAAATGGTATGCTCAAAATCAGGGTTTTCTCTGTGCCTTTTAAGAGAGGAATTTAGTTTAACTGACAAGATGATGTTGCAGCCTATGTTCTGGAGTAAAGTTGCCTTTATGCTGACTTTTTCTGTAGCCTACATTTAACCAATCTCTAATAGCTGTGCAGTGACCTGAGTAATGCTTGTGTTCTTGAATGGCCAGGGTAAGTAGGGTTGTTCCATTTTAAAGGATCAATTTGGAGATAATGGTATTGCCTCATGTAACATATTTACTGTATTTACGGGCAACCTTCAGTAGGAGTGGTATTTTTTTGTATTTCTTGTACTTTGAGAAGTCGAAATCAAAAAAGCATGAGAGTATATTTAGGGAGCTATAACTCCATGTTATGTGTTTCCCGAGAGTGGAACTTGTGAGACTTCGGAGAGTTGGAACTGTCTGTAATGGGAAAAAAGTCCTCTGCACACAAATATTTCATTAACAGAAAATACCTGGTTAAACTATGGTTTGGAAATTCCTGCACTGTTTTGCTCTGTATTTGTTTTTTCTTTTTTAAATAGCATTGACCATTAAGAAAAAGGCAAGCTGAGTTGCCAGCTGACTTCTCTTTATTTCCTTTTGCAGCCGTACATGTGCATGTCAGGGACTTGATCCAGAAACGTGTGGAGCATCATTCTCATTTGGCTGTTCATGGAGTATGTATTTCAATGGATGTAAATTCGCCAGAAGCAAAAACCCCAGGAAATTCAGGCTTCTCACTGATGATCCTAAACAAGTAAGATTTATTTTATTGTTTTGTTTGCTTCCAAATATTTATTCAGATGATTTTAAGAACTAGAAATGGAGTCCACAGATACCGATGCTCTCTCACACGTGTATGCATAGCTTATCACACAGGCATCCGATTGAATGTTTTGGAACTGGAGCAACCTGGTCCTCTGTCTGACATCCAGAATGAACTGGATTTTTCTTGGACAACATGTTTCTGAACTCTTGAGAATTACAGTAAAATATGATGCATCCAAGTGATCCTCTAATTGCCGCTTATGAGCATTAATAATGACATAAAGCTCAGCACAGAAGATAGGACAATGGATATGATGCAAAGTAATGTAACTCTTAAAAGAATCGCTTGTCTCGTGACGAAGGAATAATGGTGGTGTAAATAGATAACCACTGCCTGATGGACATAGAGCAGAAAGACTCTTCAGGGTATCTGAAAGGTCCCTTTTTTTCTGGCAGTAGATCTGTCTAACCTCATTTCCCCTTAGACCTCCCAGATAAAAGAAAAGAATTAGGTCTTTCCTAGTACATCTGACATCCTTGAAGAGGCATATAGTATATAGCAATCTGTTACCTACTTCTCCTTCTGGGAGAACTTCTTTGTCAGCTCCTGAACTCTACTGCTGTCAGATACAGAGAAGACCTTGTTGGTTGAAGACCAGGTAGTAGTAGAAGTATTTTGCTATTTATAATGTGTAGTGTACACGTGTAAAGACATATTGTGTTTCTTGGAAGAGAGATGTCAGTTCGTTCACCGGAGCTAAATATTCCTCGAAAATACTGATTTTTTTTCATAAAAGAATTGATTGAGCATCTTTTATAAGCATGTATGTGAATGCGAACCACTCATTCTCCTCTGAGTTGTGCTGTCCACTCACAGCATGAGTATTCACAAACTTTATTAGCCAAGAGTGCTGATGGGGCTTCTGCCTAAGCAGATTAGGGCACGCACCGCATGTCTCCCCTCGGTCTTGGTGAATACCTGACTTAAGGCAGTACAAGCTGAAAATATCTCTGCTTGTCTCAAATGCCTTAAGGGAGTTTTTTTAATAAACTTCCATTTTACAGAAAGATGTTTTTATTGGATATTCTTGTTCCCCTTCTTTGTCCATTTTCTGTGTTTTAGGTTTCCTCCCTGCTCATTGTTGTGTGTGGAGCATTCTGCGCATGTGTTTTCTCTGTAGGTTTCTAATGCTTTTAATAACGGTATCTGGGGGATCAACAAAGTCGGCAGTCTTCACATGAGCTGTCCAATGAAATTTTAGTCTGCATCCAGATCTCCTAAAGGACAGCTCAAACAGATTTCTTTTTGATCAGAACGCACTGCACAAGGCTGAAGGCTCAGCTGGCATTGCTTCCTCTGTGTCCATGAAGTGGCCACCTTGAGCTGCAGAGCTACATTCAGACATTTGGTTAAGTACAGCAGCATTCACAGTAGCATCTAGAAATGGTGCCCCACCAATGGGAGCTGTTTTGCATTGCCTGTTCACTTGGCAGGTAACTGGAAGATTTTTGGAGGATAATATACTGTCATAGAAAGCATTATCAGTTGGCTGAAAGAGAAGGTTATTTTAACCAGTAGTGGCACATGTTCTAGATGTGTGATCTAGAAGCGCGTTCTCTCATTTCCCCTTTTCCATCGAAGTTTTAAAACTCCTTGGCTTCTGCAGCAGAAAGCATGAGGGTTGCAGAGCACAAAAGGACTCGCGGTGTTTGCCTGTGTGGGCAGCACGTGCACCCTTAGGCTACTGCTATGCAAAAGCCTCAGCTCTGGGTGCCAGTGGTGCCGGGGTGCCTGCAGTGTGTGCTAATTGTCATAATGTCTCAAAGAACTGAAATTACTGGTAAATAATTTTTCTCTTCATTTAGTTCTGTCGTTAATTTTCTTAGCAGATAGTTCTTCCAGCTAACTGGATATTGATGATTTTGCAGATGACTTAAAGCTAGGAGGTATAGCAAACAGAAGAGAAGTTAGTGTGATGTCCTGAAGGATTTAGATCATTTAATCATTTGAGGCACTGGATGGAGTGAGATGAGGTTAAGGGTGGAATTTACCTAGGTAAGAATAGTAGTGGGATAGATAATTAGGGATGCATTATCTTCAGCGTGGCTCAGAAGTACATGTGGTAGCAATCAGCAGTTAATAAACTGGCTATCATGCAAATTAAAAATATAGTATCATTTTCTAATGTAAATCACATTGAAAAATGTAGAAATAAACTTATATACATAGATGTTTACAAAATATATAATATATGATGATAAGTTTTTGTATAACAAAATAAAAGCAAGCTGTTCTAGACTATAAGCTATTACAGTAAGCTGTTATAGACTGGATGACCTTTAAAGGCCCCTTCCAACTCTATGTATTCTATGAGTCTATGTTTTACCACTACACAGTATGCAAAAGTGAAGCTGGAGGCATCTCCAAAAGCCTGGCCCTTGCAGGAAAACAAAGTAAAGGGAATATGTCAGCCTGGATTCAGCCTGCTGCCTTTTCTTTCACAGCTGGTTGGTGTTTTGCCCAGAAAAGCAAGAACTGAGGAATTGTGTTCCCGTAAATAAGACTTTAAATGTGACACTGCCATATAGCTGGTTCTGTGTGTATATGGGCTTCCCCCAAGGAGCTGAAGGTTGCTTTCAGTTCTAGTAGGCGTTTCTATAAAAGCCTATGAGCTTTTCACCTCCAAAATGCTCATCAAGTCTTCCTCAAAGTTCTGTTGCGATGTTAAAAACTTACCTCTCCCCTTAAGAGCTGAAATTATTGTTAAATGCTCTTGGAAGTAACAGATTGAGTGTCAAGCAAGGTAAAAACCCAGGATTCTATCAGCAGAACTTTATCAACACAAATGAAGGCCTCATAAGCAAAACACTTTAAGAAGGCGTGGGTTTCCATATCCACACAGAATGTGGTCTAATTTTTCAGTATTTCTCTATTTTCTGTGGAATAGATCTCTTTCCTTGATTGTCTGTATATGAGAAGGAAGAAGTGATGTGAAAAATAAATTCCTCACATATTGGGTTTCTCTACCCTACCACACATCCTCTGTTGCTGTTTTGCTGACTTATAATTATCACTTTGGGTATTTTAGTTGTGCAAAAATAGGCTTGTTTATGTCCAGTGACGAAAGATTGAGGCATAGGAGTCTGATTAATAAAATAAGATAGAGGTGGACATTATTAGCTTTGCTGACTCGGGTCAGACATCTCTAAACTGGATTCTTCTAAATTCTTCTAAAGTCAATTGCAGCTCTCTAAGCATTGTCTTTCCCTGCAGGAGGAACTTCTTGAACATAATTTGCAAACTTTAGCTACTGATGTGGCTCCGGTTTATAAAAAGCTTGCTCCTGAAGCTTTCCAGAACCAGGTAGGTCTGTGACCTTCAGTCAGTGTAGCTGTGCCTCTAAACAGGCAGCGCTGTTTGAAAAGAAGATGAGATTCCAAAGTGTGCTAACGGGTAGAAGCTGCAGATCTCCGATGCGATGAATCCCACTGCTTACCTGCAGCTATTACTTCACCTGGTTAGCTCTAGAATAATGCATCTTTTCTGTTTCAGCTAGTGATTTAAGTTATGCCCTGAGCTGTGCATTTGTAAAAGTCATACCAATAACACTGTAAAAAATATATATTATTTAGAGATGTTTCAATTCTGACTGAGCCGATTACCTTGTTGACAACCAGTAGTAAGTATTGCATGTTTCATGGGAAAATACGTGCTTTCTCATTATTCTTACTGGCTGTAATTATTCAGCCGTAAGTGCATTTGTGGCTCATGGGGTTTTAAGTCACACACTTTCAGTCCTAAGTACCTGTAGTTTATTTTATTTTTAGGTGGAAAATGAACACATGGGCCCAGACTGTCGGCTCGGATCCAAGGACGGTAGGCCTTTCTCTGGTGTCACAGCTTGCATAGATTTTTGTGCCCATGCCCATAAGGACACACATAACATGCACAATGGAAGCACTGTGGTATGTACGCAGGGTTTTTGCTCTTTTGTTACCGTTTACCCTTGTGATTACTGCGTGTTCTAAGATGTTGCTTGATTTAGTGGGTACGTTTGCATGAAGTTTTTTAAGGCATTATAAAATGAATTGCATGTTGTCATTTATAAATTCCCATGCTATTTACATCTATTTATTATTAATCTACAGAGGACATAATTTAATTTTGTTATAAGGCAAAGCAAAGGGATCTTTCTTTAAAAAATACCGTAATTCTTTGAGGACACCCAAGCCTTTTGGACAGGATTGTCCATGGGACAGATAAGTTATTCAGAGTAGAGGCCCGATGTTCAAAGGCAAGTAACAACCTATCCAGGGAGTTGTACAGACGTCTGTAGAAGAGCTTCAATAAACTGATTATTAATTTACTTCCGTCAGCCTGAATACTTTTAAAATTCACTTTTTACTTGCACTGTGTACTTACCAGACTCCATGGTTAGTAGCCACGAGTCAGAAAGTACAAAAGAACGATGTCACGGAGTAGGTGGTGGAGTCAGGTGCCTGCTGTAATCCTTAAAATTAAATCTGATTATCTTATTAGGAAAGGAAAATTCACAGGTGTGGGTTATTTCTGTTTTGGTTTGATGTTGATGTGTACCAAATACCTAGCTGGTTTGCTAGCGAGAAAATCAATCGCTCAATTAAGTGGTCTTTTAGAAACTGAGACCGTGGTTGTGAAGAGGGACAAGCTCAAAAGGAAGCAAGATGAAATAAAACCGCCCGTGCCTGTGTAACTACGTGGATTTAACAGTTAGAATATTGGAAACATTTAATGATAACTTCTTGTGCATCAGTGGAGGCGACACTCGAGAATAATTTCTCTACCAAAGGGTGCACGTACAGAAAAAAGAAATACATCTAAAATCTCTGCCCTTTTAGAAACAGATATGAAAATGGAAATTCAGTTATGATGTTGCTGTGATTCGAAATAGTGTTGCATTTAGGCATATACTTAACAGCATTTTTATGTACAGTCAATGAACTGACTGGAAGGATTGTTCATGTTAAAGGTCTACTTGTATACTGGGTAAATGCCTATTACTTTGAAGCATGGAAGCAGATCTCAGAATTCACCAGGAATGCCAGTCCTGAATAGACTACTATTTTTTTCCTAACACTGAATGTCACTTATCTGCAGATATTTAATAAGAAGCTGCTACTTTGCAAAATATTAGTAAGCTGCTGTGAATAAGCTCTTGGGCAAGGACAGTCACTTCAGAGCTGCTGAAGCATAGTAATTCAGACCTTTTAAAGATCCCAGATTTGAAAATGAGACTTCCTTTTCATGACAAAGTGCATGGCATAATTTTTCATGAAATGTAATTTGGATATTCCAAAAAATATAATTTTAAGTGCTATGTTGTCTCTTAGTATAAAGACAAAATGGAAACTGAGATTGCTGCTTGTTCAGCAATATTGGATCCCAGAAGGAAAACAGTTATCCTCTTGGGAGAGTTGTAACATATGGCCAGAAATGCCTGGAGGGATGATTAGATCTGGGGTGGTTTGTGTTGTTGCTCGGTGGTTTTTTGTTTGAGGAATCCATGAGGTACCATTTCTATGAATGTGTATTTATCTATAATGATCTGATGTTATTTTCAGCTTCAGATTATGCTTGTTCGTATTGGTATTTTCTTTCTGTGGATTGTACTTGCTCTGCCTGCTAGTAATTCCACATCTAAGAGGCATGGAAAATGGTGGCCTCTGTAAGGTATCTCATTACATAGGCCAGAACTCATCCCTGTTTTCTTCAAGTCGTGCCGAACTTCTAAATGTTGCAGAACACTAAAAAAATTGTTTTAACTGCTGAGAACTGCGCCTTGAATTGTGGTCTTCGTCAGGTAGCTCACTCATACAAATAGCCGTTGTACATTTCCTACTCTCTCTTTAGGTTTGTTATCTATTGATTTTAATATGGTTGAGACAAAGGGCTATATGTAAATAGGAATGGTTGCAAATGCTAACACTGAATTTACATAACAAAGTTGGGGTATTTTGACAAGAAGGTGGCGTTCAGAGCGACCTGATGATCTACATACAGCCTCCACAGTAAGATACAGAGTATTGCACCTTACTGAGGTGACTGCTAGCGTTCTTATAGACAATTGTTTTCTAATAATGTGCCAATAAACAGAATGAGAATGATTTGCCCTGCTTTTTTTCGGCCTCAAACGAAGTTTATTTACTGTTTTTCTCTTGTATGTCTTTGATTTTATTTAAAAATATATATATAAGTGCACCTTGCAGTTTAAAAACTTGTACAAAGCACGCTTGTCATCTTGCACCTCATTAGAGTTGGTAAGACTGCTTCCCTTCCTTCTTACTCAGACACAAAATCTCCACTTGCAAAACCCAAAGTTCCTCTAGACTAAAACAGTTGAAATAAATACATCATAGGATGGTGTGTATAAAATGCTGCCAGCTCTATTACCACTAGTGATGGCATAAGTGACACGTTTTCATTTCTCCTTTCAGTTGTTGGTGAATCACTTTCACCACAAATATGAAAGGAATACTGCTCACTGCACCAAAAGTAAAGGAAAAACTGAATATATTGAAATGGTTTAAATCAGACACGGACATGCAAAGCACTGGAGCGAGCTTAATGACCAGCACGGAGTTTACTATATTTTTAAAAGAATATCGTATCTAATCAGCTGCTAAGAGGAATTTCCCCTCTCTGTCTCTGCCAGAAAAGCAGAAAAAGCATTCAGAAAAGCATTCCTATGTTATTCCAGGCATACAAGTTTTGATGATCAGCTGAATTATTTGCATGTTATTCTGAAAAGAAATGATTATCCTTTTTGCTAGCAGTGGAGGAAAAAAAATCTTGGAACTGTCTTTTGTAGATACAAGGTAGAATAATACATTTTGACTTAGAAAAATTGAGGTTACTGCAGGAATTTGACTTGCTGAAAACCTTTCCTGGCTAACAAAATCAGAGCCTGAGTTGTGCAGAACTGCATTCTGGAAGAAAAGCTGAAGACAAAAATGGGTATTTCTTGTTTGTCTCTATAGTAGAATGAAAACATTGGGAATTTCTACAGAGGTGTAAACTGATGTATTTATCTGAAAGAAGCAGAAGCAATCTCTGTCTATGGATTGAGTTTTTGACGAACCACAAAGTCAGTAAATAAACCATCCATGACTTTTTTTCATCTTTTAGTGTTGTCCTAAGGGCCATTGATGTTACAATGCAGTGCTAGGATACCGTGTTGCTTATAGACTGTAAATGATCAACACATAAATAAAGGCTTTATGGTTGATAATGGATTCTGTGAAATGCAAGTCATGCTTTTAATGGCTTAGCACTCTTAATATTTGTGCAAATCCATGTAAGTCACAGAAATAGGAGGTTTCGCAGCGACGAGAACAAAATGGTTAATGAAGGCTTTGCTCATGGTGTACCACGTATGGCTCTCTCTCACCATGTGGGACCTGCTGCCCTATTTGCTGGCTTGGAGGAAGGACAGAGAACAGCTGCAGTTCTGTGTAGTCGTTGGTGCCACATGATCTGTAGCAAGCACTGTGGAAGAAGGAAGGAGAAAAGAGACATCTATGCTTTGTGGGCTGCTACCATATAACATTTATTGCTGGCAGCAGAACCACGTAGTTGGTGTCAATAAGCAACTGCCGATGAACTTCCTCTTCTGTTTTTTCCCTGTTACATTTTTAAGAAGATTCTCTGCTCCTGCAGTGACTTACTGTATTTCTGTATTTACAGCTCATCGAGTTATCACTGCATGTAGGTCCAGGCCTTTGCAGTAGTGACAGAATGTGTCTGGCGATGGTTAATGGCTGCATGTTGGATCATGTCCATGCTGCTTTGTGAGCTACATGTGTGCTTAGATCCTTAAGCTGGCGGGTCAGATGATAATGAATCAGGGAAAAGGTAAACTCCATGACACTTGAAGGGAAGGGTTTTTGTTGCTCTTTGTATTGTGAAAATGGAGAAATACTAGAATTTCACTCCAGTAATCTGGGAGCTCCCAGACAGTGGGTAGTGCACCACATCATGTTACAGCACACAGCGTGGCAGTGCCGCTTCAGGTGTGTGTAGCCAGCAGCTGCTGTTAGCTTAACCTCAGGTGGTCCAAGGGAGAAATGTCTGGCATTCCCTTTGCTGACTCTGGGATTACACAAGCTTACTCAGGTTATAACAAGCCAATAAAATGGTGGTTTTTCAGCTGTAACAGAAAAGAAAGCAAATCTATTTGTATTTGTGATGATGGGCAGTGACCGCGCAGCATCTCAGAGTCCCAAGTGGCATCCTCTCTCCTTTCCATCTGCACAGGGGAGATGAGGATGGGAAATCTGATTTTCATCTTTCAAGGTTACAAGTGCCGTTTGACTGCTTTTGCTACATCTTGAATTTAAAACATCTGTTCTTACGACACAGTGGAAAAGGCTACATCATTTCTGCATGTGAAGTTCAAGAGGCCGAAGGCAGATCAAAGTGGCTCAGAATTATGCATTCAGAGTTGTGTGGCTACAGATGTGTAGGAAATTTCATGGAGTTCATGGGTGCATTTCAGTGGGGAAAAAAAGTCTCATGAATATGCAGGTTTTTCCATGACATCACAAACCCCAGCATAAGGCCTGGATTTGATCACCAGGCACTCTGGAAACATCAACAAACTACCTGACCAACATTTTCTTTGGCTTTTGAGCTGCCTGGATGATGTAGCTGCACATTCTGGAAGAAGTATTGAGCCTAGCAGGATGTGCAGCTTCAGTGTGTAAGTGAGGTTTAACTGAGTCCATGATTCTCTCATGGTCAGTTTTTGTGTTGGGCAGTTTGCACGCACTGTCAATACCAATGGAAAATGTTGCTTTTAACTTCATGGCAGTTGCTTCTTAGTGGAAGATTTTGCACAGATTTCAGTATTAAAGTGGCTTTTGAAACGGGTGTTTCACATTTGGTGGATTACTCTGCTTCAGCTGTAAATTGCCAACTCATCTGTAGGGCCTGAATTTGTAGCTGGTCTCCTGGTAACATGAAGTTTTGGGCTATCCGCTTGCAGTTATGTCCTTCTTTTTATAATAAAATATATTGTAAGAGACAGTGACCCTGAAAAATTACATGTGTTAAGTATTCTTTTGTGGTTTTTAGGCTTTAGGTGTACTGGCATTCAATTTTTTTCTGCATGATTTTTAATATACATTAATTTCATTTTTTCATTCAGTAGTAAATATATTGCACGCTGGAGGTGCCTGTCACCTCTTCATAGTCCTGCCAATATCGTACAGCCCTTGTCTTCTCTAATTCCTCGGGAGTTCTTTGGCTTCCTTCTTGTTCCTTGCGATTGATATTGACAAATAACTCATTTCTACCTACAGGAGGCTATTTTACCTGGTGGGAGCTTAGATTTTTCTCTCTGCTTATGTGCCTCCCCCAGGTCAAGCACTGCAAAAATGTACATTTCATCTGCCATTGCCTCATTACAAATCAGATTAAAAGTAATACATTTTTAAGAAAAAAATCTCTTTATGGGAAAGAATAAATCTAATAACTGTACAAGATAAGATTTCCATCAGTATATCCGGTGAATTGTGTGAAAATGCAGACTGTAAGTTGGGTGAGGGCCTTGATTTTCAAAATAAACAAGGTTGTGTGGATTTGAATCTTCCAAGATTTAGACATTCTTCAGACTAGTGTACGGGTCCAGACATGGGATGGGCAGAATTTTTAACAAGTGAGAACCAGGCAGTTTTGAATGAAAACGAACGGAAGCTAGGTGACTTTCATGCAAACTTCCTTTCTGTTTTTAGTTTGGAAGTGGAGGATGCGCTGAGCCGTATGTAGTTGTGCTCTCTGTACATCTTACCTTTCTCCCCTTCCTGAATAACTTGGAATCTGCTGGCAAGTTTCAACCAAATTTCACTGAACCTTGCAGAAACTTGTCTTGGAGACTTCAGCCTCTTCTTCCATGCTTTGTGTGGTGGGAGCCCACTGCTGAGTGGGTGAGAGCCCGGGGTTATCCTTGCCTGTAGCCAAGAGGCACAGAGCGCCAGCAGGGCCTGCTTGCTGTCGGCTGGTGCAGTGAGGTGGCAGCAAGGTGCGGAAGGGGCAGAGATAACGGTGCTGGGATTGGGTGTGTGGGCGTGTGGGGACAAAGAAGTCCATAGGAAACCAGGTGTCATTTGCTGCTCATGGAACAACTTGTTTTTTCTAAATCTTCCTTGTAGTCCAAAGGCTGTGCAGTAGAGGTAAGTGCGCATGGAGCAAGCACATCAGTAAATGCTACTCATCAGCTTCTAATTGCCCTTTCACCTTGCCTTCTTAAGAGCCCGTCTCTCAGTCCTTTTAAATGCCACCTGAAAAGCTCTTTTCCTTTGTCTTTGCCCCTCAAATGTTCTCCTTTTCCTGCTCTGCGACTGTCAAGCTTTGCATATAGCTATTTCTAAAGCCCTAACCACCACTTTATTTATTTAGGATTTTTAGTTTGTGATTCTGTAATTCTATTGTGGAATAAATCTGTGATGCTTTTATGTGAAAGCTGTGCTATAAAACATTTTTCCTAAATTGTATTATTATTTTCTCCTGTAACGTTAGGCATGGTGGCAAGATTTTGGAAAGCTGAATTAACTGGTGATATGCAGTGCATTCAACCTACGCAATGACGGATGAGAATGCCTCCGTTTAGGGGGAGGATCATCTCATCCTTGGATGGTGCTCAGAGTCCTTTGTTTGTGTAGTTAGTAACTCCCTGTGAAATACAAGATTAACCACGCCGTGATACGAATGCATGGCTTTCAAGTAATGCAGTACATTGTGGAAAAACAGCATTGTCCTGTGAATTCGATGAATGAAATTACTAATGGTGTGATTATGTGGACACTTGCCCAAATGCCATCCCTTGGAAAGCACAGAGTGAAGCCATGTGAAGGTGGTCTGCTCTTCTGTTTTTAAGAAAGGGAGTTTTTTGGTGGTTGGTTGGTTTTTGTTTTTGTCACTAGAAAAAAAAAAGCGTTTGTTTTTAAGGTGAGGATTTAATACTAATAATTGCAACTCTAGAAGAGCTGAAAATCATAAAGTACTGAAAAGGTTCAGCAGTGACTTGGAAAAACTTTAATAAGGAAATCATTGCAATGCATTTGGATATTACTTCTCATTTTTGATGTGCTCTTATCAAACTGGATCTAGCCAGCATTCTCCTCTTGGCTCCCATATCTCACAGCAGCACATAATTTAATAAGAGAAAGTAGGTCAATGGCCTGAGAGAAACCAAACGTCTGCCGGGTCTCGTGACTTTGTTACAGCAGACAGAGCTGGGGGAGTGTGCATGCATGTAGACAGAGTTAGAGCTGAGATTTGTCTGAAAAACAAACAACAAAATAAGCAGCAATATGGATAACTTCATTTGCCGACTAAAACTGTGTCATAGAAACTTCTGGTTGAATTCAAATTAAAATATTTCCATGTTCATATTCTTTACTCTTAAAAAAAGGTTCTGAGCATCAAGTACATATAACAAAAAAATCCCGCTATATTTACAACTCAGATTATTTATGGAGTTTGGCAAATATTTGTGGATAGTGTGAGCTGAACCAAAGTTGCATTGTCCCTCTTCAGACATAATGGCTTCACCTTATCCTTCAGGTACCGGTAATTTTTCTGCATCACCATAAATCAAACAAAATACTTGTCAGATGTTCCTACTTGAAAGACCAATGGCATACAATGGCTACAAATCATGAGAAAACCATGAAGTCCAGGCAGAATGCATGAACATTTAAATAACTTCTGTATTCTGATTGTATTTGTAAATGTTCCCGTCCTTGCCAGGTCTGTACGTTAACAAAGGAGGACAACCGGAGAGTCGGGGTGATTCCAAGCGATGAGCAGCTCCATGTGTTACCTCTCTACAAAATTTCACAAACAGATGAATTTGGCACTGAGGAGGGATTGGAAGCTAAGATAAAAGCCGGAGCCATACAGGTGCTCACAGCGTTTCCCAGAGAGGTGCGGATGTTAGCCGAGCCTCTGAGAGCTACAAAGAAAAAGAAACCTGACACAAGGAGGACCCCAAGTGAGAAGCAGCAATTAATGGATAAGAAATATTCAACACCAATAAAGCTGAAAACTGAAGCGCCAGAAAATCTCAGTAACACTTTGCATTGCTTAGGTGAGTGCTGCCCGTCAAGTTCTGCTGGTCTCTTCTGATATGATGTTGTGACTTACCCATCTGAGGGGGAGGAAAAGCTCCTTCATACTCTTTCTTTTTTTTTCCCAGCATACTTCCATACTCCTCATTTTAGGGGCTAATGAACAAGTTGTGGTTGATATTCTATTGGCACAGGAAAAGACAGGTGAAGTTTGTGGTGGTGCGTTAGCAATCGTGAGTAATGATAATGAACCAATGAAACGTTTTCAAGATCCCACATGCTGATAAATAATGCTAACAGAAGCATCTTCAAATACAGTTGTGGGAATGTTTATCTAAACAACAGGCATTAAATTCTATCATTTAAAAGTACAAGAACTGCTGTCTGCTTTGTATTAAAGACAATGGCTTTCTGACAATCTGAGCTGATGAGCATTTCCTTCTGATACTTCAGTGACACAAATACTGGCACAGAGCAAAAGGCTTGCAAAAAAACAACCAAACACAGCAGTAAACTGCTATCAAACCAAACAAGACTTTTCGCATTTTTTCCTTGAAATACTGTTGGTGAGGGTGAGAGAGGTGGAACAGACTCACCTCACAGCAGCCAGGTGGAAAGTATGCTTTCTGCGTTACGGGAATGTCACTGCCCACAGAGTCTTCTGCAGCAATATGAGCGTGTGCTGCGTAGAGCTGCTCCTTGACCGAACCGTGTGTAGTTGCTGCTGTACCTTGGGTCAGGTTTTGGACCAGCATTTTGGAGATCAAAATTCTTCTGTGGGACTTTTCAGTAATGAAAAGTAGAAAAAAAAGGAAGCCACGGAGTAGACTCTGATTAGAAAGGAGAAAACAAATCTATGGCATTAAAATACAGGCTGTCTATCTTTGGGGAAGAAAAGTGGAGTCTTAGCCTACCTGCTGTAATTTTGAGTTTTAATTCATGAGATACGTGGTGATAGATTTAATGTGAGGAACAATAATCAAATATATTTAGAAGAGTAGCTGCACTTTCTAGGAAAAAGATTGCAAACAAAACCAGAGTCTATTTGATGTGTCTGTAATTTGTACTCAGCACCCTGACTACACGTTTCTCTCGGCAGAATCAGGGCAACAAATAAGATTTTGCATAGAGCAAGATGGAATAATTAGATCAGTATTGTTACTCTGCTAGAAAATTAGACAGACACTGAGTTAATCTTCATGCAAGTTTGGGAGATGCAGTCCAGGCTCTGAAACAAACATGAAGGTTCTTCTCAGGCCAAGGACATCGTCCAACAGTAACTCCAGTGCAGTGATTAATAACTTCCAGTGTGCTCCGGGTGGGCTGGAAGCCTTGGAAGGGTTAGAGGACTCTGGCTTGTGAAGGAGTCCTGAAATTGTTTGATCTCACTGGAAAGTTGTTTTGAAATATTGAAATAGCTACCAACTGTCAACCTGCATGTGACTCTGTAGCTAAGGCATGACTTCTTTATTTGAAAACCATGCTTTGAACTAATGGTATGCTGTCCAGAGTTTTGCTGTATGCTTTGGGTATGTAAGGTTTTATTCCCTTAGACATACAAAAACAATTGAATAACTGTGTAATCAAGTAAACTTCCGTAATTTGTTTGGGCTTGAAACATTCAGGTGATTTAAAAGGGCTGCTGATAATAATAAGAGTGATGAAGAAATACTGAAAGGAGCAAGAAGGTTTTTCAGAGATGGAAAAATCAGAATATGAATTAAAACATTTTGCTTCTATCATGGAAGTTTTTATCATGGAGATTGTGACAGTGGAATCCCTGAAGGTTCTGTAAGTGGAACACACAGTTTACGTCATTATTTCTGACTCCAGAAGGAAGTCAACACAGTAAGCCCGAATCTGCAGATGGCACGTATAGCTGCAGATAGCCAAGAGTAATAACTGGAAGCATTTCTGCACATTGTGTGTGCTTCCTGTACAGGGCAGTGGCTGAATTCCACTGTAAAGATCTCTGTTCTGCCTCTTGCTGAAAATGTAAATATCTGTAATTATGAATTTAGAGCATTATAGCATTAACTTACACATACAGCTTTTTGCTGTAATAGGGGATCAGTCCTTTGGTTGATCCTTTCCATTTTGCCAATGGGAGGTGTCATTTTAGTCCTGAGAAATAATGAGTCTGTCAGAGATTACTGGGCTCAATATGAAAACGAATCAAACAGCCTATGAAACTGAGGAGCTGAAATTAGACTATGCAGAGGTCATCACTCCTGATGGTAAACTGCAGGAAACAATTATTTAATAGTTTAATAGCCCTCTGTATGAGCAGCGGCCATCAATTCTGGTCATACCTTTTAAACATTAAAAAAAAAGGCTCAGGAAATAATGAAAGCATGGAAAACCTAAATTAGGGGAAGGTTACTGCCTATAGTTTTAGGCAAGCAGTGAATAGAACACTGCTTACAGCTTACTGCTGCTAAATTTGGTATTAATATCAGAAGAAAAGAATACATGTACTGGAAAGGAAAGAAGTATCAGTGAATGATATCTGTAATTACTCAGTTTACAGGTGAGTACAAGAGCCTTAGAGTATTGGTTTTGCTTAGTGAAAAAGATACGGAAAATATGCAGTTAGATGAGAACTGTTGTACATGCAGCCATTCATGTTTTAGGCCATGTGAAGTCAACACTCTTTAATGTTGGCCTGGAGGGATTTTGGAGTCACAAGGCTGGCTGTATGGTATTGTCCATTACTATTGCCCATTATCCACGTAGTATTTGGAAGACATTTGACCATCATTTCAAATGCAGTACTGTATTCCCAGCTGGAAAGAGAGATCCCTGTAACCTGCATGTCTTCATTATACACAGAGCTGGAAATTGAGACGTGATAAGACAGGATTATCTTCTGCTTTTGCCTAGCAGCAAAGATGATAGTGAGGAGGACCTTTACGGTGCTGAAGCCAGCTTAGGTCTGCCTGGTAGTAGAGCACGCGTACGTGAAGACTTAGTCTGAATCCAAGTTCTGCCAAGTCTTTTGTAGAAATGCTGTACGTTCAGTCGGGTGCACCCATCATGCAACTCTAGTCAATACCAAGCAGCACAACTTGTAATTTTTACATTTGTGCTCATGCTGAGAGCCTTCAAAATCCTAAACTGTTACAAAATACATAGTAAAGATAAAAACCATGCATCCTTCCTTATCCATCATTAACCATGTTATTCTGGACAGCTAAACTTTAAACATGGCAATGTTATTTTTGTCTCCATAAATATTGGCAATTCTTCTTGGCCTATACTGGGTAGAACGGGGGAGCCAGCTGCTCAGCTGCCCACAGCAGAGAAGTACTTTAGCCAGGAGATCCTGTTGGAACAGGAGGTGTTCCTGGGGAGGGATGCCACGTGATCTGAACCTGTCCTGTTTCCTCTATCCATGCGTTTGAATTAACTTCTGCTTATTAACATCTGTAATATGACTTTGGTTCGATCTTACATCCAAGGGAATGTATAGCTCTCTGTATATTACCAGAAGAAATAGGGTTTTGTATCTTTCTAATATGTATATTCCCTATGTGGAGAATATTGATTCCAACTGATGCTGTTAAATGTAGTTTCAGTGTCCCAGATGGGTCATTAGTGGGAGTATATAGCTGAGCAAGTAAAAACAGCAAAGCAATAGGAAATTCTTTTTCACAACAGGGCTTATGATTTAAATGTGCATTTGTTTCTCAGTCTTACGGTGCAAGATACCATTTGAATTGCCATTTTTCACATTTACAGTCCGCTGGTTGAAAGTTAAACCAGTACAAAACCCAGTCCAATTTAGAAACTGATTAAATTATGTTTTCGATTAAAACAAAATGCACCTCCCCAAATTGTCCTTTCCCCTAAGACGCTGCTGCCTCTCTTGCCTCATATCCCACCTCCTCTCTTCCACTAACTGTGCTGCTGCCTTCATCTCTGCTCCTTTGCCACACAGAGTGAGGATCTTCTGGCAGGCAATGGGGAGTTTGCTGGACTTGCTGCCTGAGTGCTTGCTAGAAGCAAGTTTTCAGAAAACATAGGTCTCTCTTAAGAGACGATAGAAAGTGCTATTCTCAAGCACTGCATTTCAAGTCTTTTGAAGGAAGGCATTGTTTTGGATGTGTTTTGTTTTGGTTTTTTTCTCAATTAAAATGCTTTGAGTTTGATTTCATAAAAAAGAGTTGATGCAGTTTCCTCATGTTGCCCTCAATTACAGTATTTGTATACTAACACTTTCCTCTTTTTTCCTCATTCCTGAAAGAATATTGAAAGAATATTTTTTAATCCATCACTGTTAATAAATCAGTAGAAGAGAAAATAGTTCTGTATTTGATAAAGCAGTTAAACACTGTGCATTTATGGAACAAAGAGACAACACGGACAGAACCGGTCCTTTATGAGAATGTGGAAGAGCTCTGTGAGGTACTGTTCTGCCAGCAAAACAGATGTAAAGCAGCTTTAGGGTGCGATGCAAAGCCCATCAGTCAATGGAATTGTTTTCCACTGCTCTGTGGACTCTGGCTGAAACTTAACTCATGACCAGAATGAGTCATTTGACACAACTTTGTTCCACAAATGAGCAGAACTGCAGTGACCCAGGACTAGAAACTGGGAGCTGACATAAACTGAACAAATAATCCCCCCAGAAACTTGACATAATGAATGTTTGCCAATTAGATGCGAGACAGAGCAAATCACACGCTGCGGTTTGCATTTACCTGCAGTATGTTGCCAGATATGTTTTAATTCTAAGCAGTTAGATGCTGATGCCCAAATTGTAATTCAGTAACTTCTTTTTCTGTGATGGACAGGATCTGTAAACACGCTTTCTCCTTCTCTAATAAGCTGGGAGTAAATCATTTTTGTTGTTTTGCAGGCTTAGTTTCAGACATACATTTCAGCAGCTACCTAAATTCTTCTGTGCGCTGCTGCCTGCTAGATGGAGCAGTGCTGAAGGTGGGCGGCAGCTTGCTGGGCAGCACCTGCATGAAATGCAACTGAGCACTGAATTGATTTTACCTGTTTATTTTATCCATCCCTCTGTGAAATACCTTTCTATTTTATATACCAACAGTCTGGCTGGAAAAGGTTAAGGAAGTAATTCAGCAGGGTAATTATGTACGTAGTTTTAAGGTAAAAATCACCGTTTTGAAAAATGTGTAGCAAGCATGAAAATACCATCAAAGGCATGTTTGATTAACTGAAGGAAAGTACTTACACTTTGGTGTGCATTTCTTTTAGGGAACAAAGCAGATGCTTTAAAACCTGGGATAAAAACGGAGACTTCTGATCACCTCTGTGCCATGAAACATACTTCAAACACTACTAAAAATTGCTCCTTATTAAAACAGTATACGGCTTCCTCCCCTTTTAAGGTGGATAGTTTACATCCTTATTCATCGTTAGCACATAAGCCTGGCATAACAGCAGTGACTAATATTCAACAAGATTTTTCAGTTCCCTACGGGTATTTTGAATGCAGTAGTAAGCAACCTCACGTGACACCTTATATTAATTGTAAGAACTTTGACGTGTCTGTCAAAGATTATACTGGAATTTTGCTGAATGATAAGATGAACGGTGTGCCGCCAATTCTTCCAGAGGTCACTGCTCCAGGCCCCCCAGCCCACAAAGATCCCCTGCCCAGTATACTTGAACATCAGCCAGACAAGCAGAATTGTCAGCCTCAGTCAGACAGTTCTCCTTCTTCACAGATGATCAGCTCTTGCGATTTGTCAGTACCGTTAAGCTCTCCAGCAAGGGACGCGGTTGGAAATGAAGCCGACTGTTCCCACAGATGCCCGGTGGAAAAGGGCAGTTCCCATCGAGAACAGATGTGTGATTTTGACTGCGTGGACGAAAAGCAAAACAGTGCACTGGGACAACCGACTGATTCTGAAGAAAAAGCCGAGGAAATGTGGTCAGACAGCGAGCACAATTTTTTGGATGATGACATTGGCGGCGTAGCTGTGGCACCTTCTCACGGTTCTATCCTAATCGAATGTGCGAGACGCGAACTCCATGCTACCACACCTATTAAAAAACCCAACCGCAATCATCCCACGCGGATCTCCTTAGTTTTCTACCAACACAAAAATTTAAATGAGCCAAAACATGGTTTAGCCATGTGGGAAGCAAAGATGGCTGAGAGGGCGAAAGAAAAAGAAAAAGAGGCAGAAAGATTAGGAACAGAGAATACTGAACTGAACTCCAGCGGCAGGAAAACAAAGCAAACAAGTGAAAACAGAGAGATTTTTTATGAAGACAACGAGTTCAACCAAATTCCATCACGCAGAGCATTAACAGTAACTAAAGATAACGTAATAACAGTATCTTCTTATGCCCTTACGCGAGTTGCAGGGCCTTACAACCATTGGGCATAGGCTTTAGTATCAAATGCCTCCTCTTGGTGCAGCGTTACGCAGTGTTTCTTTAAGGTGCTGTTAAAGAACAAGTCTCGTGTCGTTTACTATTTGCTCATCTCAACCATTTTAAGGCTGAGGTAAAAAAAAAATAAAAAAATGGGGGGGATTTCTTCTTAAACTGTGACTTTACCATTTGGTGGTGCTCAAGCACATTTTAAGAAAAAAAAAAAAAAAAAAAAAAAAAGTTGTATAGTTTTAATACATTCTAAAAAAGATTTTGTTTAGGTTATTAACCTTGATTGAAATCATTCAGTTTATTACCTTTAGGAATTTATATTTTGGTGCTTTAAATCAAGTCTGTTTACTACAAAAATCATTTATAGGGATTTTAACAGGTTCACATTTTATGGTGTTAAGTCAAGTTATACAGTAATAGCTCTACACAGCTCTTGGTGCTTAACCACATCAAACAGTTAAAATAAATAAGCTGAATTATTACTTCATGGTGCCATTGCTTTAACAACTTCCAACCATTGCTACGTAGTACAAATTGCAGAGAAACCTTTTAGAAAACCAATGATTCTTCTTCTCTAGATTTGTCCTTCCATACGAAATGAAGTTATTGGCAATGATGGCTGGAAGTTGTTTTTAAGCTGTAAATATATATTTTAAAAGCACTTTCTATTTTTAAAATTAACTTGAAATAGTATAGTATAAGGATCATATTGTCTAAGGTTTGTGCATACTCTACAGAAGAAATCATTTTATTCTTGCTGTGTAGAGTTCCATATTGTTACAGCTGCAGTATGTATGCTAATAGTATGTGATTGTTTTTAGACTTGCCCTTTTTTGTGGAAGATTTTATTACATATAAACAACTTATAAAGTACAGAAACGTTTTATTATTTGAAAGAGAGTGTGCAAACATGAAATTAGGAGACATCAATACGTGTGTTGCTATTGAGGAGTTACGATTTTTGTTTTTTTAAGGCAGCCATTTGTTACGATTTCTTTGAGCAATAAGTGCATAAGTCTCATTCGTTTGGAACATTATAAGTTAAGGTGACAGCCAGATGTTCCTAAGACCTCAGGGGTAGAATTGTTTTGGGATAAAAAATACCCCCTAGAGTTGCCTTATTCTATTCTGAAAAAAAATATATATATTAATTTGAGGAAAATATAAAGGAAGTGTTGAAAAAGAATAACATTTCTAATATTTAACAGCAAATTTTTCATTGAGAAAACCCGTCTGTAATGTTCACCAACTAAGTTCAGGTTTTTTACAAAAATGTTTTGTAAATTTTCAAGTGATTTATACGTTTTGAGTAGAGAAGGTTGTATTCTTCCTTCCAAGCATACAAATTTTGTTTTCCAGTTCTCTTGGAAAAGTGTCATATCACGAAATGAGTATTTGCCAAACCAGAGAGAAAACAGGCACTCCATTGCTTTTAAATGCTGTAGCATCCCACTCTTCTTTCTGATTCTCCTCTCCTACATATTTCCTTTTAAAACTTATTTATTTAAACAAATTACCAAATGACAATGTTAGCTAAGGACTTACCTCATCCTGCAACCCTCCATGAGAACAGTTCCATGTAGCCGTACCTGCCAGTCCGAGCGAGGAGCGCTGCTCAAGCCATGCCTCCTCTCCTGGCTGAGAGCTGCAGGATCAGGGCCCAGAGACAAGGCTGTACCTTACGTCTGCCTCAGAGTCCTCCTGGCTGGGTAACCCATGGGCGTAACGAGGTTAGAGTTCTCCAGTGTGAAAGTATACTAATAATATACTTGATATTATTATACTGTAGTGGTGCTGTAACAGAGGAACATGAATTTTCTAGGTCTCCTTTATTTAAAATCTAGACAAGGTGCTTTTTCCTTGAGAAGTTGAACTGTAAATGCAATGTTTACAGTTTTGGTACGAAAAGTACTTAAATGGTATTTTTAACATATAGTGCCAGTTAGGACCTTGGTGCTACAAATACTTAAATGCGGCCGTAGATCGTTGAGACTGTTCTCCTGTATAAATGTACACACACGTAGTGTTTGCTGGAGCAAGGTCTGAAGTAGCAATCAGTAGATAATGACCTGGGGTTCGGCTGCACAGATTCCTGTCGAAGTTAACAAAAATGTTGATGGCAGAAGATGGCTGAATTGAACCCATTCTTTGTCTCTTAAGTAAAATTTGTAAAAACCGGGTATGCTGCAAATCTTAGTTCAAAGCTTAATATTAGTTCAAATAGAGGATATGAAGGGATTGTAAATAATAATAGAACAAAAACAATATTACACCATCATTTTGTACCAGCAGTTTTATGCTTCTTGCCTACGTAATATACAGTATACATCAAATCATTATGGTATTTTGTGTGCCTTAGATTTCCATTTTGAAACTCGTATATTTTTGGTGAGCCTAAGACTAGTAAGAACTCCAGCTGTCCATACAGGAAGTAGTACTGTATGTTCTGTAGCTATTCCACTTATATATTTGCTATCTGGAAACCATTGTCCAAGACCATGAGCAATCATGTGCAGGAAATACTAGTTGACTGGTTTCACTGCTAGTGCTGATGGCTTTAGTTTGTGTAATACAAATTGAAAATACCATTCAGCACTTCTATATGAGTAACAACTTTTCTACACAAAACAATGTTATAGAGCCATCTACTTACGTTAGAAATGTTCCAGTCATTAAAGTGGATCAGTTTCACTTGAATCGCCCCCTATAAATGTCCAGGTTTAACTTAAGTATTATTAGAAACTTCAAGATGAAAATGTTCCATTTAAAAACCAGCAGCTTCCCTCAAAGAAGTGAGAAAGAAGTGAAAGGTAGATCTGAAAGGATACCTCCAAACATAGCTCGTGGCAAGTCACTGCTCAAGTGACAGGTCCAGTAGAATTTCAGCAAGTTCAGGTCTACCTTATTTAAAGTGGCAGTTTTGAGAGAAAAGTATATCTTAACACAATAGTAATGCTATTAACTGATAGGTGCTAAAACTCAGAGTTACTACTTATTAAGATTACTTATATGAGAAATATATATCATCTGTACAATAGGTGCTCTTTCCTCGATTGTCTATAATGTAACTACTTTCTCAGTGTGTATCTAACAGGCAGGTTAGCTGGCCACTTCTGTTTCCTGCTGTGGCACATAGCAGGTTGTGATTTAAGAAGTTAATATTTTCTATTGCTGTACTGCGGTGTGAGAAATACAACCATTTACTGTTTTTACAACTGTGTGCTATTTATTGTAACATTTCAGAATATTTATCAGTCTTGTATACAAATCATGGGGATTTTTTTTGCGTAAGGTTATCATTTTTATAACAGTACTTGTCTGTTAAGATTTGTAAATCTGTGGATGTATTGCTTTCCTTCACAGCCCACATTGCCACTTGCAGTTTGCTCTTACTCCATAACAAAGTCCTTCCAGGATGGCCAGATCAGAAACTGGATCCAAAGTTAATGTAGATGGCTAGGCTAAGCCCACAGATTGTACTTGGTTTCTAACAGCTGGCATTGTTCCTCGTGGGGGAAAAAAACCAAAATGGATTCAGGTATGGGCTGCTGGAGGGATGTGGTTGCCTTTGGATCCTTTTTCAGAGTTCTCTAGCAACAACTGTCGAGACCCAACATGGGACACCTTTGATTTTCTGGGAGAGATGTCTCTCATCCCTTTCCCCATTGGGACCAGCACCACCGCCCCACCTTCACTGTGAAGGAGTGAGGAGAGAGTAGTGCTTCCTGCAGGAGCCAGTTCTGTGCGAGACACTGAGTCCCTCCTGGGCTACTGCAGTCATGCCCGACTAAATACTGAATTTAACCCATTGAGGTTCTTCGTGTTACCGTTTGTAACATGCCATCTTGCATTACAGAACAGCAAAAATAATTTCTACAAATATTTTAGTCACAAGATCCAAAAAGCTTTGTAAGAACTTACAGATATTAGTGACCTTCTGGCTGTAACAGTTGTATGCAGTTTTACTGGGTTTTTTTGCAAGGACTTTCTAAGCTAACTCTTTTACTTAGGAATAACTGCTGTTAAAAGTCCTTATCTTACCTATGACAGTACTTCTCTATACTTAGAACAGGAAATAACTGTAGTATCTTAAGTAACATTTTATGGTAAGCATGGGTAAGTTACAACTTTGTTAGTACTAAAGGTAATCTGTAACATACAACTGTTTGGGGATTTTTTTTGAAAATACCTTTATAATATCATTGCAGTATTACGCTAAATTTGGTGGGTTAAATTTGGGTCTTGTTTGGGTCATTGCTGCAGCCCTGTTGACTGCAATGTGGTCATTTATCAAGCTTTCATGCAATTTTCATATTTAACTGTATGGATATGGGTACAGTTGACCAAAGTCTGTGCCAACTCAGACCCTTGCAACACTTCCACAATGAAAAGCTCTTGCAAGGACGGATGCAGAGAGATTTGGAATCAATGTACTTCCTGTTAAATGCAGAGGTTACGTTGTTTGTAGCACCGGAAGTAACTCCTGGTCTGTAGAGACACTGCCTTCACCTTGAGTTTCACACATGCGAGCAGATCTCTTTCAGACCTCTTTTGGGCATATGTTCTTGTCAGCTTTTTAGATTTTTCTTATTTGATAGATTATCCAGTGACAAATTTTAATTGAAACAAGCTTAATAAAACTGCATCTTCATGATTTTATATTTAAGACTTATGGTTCGATCTTGTTCTTTAATTTCATATGAAATTCCTCTCTTTGAAGTCAGCTCATTTTATCAAGCAGTGATCAGCTTTATAATCTTTTCTTGAAACTATATATATGATTACTCTCTTCTACTTTCTTTCCCCCCCCCCCCCCACTGAAATACTCTAACTTAGGCTAACAGGAAGAAATAACCACATCCTCACATATACAAAAACCAAAATTGCATGCCTGCTTCTCACTTGCTATATGTAACTGCAGTTGTATTCATGCAGTGTTAAGTGAACTCTCTTTCAGGTCCATTGTGGTCATTAAAATTCGAAGTGAGGTCTTTGTGATGCATCTTCCATAAAATTGTTGGTGTTTTATTTCTTGTGTGTGAAATCTGTCTGCCCAACTGTGCCCTGTGATCACCTCTCTTAAGTAATTTAGAGATAAGGAACAGTCCAATCACATGTGAAAATACTCTCTGGCTTTCTTAATTTTTTCAGGCCATTTGACTTTCAGGAGAAAGTGAGAAGGAATATCTTACTTTAAAAAAAATCAACTGCAGAGAAAGTTTGCATTGACTGTTGTGACACCATGGTACTGCACTGCAATCTTTGTACTGCAGCATTGTCTCTAAGCAGTAAAAGGACGTGTCATCGTGTCCCACAGCTGTGGATGCATGAACACATTCGTCCACTTCCATAGCTCTTCTGGGGACAGTAATTGTTGCTTTGTTCTCTGCCTGAGTATATTGGCTTGTTTAAGGAACGATAAAAGAAAGCAAAAAACAAAGAGGAGGGGAGAGTGTTGGTCAGTGTGTGTAGACAGTCATAGGCAAATAGGTAGTGGGTACAGTACTTCTGAAATGGCCTTCTCTGTTCACATGGTGTGGTTGCTAGGGTACTTCTTTACACTGACCCTTATTTTGGTACCTCTAATTTTAAATACAAAAGCTTTTTAAAGTCCACGTTACATTTATGTCCTTCTTTAACATGAAATAGAGAGGCTGCTTAGTGGAACAGTACACAAGTTGGTTTTGGTGTCTTCTGCCATGGTCTGATCCTTAGTCAGCTTTCACAAGTTGTCCACATGGTGCTTCAGTATGTTGCTGCAAAATGTAGAGACTTACATTTGAGGTTTTCTCAGAGACCAAGGATTTCTAATAGTAATGTCTACTCAGGCGCCAGTAAACACAGAGGTCGCTTTTTTCTTCTAAGGTCTTTGAAAATTGATTTAATGTGTATTTTATCATTGTCCTATCAAAACACTTTTAGTCATGTCCGGAGTGAGCTAATTTTTTTTCTTAACACTTTACATACCTGCTTGCTAAATTAAGACAGTTCTCATGGTAATGCTGTGTTATCTCCCTGAGGAACACTTCATGTGATCGGTGTCGATGGGTAGGCACTGCTTTCTGCCCTAAACAGACAGCACCAACTACTACAGGCAGCTTTCTCATCCCATGGACTCTTTATGGATCATCTGTTGTGGCGAGCTGTTAGATGATGTTATAACCAGCTGCCAAATGTTTTAAGCGCTTCCAGCTGCTCCAGAAGTCCTTCCTATCACTCTGCAGATCTGCTTCAGTACTCAGCAGCAGGAGTGCAGATGTCGGCCTGCTCATGCATACTCCCCCACCTGCTACTGCTTTGTATGTTGATCATCCAGCCTTCATCTCAGGAATATCATAAGAATTTATTATTCTTGTGTCTGTTCCAAACTCTGTTTTCTTCATTCACCTTTTATTCTGTATAAGGCAGTTCTATTTTTCTAAATTCATGTTCTGTCGTAGAGAATCCAGAATATTGCAGTTGGATACTTCTTCATTCCGAGAAAGAATTTTCAGAATCTTTCACCCATCATTGTTTTTTTGCTTTTTACATATTTTTCCAGTTAACTTCAGATCTCTTGCTGTAGCTGTCACACTGTTGTTATGCATGCATGTAGCTAAACAAAAGACCCTTTGCTCACAGCCCTCACTCTCCAGAGTGGAAGATTTTTCCCCCTGTTGCTAGCACCTCTGTGGAGTGAGCCCTCTTTTCTTCCAAGTTAACTCTACCAGCTCTGCCCAGGCCCTCACACAAGGTCCAGCAGACCTTGCCCCACCGTATGAGGAGTATTTCTTTACATCTTGCAGCTACATTTTTGTGCAGAGGTTAGTTATCATCCTTGTGAGAAACCCTAGTACTGTGCAGGTGACAAGCCTTCACTGCCAGGGCTGCTTGGAAAAAAGGAGTGGAACAGTGGATTTTTTATTTTTTATTTTTTATTTTATTTTTTATTTTTTTGTACTTTCTCTGTAACAGCAAGTGGAGCTGATTGAGCTTGAGCAGGAAATAATTACATAGTAACTGCCTTTTATAAAAGGGTTATAGGGGTGTTGCCATTGTCCTTCTGAGACGCAGAGGCTTTAGGATTCTTTTTCCAACCCAGTTCCCCAGTTCATCCCACTGTTGTTTACGCTGCTTCTCCACGTATTTGTGACTTCAGCTTGTAAAGATGTAAGATGCTTCCTAATGCTCTTTCCCTTCTAAAACAGCATCTTTTCTCTTTTCTACTGGACCATTATAAATGTCATTTTTCATGGACAGTTATATGAAAATGCTAGAATCTTCCAACAGTGTACTTGCAGTGAATGCAACATTAGGGTGCTAAATGATTTACATGAAGGTGACTCGTCCTGTATGGTGCAACAATGCTGTTTTTAACACTTTGCACACCCTACCAGCTTTCCTCATAAAATGAGAGGGGACAGGCTGTAGATCTGAAAAACCTAGGCCTGTAAGTTTGGACAGATTTGTCAGCTAACATACGGAGAGTTACCAGTTTCAGCAGATGAACTGAATTCCAAAGAAGTGCTGCTGCAGAGGTGTGAGGGAACAGTGAGTTTGATGTTCGGTATTACAGTTGTCGCCACAGAACATTTTAATGCTGTTGTGGAAAGTTTTGTGATCTTATCAGTATTTTACATGTATGTCTGTAGTTTTATTGCGTTGTAATGGAAAAGGGTCTAGGGTCTGGGAATCTTTTTTAAATTAAGAATGAAGGCCCTGATTCTCCTTTATACTGCTGTCCTTTGCACCATGTTAAAAGGACAGAGAGGCTGTAAATGGATGCCCACTGAGCTTACGTCCTTTGGAGTACCCCGTTGTACTGATCGTGGTTAAAAGGTCATTAGTATAAATTGAAACTGTTACCCACAGATGTGTACAACCACGGGAAATCATGATAGCCCTATTTTGTGCACACTGGCCAGTAACATCCAGATTGTTCTCGACTTAGAAATACAGGTTGAAAAGAAATTTCTCTGGCCTGTTTTGTAATGAATACTTAAAAATTTCTTTATATTGGCTGTGCGTTTCCCAACCTTGTCTACAAAGAGAATGTGCTAGAAGATTTGTACCTCAAAACAACGACCTGGCCAGAAATCTCACGGTATTGTCAACAAGACTATTTCTAAGCTTAGGTAGTTTTTCTTAAAATGCTTCCTTGCTTTTATTGTTATTTGAACCTCTTACACAATTACATAAAATGGGGTTGTGAGAGTGTACCGCGCTCCGTGCCTTTCTGACTTAGTCCCCAGCAGGGTGTGTGGTGCTGTGTGAAATTGCCACGCTAGGATAAGTTTTGAGAGACAAAGCTAAAAGCCAACATTCTGTGAGTGCCCACTGTGTGGCACTGAAACTGCTGGCACTGCCCTGCGTGCTTGTGCCATGCAGAGCTTCCCTTGCTGCCAGCGGCAGCGCCGTCCCCCATACCCTTGTGATAAATGTTTCTCTTTCAAAAAGATTTGAAGAAAAAAAATCTTATGTTTTCATTTTTTGATTTCTAAAGTGCAGTGATACTGCAGAGCGTAACAAAAACAGATTCCGTGCTAACTTTGTGGATGCCAGACTGTAATCCATGCAACAGAAGCGGCAGTGTCTGAACATCACGAATCTCTTGTCCTGTGAACAAAAAAGAACTGCAGGCAAGAAAAGCAAATATGATATCCCAACACCTCTGAAAGAAAGCCAGTTCTAACCAATACAAACACTTAGACGTTTTCAACTTCAACAGTTCGTCAGTCTAAGACAATTTGTTTGGTTTAGAAGAGACAGCTCTTCATAATGTGACAGTATTATACCAGGCCATAAATGTTGTTCAAAATCTGCCATCATAAAAACATTAATTGTTAAGGACACACTGTACCAAAATGCTGTGGCTAATGAATTCTTTCCCAATTTAGAAAATTAAAAGATTAACAGTATGCAAAAAAAAAAAGTCAGTACTTTCTGTCTTTCCTTCTCTCCTTCTTCCTATCTCTTTCCTGTTTTTCTTTCTCTCTTTCCTTGGGATGCATCTGATATTTATTTTTCAACTTTGAGGTTTTGGATTATTTCATTTAACAACCTACTGTATTTAGATCTGAAACGTAACTTTTATAAAGCAAAAGATGACGTACAGGGAGAAAAAAATCAGAAAGAAAAAGCACTTCATTATGTCACCGTATCTACAGGAAAAAGTGTAAAAATTACTTCTTTTCTCAACAAATACCTGGGGCCTGGTTCTTTCCTAGTATAACTGAGCATAGCTTCATGAGAGTGGTGGAGCTCTGAAGAGTTACGCTAGCTGAGAAACTGAACCTTACAATCTTTGCAGACAAGGGAACCCTTACCAGCAGTACTTGAAGACTTGTGAGTTGTGACTGCATGTTACTTGAAAGATCTAATTAAGCTATGTTTTTTGGTGCAAGCAGTTGTTGTACATGATTTCATGTTTATGTAGCAAGATGCATTGAAATGTTGATACTAGTATTGAAACATACATGTAAAAATTGTTGTTGTGGAAATTGTCTGTTCTGTTCTATTTTTCTTGTGTGTCTCATCTGTTTAGAACGTAAACCTTCATTTTTTTATTGTCCTAACTGAATAAGGCTAAATGAATACTGTAATTGAAAATATATTTTAAATCTTGTCATGAGTTTTTAAAAAGACTATTACAAATTGTATCATTCCTGATTACACAGAACTTTGTGGGTGGTTTTAAATAAATTTTATACTTCTATTTTGCACTTAGTCGTCTAATTTTTCTTTCCTGAAGTGTGAAAAGTGAACATTCTTGTGAAATGCTTTAAGAGGGGGAAAAAAGTTGTTTTCCCAATGCAAAACAGAACAAAATCATGCTGAAGTAACTAAAGATTGAAAATTTGTACCATACAACTTAGAGCAAAGTTAGTGCCCTTCTTCATAATACACAATATGATGTTCTATGCTTATTTGTGTGTATGTATAAATACCCAGATGTAGATATGCATATATAACTTATTATTTACCATTTAGAACACGTATATCACTCAGCTGCCTGGTTCCCTCTGTTGTCTGCCTGCCTTTCCTCGCGTGCCACACTGTCCTGTCCCACACGGAGCCGCACAGCAATAGAAGCTGTCAGAAAATCCCAGAACTGAAAATCTGAAAAGAACAAAGCAGTTTGTGATGGTCGTACAAACAGTGACTCGCTATCCTACCTGCCTTGTCTGGCAGAGGAAACTTATGGGGATCATTACTGCAGCTCTTTGGCTCCCATCCAGTGGAAGGAGTCCAGTTTTTATTTGCTTCAGCTCGGAGGTTACGTTATTTTTTTCTCAAGACAAAACAGACCGTGGCTCTAGACAGCTTTACTATGTAACGTGTCAGTGTAGAACAATATGAGGGAGACATTCTGTTTTTAAATCTGAAGGAGGAAAACAACTCTGAATGCTTGCATTTGCTTCTTTTCCTTTCCAAATAAATGTAATAGCAAAGACTATCTGTCAGCACAATAGTCTTCCAGACAACTGGACTCTCCCAGAAGGCAGAAAAATGCTGCTACCCTCAGGCTCCAGTAACCGCCTGGCAATGTAAAATACATTACACGGCACAGCGTGTCTAGTCCCTGGGAACTGAATGTGGTAATCCAATAGGAAGGCCTTTACCCTGCTATGTAATTTGCTGTGCTTTTAGAGGATAATCATTAATGGGTTTTCGTAGCAACCTATCTCCAAACTGCCCCAGTCCTTCTCCAAGCAGTTCTATCAGGCCTTTCAAGCAGTACACATTCCTTGGTTTGATATTAGAGCCAGTATCCTTATAGCACAGGTGTCTAAGAATGCACATGAACTTTGAATGGCACTAAAGACTTAGGAGCAGACCCAAGAACATGAGGGACAGACATGGTTGAGGAGCAACATTTTCCAGCTACTTTTCAGGTACTGCCAGCCAGCTGCATCTTGCCTTGTCCTGGCATTGCTGCCACCCAGCTTGTTTCCTGTTAGAGCTAACTTTCTTTGGGTTATAATGCATATTAACGACAGAGATTTTAAAACACAGCTTCCACCCATAGGCTGTGGGAACAAAACCAAATCTCAACTTCTGTTTTTGCACAGTGATGACTCTGACTCCCTTCACCTGAAGAATCCCTTCAGGAAAATGAAGCATTAATCCTGTGCTTCCATGGCAGATTCTAATTCTCTTCCCTCATAGCAGGAAGCCTTGTTAGGATCAATCTGAGTCACAGCTGCTCTGAATTCCAAAGGGTGAGATCTGTTGAGCTGTTGTAAATTACTCTCTTCACGAAGGGCAAGAGGCTGTAAGTGGCACAGGTGTGCCACCACTTACCCACCCTCACCACAGGCTCTGGCTCTTGGGAGAGCTGGCTAGCAACATAGTCAAGGGAAAAAATAAAAGGAGGAAGACTTCTCTCTTCTAAGAGCACATCAGCAAGCCTTGTAAGTGTCAGAGGCTTTGCATCTCCCCAGGGAGTACAGGCAAGAATTCCCCTTGAATGGAACATCTACTGCCTGAGCAAACTGAGTACAAACCAGAGCCTAAGTCCTTCTCCTTTGCTCCCTCACACTGAAGGAGGTGCTGCTGGGGGTTGGTGCTGCACAAACAAGTTCTGAGCACGTTCGCTGTTCTTCCTGTGAGTTGCAGCCTGTGTGGCCCATAGCGAGCTAAACCTCTGAATCTCTGCACTGTGCTGCGCCACCGTGTCTGCCCATCCTTCAGATCAAAGGCCTTTGCCCTGCTGTGGGAGGAGGCTAAATACTGCGGGCGGTACTGGCAGGTGAGTGCTTCTGATTGAAGTCAAATGTTAACAAGTTAAATATAAAGCAAGTCATAAAAGATTTGGCTTGTGTTAGGACATTGTCCTACTCTTAAAAGATACAGCTACGCTTTTCTGAAAGAGGTTTCCTCCTTTTGCAAGTGTGTGTTTCTCTGGAATTTCAGCACTAGCTACAGCTATCCAAAACAACTTTCAAAAGTGTCCTTCTAATGCATTTTTTCTATCATAGGAACGCTGTTTGTTTTGTTTTAATTTTGAAGTGTCAGATGGGGTTGTTCAGAAGAAAAATATTGGGAGAAGATATTTAGTTGCTTATATAAGATAACTGACCAAGCATTGGTTCAGCTGAATGAAAGCCAGCCTCTCATGGACTGGCAAAACAGCCACAAACACAGACCTCGCAGAGCTCCATGTGGGATCTGAGTGTGGCACTGACATGGCAATGCAGTAGCTGCTGGACTGCTGGTGAGCCGCCCTCCAAACACAGTGCAGAGTTGGCATTTCAGCTGCACTTCACCCAGCCACTGCTGTCAATCTGCTCGCTCCTCTCAATTCCTCAGAGCACCCTCTGAGCGTTAAGAGTTTCATTTTCTTATTGTTGCAGAAACATGTTTCTTCTGAGTCCAAATTTATGTATTGCTTCAGCTCATGGTATTTATGTAATTACAGAGGCAGCCAGCAGCTACCAGCAGTTTTGGTAACAGCTGGGCTCTGTTGAATAGCACCTCCCCTGCGCTGCCACTGCCACGGTGCAGCAGCTCTGTAAAAGGCATTCTTCACTTCCACCTAAAGAGCCCCTTCTTCTCGGGGGCAACACTACCATATTAACTGACTAACTTTTATACATCATTTTTACCTGATTTCAATTTTTTTTTCTAAAAACAGCACCGTTTCTCTGAATGTTGTTATTTCATAATGTAACTACAGCAGTGGACATGGCTATGGCACAATGGAAATGGCTGCAGCTCTGTTAGGCATGTTTGTGAATGGAGCTGGCCTTGTTTGCATCCCTGGTTTTATTCCCCTTATCTATCGCAGCAGCAATAACAAACCTGTTGTGATGTATTTTGGGAAACTAATGGTATGAACTGTATCACACACATTGCAGGGTGAAGCACTGAGAACTGTGTTCTACCCTTTAAATAATTCTGCAAACTTCCAGCAGTCTTTATATGCCCATCTGAGGGAAAACTCTAGGTAGTTCCTGCAGAGCTGACTGGGTTTCCTCAGCAGAAGTATGCTGCAGCGCCCTGTGCCAGGAGTGACGCTGGACACTCCGCTGAGGCTAAACTATAGCTATTAACACCAACCAGCCTTAATAGAAGGGTGGGTTGTTGGTTTGGTTTTTTCTTTTTCATGCCTGGGAAAGGCAGTCATTCCATTTGCCTTCTAAGTTCAGTGTCTAACACCACATGGGAGTTAGAGGGTTTTCTTCCCAGAAACATGCTGCAGATGAGATGTGGTAGAAAACCAGCATTGTGTTGGCCTTTCTCGGTACTTTAAGACTTTTATGAGTCATTTCTTAACTCAGGATGATGAATATTCACACCAGTATTTACAAACAAGCCATTCAGTAGTAGTCCTAATTCTAGAAGGTGGACCTTTTACAGGCTGTCACCTCCTGCTGCTTTGGCAACACGAATAAATGAGGACCAAGAGATAAGATTCTGTTCTTGGAGCTCCCTGAAAACATGATCTCTGGTCGTTTTACTGATTTACTGCCCGTTCCCTTAGGCAGTGAACTTTACTGGTTAAACGCACTGTGTGTGATGATCCCTGTGCTCCCGGTGTGCGTTAACTTCAAAATAATTACAAGTTGATTTATCTATCTATACCAATCCACATTACTGCAGCGCATCTATAGTCGTTCACACTGTGTCGGAAATCTGTTCTCAACTTCTCTAACTTTGTCCCAGTACAAGAGACCATAAAAACCTTTTTCTCCTTGCCTCGGGACTCTTAAAAACAAACACATACAGAATATTATCTGCAATCCAGTAAACCCAGTCAGGTTGATTTAACTTGATGATGTCCCACCCGTGTTTTTGAGGGGTCATGCCAGTTCAGAAACACCTTTGTCAAATCCTTTCTATAGCAGCATATAATAACTTACAGTAGTGAATAAGTCACATGCTTGGGGAAACAAAGCTTCAGTGCATGTGAGATCCCAAGGAAAGACTACAACAGGTGATTTGTGCAAGACAAAAGCCTGTCGGTCTGCTCTAAGGGTTCTAGACTACACTTGGCTCCTGCAATTTGAGCACAGAAAAAGCCATTAACTGAACCGTTGTTATCATCAGATATTACTGGATATCTGACAAGGAAAAAATGTTCAGTTCTCCTAACTACACAGTACGGATACAGTCAGAACTCTCATTATTTTTCTGACCAAAGACAAGCCTCTTACACACCTCCTTCAATGTTTTTCTTTCACAGCATGCACCTGAAGTAGCTCAGGTTAGTTCTACGTGATGCAGGAAGATATCACAGTATCCCTGATGCTGCCGCATAGTGACAGCTGGTTGATAAGTATGTTATTATTTTTTATGAAGTTCACTATTTAACAACTGCTCAGCCGTGACGTATTTATTATGGCATGTAACTCTCTATAAAATATCAATAATGTACAGTGATATATTATAGAGTATTACTGAAGCAGCCTGTGGTAGTGTAGATAGTGCCCCTGAAGCACATGGTTTATTGTGTCCTTACAACAACCTCACCCCTGCTCAGATTTTCAAAAGAAGGATGAAGTATTATAATAGTTTCTTGTTTCATTTTGTTTCAAAAATAGGACTTCTGCTTTTCCAAGGCTGTCAGGTATAACTTATTTCTCAAGGCAATGACAGTTATTGTTTGCAGCTGATACCCAGTCACTCCATTAGACAGCAGAAGCCCCACAGCAAATGTTCTGTTTTGTGGTAAGCTCATGATACAGTCACAGTAAGGAGATATCTCAGGGGTGCTTTGAAGACAGGAAGGATTTACTTAATGACAAGTATACCATTATTTTTCTGTGGCTTCAGCTTCTCAAAGATCCAAAGTTGGAGTCATTTGTTTGTTTCACTATTGTCAAATTCACATTGTCAAACGTTTGTATCTCTAATGTGAATTATAGGACTTATTTGTGTGTGTGTGTCTTCACTTGAAGGTGAGATAATGCACTAAACAACAAATACAGTGTGGCCAATGTTGATAGATATCAACATCAGTGCAGGTGTAAAGCTTATACCATATGCAGAACCAGCACAGTTTCACAGTCCCTGGGCTGATGGAGAAACCCCTCTATCTCAAAGCAAGCCACACGTGAGGGTTCTGAACAACCAGCATGCTCATTAGAGACCTGTGATATCCACATCTAAATCTGCTCTGTTTACACCAAGATCAGCACGCTTCTGCTTGTGTGTTTATGATTTTCGGTGCATCGGTTGTTCCTTCTGTACTGCTGAATCAGTAAGGCTGCCTGGCTGTTGTCACAGTGGAAGATGTATTTATTTCAATGGTTGTGCTGTAACATACAAAGAGGTGTTGTTCCTGAGAGCTCTTTTAGTCATGGATTCTTAAGAACTACAACCAGAAAGCTGTTAGTTTCAAACAAAAATGTTTCATTTGCTACCAAATGAATGTCTGTTCAAAAACAATATATATATTTTCATTCCAAAAAAAACCTCTGGATAATACAGAGCATCTACATCTACTATCACAACTGTGGATAGTAGCACAGACCACCTTCACAGCTCCCTTGGGCAAAGCTAGGCAGCTGAGTATTAAAGACCAGAGATCCCAAATAATAACTATTTGCACCCAGAGATTTTACTGCTATGTAGCATTTCCTGATACCACAGTTATTTCCTTTGGTCTTCTGTATTCATCCTTGTTAAATGTGGCGTTCGTGCCAGAACACATAGAAAGCTCTTTAATTATAGTATCTACAAATCATTTTTTCTCTCCACAATATCCCTAGCTTGTTCTTACAGATTTCCATAACCACCAGGAATGCTGGATGCCAGGTATACATTATAGCTTTTTACCTTCTGATTTCTCACTTTTTCTCAATCTGCCCAGTTAAACTAATTTGTAGAACTGTCATACTTTCCAGACTTCTGTTCCTGTATCAATTTTGTCTGAATTGCCCAGTGTACTTGAAAGATATTTAGGGCTTGGGGAAAAGACCACGGAACACAGCACATTCATTTAAGCCTGAATTTTGTTGTTTTTTTTGTGGATTTTTTTCTTGTTGATTGTTCCTTTCTTACTTTAAAAAAAAAAAAAAAAAAAAAAAAAGCCTAGAAGCACTTTTTTTTCCCCACTGTTTCCTATTTAAACCGTTCCTTGTCGTAACAGCATGGTTTATCTTACAGAGATGATGCAGAACCCAAGGAAATAAAAAAGAGCCATGAGTGTACTCTACAGGGCAACGGCAGTATTTGCCAGCTATGGCTGCAATACGTATACACGTAAAGGAGAAAGTATATGAAGTCATATTCTACTTTAGGTTTTCCTATGAGTTTCTAAGGTTTTCTGTGAGAGCGTCACAAAGAGTTAGGGATCCTCAGATTGAAAGGCCCTGGCTAAAGAATAGAGCTACTTTGTAACTTCCTGATATTTGCTAACAAATTTCTCCCTTAATAAAATGTTGCCACTGTCCATAACTCTTCCATTTATAGCATCAAAGAGAACCCCTTTAGCCTCCAAGTCCTGTTTTTGGGTCATCGAGTACAGATCCTTAGTCAAAGCAACTGCATTTGATATAGTCAGGAGACATAAGTAACATTTAAAATGCAGAAATATTTAAAATATGAAGAACCATGCTTATTGGTTTAAAGCATTTAAACTTCTGTGTAAGCTTCGAGGCAGCCCTGTCTTTGTGTATTACTGAATACAAAACGCTGAGAGGAATTGTGTCGGTCTCCTTTTTGTCTAGTTACCCTCCTGAGCACAACGCAGCCCGCTGCCCCTACAGGACAGCCTGCTTCATGCTGTTATCCCCCAGGATCTCATTCCATTGTTAATTTTTGTTTTTAATTAGAATAAAACACCTTGAAGTCCCGCTCTGACTTAGCGTCTTCCTGACTTTGTCCCCCAACTCCCAGTAACACCCTGTGTGTGTATTTCAAGTCAAAGTAAACTTGGGTTAAAAACACGCTATTTGCGACGTCGTTTAAAGACGGGTGAGAGATCAGCGTTGCCCTCACACTACTTACTGCAATGGTTTCTGACTGCAGATTGCCCCAAAGCATCTCCCTGGGCAGCCTGCTTTCTGCCACCTCAGGTGCCGCCGTCACCCCGCAGGCGTGAAGCTGCCGTACGCGCCCGTGAGACACCTCTCCTTTCTGCCGCTCTTTCATTTCAGGGGCTTTGTCTGGGGTTGGAGGCGGCCCACGAGGAGGCAGCCGGGCTGCCGGGACAAGTGTCTGACAGTGCGCTGACACACGCCAGCGGAGAAGGGACAAAGGGGACGAGCCTGCCGTCTCTGTACCGCAGGAGAGGCGCTGCCCAGACCAAACTAGCCGGCCCGCCCGCAAGATGGTGGCCGGCCCGCCTCGGCCAAGATGGCGCCCAGCACCTCCCCGCCTCACAGCCCCGCTCGCCGCGGGCCAGGCGCGCGCCGAACTGCCAGCTCGGCCCCGCCTTGCGCATGCGCGCTGGGCGCTCCCCGCCCCGTGCAGGGGGGGCCGTGATGTCAGCAGCGTGCGCCGCCGCTTGGCACCGCCCTCAGGAGTGCGCGCGCCTGCGCAGTGTGGGCGAGCGGAGGTGCGGGCGGCGCGTAGAGGCCGGCGATGGCCGCGGTCGGGCGGCGCTCAGGTACCGGCGCAGGGTGGGCCGGGCCGTGGGGCCTTCTCGGGGCGGGCC
>JACDJE010000202.1:1151533-1212876 GCA_016647715.1 Pavo muticus | reverse complement strand
CAGGCGGGCGGCCGCTTCCCGCCCGGGCCGTGCCGCGGCCCCGTGGCCTGGGCCCGGCGTGCAGGACCGGCCGTGCCGAGACGGCGTTTTGTTGCCGCCGCTTTCATTTCTCCTTTGTACTTCTTGCGTTGCCTTAGTTAAAAATCTTCTCGTGGTGAAGGAGCGGCGGCGGGCTTTCCCCGTGGCCCGAGGCTGCGCCGCACCGGGCGCGGGCCGCCGCTCCGCGCCCACCCCTTCCCCGCCCGCGGCTCCGGGAGCGCTGCGCGGCACTGCGCTGCTTTGCGGCCCGGCCTGCCCGCGGCGGCGCCTCTGGCGGCAGTTTGTGTTTCCCGCGGTGCCGCGTGCTGCCCGCCGGGTGCGGGCGGGCACTGAGCGCCTTTCTTTTTCTTTTGCCTTTTCCTTTTCTTCTTTTGTTTGTGTGTGTTTCAAAGCTTGCAGCTGCACTCTGTTCTCTTAGGTTGCAGTTCCAGAAGCTAGGCGCCGGGAGCTTTGTCTTTCGCCATGGCTCAGTTTGGAGGACAGAAGAACCCTCCGTGGGCCACTCAGTTTACAGCCACCGCCGTGTCCCAGCCAGGTCAGTGACTGCACGGCGCTGCCCGAACCCGGTATCTCTGCCGGGATCCCACAGGCACACAGCCCTGAGAGGCAGCAGCGTTCTGTATAAATGGCTCGCGTTGGCAGCTTCTCACACCGTACAGACGTTTAAAGGCATTGACTTAATAGCAGTTGTTTCTGTGAGGGAGGATGAGTAAAATCACAGATGGATTTCTATTGATTCTCAGGGTTAGTAAACAAGATATCGAGTTATTCATATCCAGTGGTGTGTAAATCAAACTGCACTGCTCCACGTTAGGTAATGTCAGCCCCAGTAAAGCACTGCAGTTCTTGAAGTGCTGCCAGAGTTTCATTTCCAGGGCAGCCTAAATTGGTGCTTACAAAGTAATTCATCTTTATTAATACAGAGGGTATGCTTCGTACAGTGAAGGCGTCTCTGAAGTTTGCTACTTGGTGGGGAGCAGCTGTATATATGCGTGTGTGTGCATATATCTATATATATTTAATGCCAACCTAGAACTCAGAGGTATTGCCCTGCTGGTAACGGGGTGTCTTTTTGCTTTACCTGAGAGGCCTCTTTGATTGCAGCATGGTATTTTTGAAAACCTGACAAGCTATATTTTGTTTTCACATTGTTTTATAGTGCTGAGGGTTTTGAGCCAGAAGTGTGAAGCTTGCTGTGTCGTGAACTTCAGGGCTGCTTTTTTCTTGTATGTACAAACTGTTTCCTAAATATTGCAGGTTGCCTGATGTGAATAAGGCTTCAAAAAAAAAAAAAAAAAAAAGCTGTGGGACTTTGAGGGTTTAGGATAAAGAATTGTCTGGTTTTTGTGCCATTGTCCCTTGAGTCTTACTTCTGTTTGATGTGAAGCAGCATGCCATCCCTCCCTGGTCAGGGGCTCAAGTTCTGAGCACTAGCTGGGCGTGTGTGCCTGTGGTTTACAGGAGCTGTGTGCCTGGCAACATCTCTCTCTTGACTGTTTGCTTTCCCTAACTTACTCCATCTCCAGTTTTTTCCCTGGGTGCTACTCCAGCCTGAAGGCTTACCCCAAGGGCACTGCCTCCCTCACCTGTGAGCTCAGCTCCATGCGGTCCCAAGTCACCTCTGTGCAGCCCTTTGCATCTGCTGTTGCTGTGCCCCACCAGCTGGCTGCATGCAGTTTCTCTGAATAACTCACGCTTCCCTCATTCAAGTGGTGCCACTCCTCTAAGAAATTGCTTACCAGTGGGCAAGGGCAGCCGTAGCAAGCATGGGAGAGACAGATGTTGCCTTTGGTTGTGGTGTCTGACTTGGTGCCACCTTGGAGTAATTGAAGGACAGCAGCCTCGGGGCTGGGGCCTTCTCAGCAGCCAGCGCATCAGGGAGGTGGGTACAAGGCTGGCCTGAGGGCTGGCTCCATGTTTCTGTGGAGGGAAGGCCACACAAACCTGGAGAGAGTAGCTGGCAGCCATCTTACACCTCCCAGGGTGAGGACCAGAAAGGGCCCTGGGCAAGGGGTGGGTGGAGCGTGGGCACTGGAGGGACAGCCTGACTTCTGATCCGTAGTCCTGTTCCTGCAACTCTGCCTTTGGTTAGCCTGCTTCTCGGCCTCCTTCAGTTAAACAAAGTGCAGAATTTAATTGGGATAGGACCATCAGTTGCTGCTGTGTGAGGTGTTTCACCAGCTAAACAAGGACAGGGAGTCTCCGGGGATTTTCAGCTGTTCATCTAATCCAGGAGCACCTGATGCTAACATAACAGCCACTAAAGACTAACGTCGCAGTGTTTCCACTGTCCTTCATGATCACTTGAAAGCATGTAGCTCCTTACATCGCTTTCTGTGGTCCCTTCCTGTTCCTGCTGCTATACACAGTTGCCACGTCTGTGTCCTCTTTCATTCTTGTCTTTATTACTGACTCCAGTTACTGGGATACTGCTACCCTGCTCCATTTGTAGTGCTCATGTACACAGAGTTCCCTTCTTTCTTTCTTGGCAGTGCTGATTTGTAGTAGGGAGTGCAAGAAACCTTTCTGAAAAACGTGCTCCTTGGCCTGTTGAGAGCTGAAGCACTTTAGCTCTGAGCTGCAGTTGAGCAGCCCCCCTTCCTGCAGCTTTCAGCATGGAGGTGTGCCTGCCTGTCTGCTGGGCTGCTCTGCTGATGGGGGGTGCTGACTGGCACGTGCTGCTTCTCACCTGCAGCTGAGCTCAAGAAGTTGTGCAGACCGGCTTGAGTGCATCTTTATGTTCATGAACAGATTGAAAAAAAAAAAACCAACACTTTGTAAAAGCTGTTAAACAGATTTATGAATGGCAGCTGTTTTAGAGTGTTGGGTTCCTTCTCCTAAGCATCAGGATGCTCGCATACTGGGGGAAGAAATCCTGATTTTCATAATGCAAGCTGTGTGATATGAAGCTTTTCCTAAATTTTGGTCAGAAGTGGTGACTGATTATATTGCAAAATCAATTTGATTGTTGCAAAAAGATTTTTTTTGTCTTTCTGGCTTTAATAGTGTATTGGCCGTTTCTGGTGAAGAAGTCACTATACAAGTTTGGGCTTTAATTATTAAAGTACATCACTCTAAGGTAGTTGTAGAGTTACGTACCATGTAATGAAGTGTTCCTGGGATTGTTCTGGGACAGTTATTTACAGTTATTACTATCTGTGCCTCTGGTCTTAGAAGACAGACAGGTAATTCCAGGGAGCAGTAAATGCCTGGTGAGATGTGCCATGTAGCGGAGTTGTTGCTCTAGTCGTATGGTTTTGTGCATCACATAACTGAAAGCAGAATGAAGTCCCTGCTATGCTGCTTCAGAATAGTTAAAACGTAGATTGTACCTATTGCAGAAACTTGAAAGTTAGGAAATAAAAAATGTGAAATTTCTAGATGAAACAAAGTGCTTGTTCTAAGTACTTCTGATTCATGTGATGATGCTTGAATTCCTCAGATGCCTTCCTGTTCTCTCAGTGTGTTTTGTTGGTGGCACAGTGTTTAGCACGTGCTGTCTTCAGGATTGAGATGTCCTCCTTGTGTTTTGGAGCCTGTTTTTGTGGAACTGTGGTCCAGGGGAAGTCCTGGCTGTGTTGAGTTCTGGCTGATGAGCGTTGTCTTCTTTGCTGTATCAAGACCTAATGCAACAGTTGTGCCCTGGTTGTTGCTGGTGGTTGCTATGAGATGACTTAGAGAAGTGTCAGTGAAGGACAAGCACGTGGTGGGAAGTCACATTTGCTGTCAATTCTGAGAGGTATCCAGAGCCCTGGGTAGGCAGGGTGCTTATTTACTGTAACACATAGACCCATGTCACTTACCTCTGGAACTGAGAAGCAAGTAGTGCTTTAAAAAATGAAAAGTTTGTTTGTGGCAACAGAAATTTCTTTTAGATAAAAGGATGTTTGAGCTGCAGCCTAGGACTCAGATTTGGCCGTAGATGATCTAGAATACAACTCTAGGGTGAATGACAGTAGCTAACATAGTCAAACAGATTCAAAGGTAACAGCATTAAGTGAACTCATGTGCTAATAGGAGTTTTTGTTCAGCGTTTGGAAGTGAAAGAATAATGCATTTGGTGCTTGATTTGTTTGTTTTTGTCCTGAACAAGCCGGCACAGTAATATTAGGCAAGAAAAGTGGAAGTTATCCCAGGATAATATCAGCAGAGCATTTTGTTTAGATTTAGGGTCTGTTTAAGGTGTGTTATATAAGGCATTGGTGAGAGTGTGCTTCTGGATGGTCAGAAACTCGCGTTGTAATTGGAACTGGCAGAGGGAGAAGCAGCGGTAGGTGTGAGGATGGAGGCAGTGCAGGGCCTGTCGTGGGAGGAGCCCCGCGCTTGGCTTACTTGGCTTCTGAAACCACGTGAACGTTGGAATTTTCCAGGGGGAAAGTGGCATCATACTGGAAATACTGTGATTCTGCTGTACTGTAGAATGGTTGATTTCGCTGTTGAAATAGTTCTACTTCCTGGAATACTTACGTGAAATATTTGATATAAATCATAGCAGTGATCATTATTTTCATGGTTGTCAATGGATTTCTTACAGATTTCATTCCAAAATTGTAAGATGCTTAATGCCATCGACTTGTTTTCTAAGTATTTTTACCCTCCTGCAGAGAACAGTGTGGCAGAGGGGACTGCCTCGTTCAGAATTTGTTGCGCTGATTACAGCACCTGTGTATTTTCTGTTGATCACTAAGCACAAAGCAGTCTTACTGCATCTGTGGGTCAGAAGTGACAGCTTCATTTGGGGTCAGTAGGAACAGTGTGGAGTGTGAACTCCACAGGAAGAATACAGTACGTGTGCTCTTAATATCGTTGTGTGTCTTTAGTAGCCCTGTTCGCCTTGAATGTTCTGAAGGTGTCTGGCTGACCCGTTTTTGCTGGCAGCATGCTTCAGTGCCCAGTTTCTGTTTAGTTCCGTTGAAGCATGTGAACCAGACTGATAGCTTGTTTAAATGATATTTGATCACACAGTTGAACATAGCTTGCTCGACAAACTCATGTGCTGTAGGTGGAGTGGGTTTCCAGATAGGTTTGCATTTCTTTAGTGAGATTTGCATTCTACAGTGTTTTCTGTCCCTAGGAGTTCCTTAAATAAAACGTAATCATTTGAAGAGACAAACCACGTGGATAGCTGCTGCTTGTGATTTACTTCATATTCCGCAGTGAATTAGAAGCTGATGTGACAATAAAATTATTACTTTTTTCCTTTTGTGCGGTGTGGATTTGTGCAGCACAAACTTGCTAGTAAGTGCTGAAGACAGCTCGGCTTGCTCCCTTTATACATGAGGAGTGATGAAGCTCCCTGTTGTTACAGGGCTGTTCCCTGTCTACCAGCCCCCACAGCTATGAAATTCAGCTTGCTCTGGGACACAAGACAGTACTGAGTGAGGCGAAGCCCTGTGCATTTGCAGAGCACACGTTCTATAATCCTCAGCCTCAGAGTTGCTGCTACAGTAAGGATTTCTCGCGCCCTCAGAGTGAAATGCTAATTGATGTGCAAAAGAGAGCAGCGATCCTCATCGCACTCATCCAAAGCCTGAAACACACGCTGCATCTTTTCTTGAATGTATGTGTTGGGAGCAGGCAGGAGGCAGGGCTGACAATTACTGTAGCCGTGCAGTCATATGCAACTTGAGAGAAGGAAATTCAAGTCTCTGCCTCTGCTGTAGTGTACTATTTGTAAATACATTTGGTAAAAGAGAGTGTGTGGTGGGATCCTTTATGCTGGTTTTTTTTTTTTTTCAAGTAGGATTATCTACTTCAGGAGCTTGACTGAGGAGTAAAGCATCACATACTGTGTCTAATGTAACTGTGAGAAAGTGAATCTGTTTAAAGCCACTCAGTGCTGGTGTGTGCCTTCTCGTTTCAGCTGCTCTTGGTGTGCAGCAGCCGTCGCTGCTGGGAGCCTCTCCTACAATATACACCCAGCAGACGGCGCTGGCCGCGGCAGGCCTGACTACACAAACACCAACCAACTACCAGCTAACTCAGACGGCCGCTTTGCAGCAGCAGGCGGCAGCTGCAGCAGCTGCCTTACAGCAGGTAAAGAACAGAGCGTTTGTGTCTGTTACGAACTTAAAAACATAAAACACTGGCTTTGTGAAGCAGAAGTATGTGTAAGGGAAGAAAATGGGGAAATATTTACCTTTGTTTTGTAAACCTGTTAAAAAGAACCAGTAGGATCGTAGGTCTGCAGCTATTGACAGATGTATGAATCAGGGAAGGTGGGAATTTTGGCTGTGGAGGTGCTGACCGTTGGCTGTGGAATGCAGTCTGGGAAAAGGAGTTCTGCCACACCTAAGCTGAATATCTCAAATTCCAAATATCTTGTCACCATATGTAACTTGATGTCATTTTGCATGATTTCATGCAGATTCTTCTGTATGTGCTAATGTAAAGCTTTAGCTAGGAAGTCCGGTCAGAATTCAGTCTAAAGATGAAGAATATTTGTTGTAAAAGTAGTACATATTGATACTATTTCTATTTTCTGTTGTTATGTTTGAATAGTTTTTATCTCAAACATGTCTAGCAGTTAATTGGATTTGATATTTTGGGCCTACTAATACTTCCTGTTCATGAAATATTTTGTTTTTATCTGTTTCAGCAATATTCCCAGCCTCAGCAGACTCTCTACAGTGTACAGCAACAGGTTTGTCCAATTCTTACTGCGTATATCACAAACTTAAAAATAATGTTGGGTGTGTGTATTGTAGGAGTTGTCTACAAAAACATCCTCAAGTGGGAAGTTGTTAAAGTAACATTTTTTGTAGCGAAAGAGAGCTTGAAGTTTACAAACTTGGAGAGATGTATCCAGAGTGGAAGCCTGCCTACCTTCATGCAAAAAGAAAATAAAACATACAATAAAACATACGTACTATTCCATGTGTACATGATTCCTTCTAAACTTTGCTCTAATCAGGGCCGTGTATTTTAACTGCTGGAAAGATGCTGTCCAAAAAAAGTTCCCTTTTACATATTTCATGGTCTTTGAATTTACAGGACTTTGAAAAAGACTAAACGGACATGGGAATTACAGGCCTAAGCTTCTCCAGCTGCCAAAACTTTTATTTATATTCCTGTTAACTTTCAGTTACAAAGAAACAGCGTCTGCTTACTGAATAAATCTGGATTATGCAATATTACAGTTAACCAAATGAGCACAATTTTATGAATATGCAAACTGCTTAAATGACCAAACCCCCAAAGGACTTTTAGTGACTCAGATTAAGCGAAAACTGCTCTTACTTTTAAAGAGGAGGTGAAATTGTACAGTTTCCTTAAGCATATAAAATTAATTTATAACTTTATTTATTTTAAGTTGCAGCAACCTCAGCAGACCATTTTAACTCAGGTTAGTTTGGTTTTATTGTTTGGTCTTCACCCCCAAACACAGATAATGCAAGAGCACAAATTTCTGACTTCCTGAGCATTTCAATCTGTAAAATGAACTAGTATGAGTCGACATCTTACTGATATAGGTTTATTTTATCCAGATGTTAAAATATGCATAGCCTTGGTTTCAAAAGTTTAGTGGCAGCTACTTTTCCTTCGTATTGAAGGAAATGTGTGTTGAATACTTTTTTTTGTTTGAACTTCAAGTATTCAGTTGTTTTGCAGTAACGGGGAAAGTCCTTTAAAGAGGAATTTAACTTTGTGCTAACCTTATTGCAGTATGAATACTAGAGTTCTACAAGGAATCTTGCTGAGCTTGAGAAGGTTGAACATGCAACCATTTTAACACTTGAATTGGTTCTAGTACTGTTTACACTTAACGTAACTGTGCTTAGGAAAAAAAATGAGGTGAAAAAGTTTACTTAATTTCAGTATTTCACTGTGTTTTAATAGGAGGACAAACACTTAAATTTGTTGAGTTAGAGAAGGGCTCTGTTAGCCTCAACCTTGAACCAACTTGGAATAATATAGTTGGGATACAACTGGGGAGTGATCTGTAAGCGTGTATTACTAGCAGAGTTAGCATTTCTCTCTCTTCAACTCACTGTATGGGTTATTTGTAAACAATAATGAAGTCTTCATTTTTTTTCTAGACAATGTTAATGTTTTGGGAAAGTTGACTTTTTAAAAAAGAAAAGGAGAAAGCCAGACTCCATTCAAAGTAGAAAAATGATCATTTTCAAAAATAATAATAAAAAAAAAATAAGGACTTCCACCTTCTGAAAACCTCTATTCAGAATAGTTGCTCTAGAGATTTCATAAGCTACTCTCTACATGGGTAAAAACTGTTCCTTGTAGACATATCAGCTGGTTATGAGATTCATGGTTTTGTTTATTTTGCTTACAGCCAGCTGTTGCACTACCTACCAGTCTTAGCCTATCTACTCCTCAACCAGCAGCCCAGATAACTGTTTCTTACCCAGCGCCCCGCTCAAGTCAGCAGCAAACGCAACCACAAAAGCAACGTGTCTTCACTGGGGTCGTTACTAAACTGCATGATACATTTGGTTTTGTGGATGAAGATGTCTTTTTTCAACTTAGGTAAGGTGCAAACACTTGTCTGCTGATGGGTTCTGCGCTGCCCTTGCTAGATAAAAGGTTTATGTTACTGCATAGCTTTTCTCAGTCAGCACTGAGCCAGATGCTGAGTTAGTAGATAGTAGGTCTGAGTTCCTTACATGAATTTTTGAGTATTCTTAGTGCAAAATCCAAAGGGATGCAGAAGATAGTGAGCTCCTTATAATATGGAATTGCAGAATTTGTGGGTGATTGATTGTATATATTTTTCTATCTGCCTATCTTAATACAGTATAGTTGAGGAATTTGTGTTGGAGCCAAAGATGGGTATTAAATTCCTTTCTGTACTCCAAACCGAATGTACATGTTCTTCCTTTGAGCCTTCTTTGTGAACTTTATCTGTTTTTTTCCCAACTTCAAACATAACTTATAAATGTAAAAATAGTTTTTGTAGCTAAGTAAGACTCACAATATGTTTATTGCAATATTTGCAGTGCTGTTAAAGGAAAGACACCTCAGGTGGGCGACAGAGTTTTAGTAGAAGCTACTTACAATCCTAATATGCCATTCAAGTGGAATGCACAAAGGATCCAAACGCTTCCAAATCAGGTAGGAGGGTTACCCAGTGTATCTTTTACTGACTGCTTCTGGTTTAAGCACCTTCACAACTCATTTTCTTTTCTGCTATTAGAACCAGACACAAGCTCAACCATTACTCAAGACACCTCCGGCAGTTCTTCAGCCCATTGCGCAGCAGACAGCGTTTGGTGTTCAGGCACAGCCTCAGCCACAGTCCTTGCTCCAGGCACAGATATCGGCAGCTTCAATCACACCTCTGCTTCAGACTCAGCCTCAGCCATTGCTGCAGCAGCCACAGCAAAAAGGTGCTCCTTCAGCATGCTAAGCTTGTTCTAGTCCTTACTGTGCTTAGTGTGATTTTTTTTTTTTGTGTCAGTGCAAAGTCTGAAGTAACAGGTGAAGTAATGTGGAAAGAATCCCTCAGAAGGGCAGATTCATAATTTTTCAGTTAGAATATGTATCTTCTTGCAACTGTATGCAAGGCACATTGCCTCCACTGCTAGCTCAAGAGTCACCTGGTTAGTGACATTCCTACAGACTCTTGTCATTCCTACTAAGATGTCATAATCTGAAAGCAAATTTGGTATAGTTCTTGTTCCGATACTTTTGCAGACAATGGGGAGAGTTGAAAATAGTGGTAGTGCTGTAGTTCTTCAGCATCATTTGGAATGTTCAGCAAAGTCAGGTTTTGCATAATGGTGTTCTTAAAACTGTTATTTCCATATTAGTGTTTTATTCATTTCAGTCAGCCAAATCGACATTTATGAGAATAAGGATTACTGAATATGGCAAATCTGAAACAAAGTCTGTTGAGATAAGTGCTTATTACAGTCTAATTGGTCCTACTTGTTCATCAGTGTTTATTTGCCCTATTTACAATCAGTTAAGTGTGTACTGTCTTTAGCCAGCAGAATTATATGTTTGGAAATTGATACACCAGGATAATCAGTTGATATAAGAGCAATTTTTACAAGAAGCTAGTTGCTATTCATAGGTAAAAACATCATAAATAAGTTGTAGGTTTTCTTCAGTTTTTTGAGTATGTGGTATACCTGTCTTAAAAACTTTTCTAAGAGAAGATTTAGGTATTTACTAATGTAACTACTATATGCTTAGATTTGTATTAACTTCTGTATTAAAAATATACTTTTAAAGCAGTTTTGCTTCCTGAAATAAATCCTAGAGGCTAAATTTGTATCAGTGAAGAAGAGCTAAAGGTCTCTTGAGTTTCTTGGTGAGGACAGTGTTAATCAATAGATCAGTTTGACTCTAGAGATGTTTTAGAAAATGTGCGTGTACACGAGGAAAACAACAGTGAAGTGGCCATGTTTTTAGAGACTTGTGCAGTTATCCTCTGCTATGTACTGATTCTGTACATTTTTGTTCCAGGTGGTTTGTTACAGCCCCCTGTCCGTCTAGTTTCACAACCTCAACCAGCTCGAAGATTGGACCCACCATCCAGATTTTCCGGGAGGAATGACAGAGGAGATCCTATGCCAAACCGAAAAGATGACAGGAGGTGCGCTGTGACTGATCTTCATAGCGTGCTTTGATTATAATCTAGTCTAATAAAGCTGAGCTGCTTTCTCTAGACTGGGCCAGTGATATGCACAACTGTTTTTAGCATTAGATAACTGGTAACATTAGTTAAATGGAACTCAGTGAAGAGTTCTTATCTGTTTGAGATAAAATAATTGGATTATCAGTCTCTTTTGTAAAGAATTTGCTGAAAAAAAACTATGAGGAATTTCTCCTTTCCCTTTTATGAATCATCCCTGAGAAGTCTAGCTTCTATTGTGGTAGAAGGGTTTTTGTGTTAGACGTGTGCTTTGCGTGTTGCTATCATGTATGCATTCTTTTAAAGCCGTGAGAGAGATCGGGAGAGACGTAGATCTCGGGAAAGATCCCCCCAGAGAAAACGCTCCAGAGAGAGATCGCCTCGACGAGAGAGGGAGAGGTCACCTCGAAGGCCGCGGCGTGTTGTTCCTCGCTACACGGTTCAGTTTTCTAAGTTTTCATTGGACTGGTATGTTTATAAAACCAGATTTTCACTTGAAGATCTCATCTTAATAGTGGGCGCACAGCAAGTGTGTTTAGTGAATGTTACGATCGTAGCTTCAAAGTAGCATCCAGTACGTCATGGCTCAGAATCATGAGTGAAGTCTTCTGGGCTCTCTGTTAACCTTTTGGTGCTAATGCAAAATGCGTTTATAACCCTGTTGCTTAATGAATATTTCCTAGTTTGTAGACACCTTTATTAGAGGAATGTTTGATAGTTGTTTTTTAATACATGACTCATTAGATATATTAATCTTTTAGACGTCTCCAATTAAAAGTATATTCATACTTAAAATTATGTGCTTTTCTTATGCTTTTTATTGCTGTACCTTTCAAATACTGTTGTTTGTTTCAGCCGCAGCTGTGATATGATGGAGCTGAGGAGGCGTTACCAGAACTTATATATCCCAAGTGATTTCTTCGATGCTCAGTTTACATGGGTGGATGCTTTCCCAATGTCTAGACCATTTCAACTGGGAAACTACTGTAACTTCTACGTGATGCATAGAGAAGTAGACCCTATAGATAAAAATGCTGCTGTCCTCGATCCACCTGATGCTGATCATCTGTACAGTGCTAAGGTTTGTACAGTTTCCAGTATTACAACTGCTCCTTAGATTTTTTTTTTGCCAATAGGATTAAAAAAAAGAATATAACTGAACTGTTTTTATTTGAGCAAAATACAGTATTTTAAACCTTCTAGTAAACAGCTGGCAGACTGAACTTGGAGAATTATGATGGAAATTAATTGTTTTTTCCTGTTACTAGAGCTGTCCTAAATCTTGTTTTTACTGAGATACTTTTGTATTCTCTGCACCCAGGAAAGAAAACTGCAGGATCTTTGAATGCATCTCTTAGGCAATTTTTATCTAAATAGTTCCTAAACCCCTCCCCTTTGAAAGCTCTTCAATTAAAATAAGTCTGCGATTTCTGAATCAATTAGGTTTAGAAACAAAACTATTTTTGAAAGTCATACTGTACTGACTGTTTAAAAAAAAAAAAAAAAAAAAAAAGGAAGCCCTGACTAAAATATCAGGTGTACTGTTTTTTCATTCTACCAATGCAGCTCTTTCAGGAATCTTTAAATGAGAAAATAGCATTTGATTTCATAATATTAAGCTGTTTAGGTTATTAAGGAAGCTTGTTAGATTTGGCAGGGCCAATGAGATGCTAAGAAGATGCAGATAAACGTCAGCCAGCTCTTGGGAATGTAACAAAATGGAAGAAGTCTGTTACTTAAACCAGAAATGTACTCAGTGTACTTCTTGATATAGGCTCTTTGGCATATAGCGGTAACGTGAAGCAGAACAGCAGTTTGCATGTTGCTTTTATATGCTTTCAGTTGATTTTTTTTTTTTGTAAGATCACATGGCATGCATATGGAATAATGAGGGACAGAGAGAGGTCTTTGGCAGACGTTTTAAGCTCAAGTTCTGCGATTTCTATTTACTTTATTCTGATATTTTGTGATATTAAGAAAAGCATAGGTGTGTATGTGTTCACAAGTTTTGGTCATTGTTTACCAGTTATACTGGGAGACCTTCACAAGATTGACCTGATTTACACAACAGGTGATGTTGATGGCTAGCCCTAGTATGGAAGATCTCTATCACAAGTCCTGTGCTCTGGCTGAAGATCCCCAAGAACTTCGTGATGGATTTCAGCATCCTGCTAGACTTGTAAAGGTAAATATGCCAGATATTCTTGGCAATGAAGGTTGGTTATGCCAAAAAAGGAAGAGTTTGTAAGCAGCTAAGTGACTTCGTTTCCACTCTGAAGAGATCTAGTTTGGATATTCTTTTTCCAATTTATTGGAGTTTTATCTTTGTTGCTTTCATATTTACTGTTTTCTTCAACTCACTCAACATAGGTATTTGGAGAAACTTACTTATATTATTAACTTTGTTAGCCTTTTTTACAAGCATTTAAACCTTTTTAAGGTCTCAGCTGTGACAAGAATACAAATGAAGCAACAGTTCAGTAACTATTGTAGTGAAACTTAACAGTTGTTAAATTGAACATCCTGTAAGTGCTATGATATTTCAAGACAACACATTTGTTGATTTTCATTTAAACTCCATCCTAAAACCAGTGGGAATACTCGAATTTGTAGATATAATGCTCTTGTGATCTTATCTTTTGTAGCTGTGCTTTATCACTTCTAAGCAGGTACATCTGTAAACGTATGCATCAGAATTAAGACACCATTTAAATCAGTATGTGTTTGTTTTCTGTGTTAGAAAGGCTTTAACTGCAGAGGAACAAGCCTCTACCGATAAGGAAACCTGATGGAAAGTCTTGCAAACAAGATTGAGTGATGATGTTTTAAACCTATTCCATTTCTGAAATGGTCTGTGGAAAAAAATAACTGAACTCTTTCTTGACTGACTTTCATTTTCAGATTTCAAAATAATCTGAGAGTTTGCTCACGGATTTCAGTGTGTGTGTTATGAAATATTCTTTACACTTTGGGAAGATGACTTTTTATCCCTAGCAGGGGAACATTCAGAAGACTCTTTCTGTCTAGTTTTTAGTGGGTATGAAAGGCAAAGATGAAGCTATGGCTATTGGAGGACACTGGTCCCCATCACTAGATGGACCTGATCCAGAGAAGGACCCTTCGGTGCTGATAAAGACGGCTATTCGTTGTTGCAAGGCTCTTACAGGGATTGACTTAAGTGTGTGCACACAATGGTAAGTACTGTACTGCAAAGTAAAGTAGAAGTATTTTTCTGTCATGAAAAAATAAAAAATAATTAAAGGAAAAAAAAGAAGATGGGAAAACTTTTTTTCCTTGCCAGCTGCTGTTGGTAGTGCAGGTAAACTACTCAAAGGGTGTTCTGTTTCATAATAAGTTCGATTGGTGCCTACTTTGCTCAATAATGTATTAAGGACTCGTTAAAGATTCTGAATTTATTCTGACTTGTTATGCTGTAATTTTTAATGAATGTGTGTTGAAAATATTTTTCATTTTGTACATAGCTGAAGAAGATCGTCAAGAGAACTTCATTTCATTGTTCTTTTGTAAATACTTAGCTGTTGGTTATATAGCCATATTTTCTCTTGACGAGTTTATTTGTCCCGTGTTAATGTCATTTTATTAATATCACAAAAATGTCTGTTCTGTGCTAAATTTCAAGTACTTCAGTGCCTCTTATTTGTTCGTTAAGCCTGTATGTGCTAAATAACAAGTAGTATGAAACAGGGTTTTGCTAGTTGTCTTCCTTTCCAATTGCAATACGTCTTTACAAGCGTGCTGAAAGAGAAAATATGGCTTCCATAATTTTTTTCTTTAGACAAACTTCAAGGTCTTGCAGCAAAATTTCTTTACTTGATGTGCTACAAGTGATCTAGGCTCTTTAAAATGTATTGTAGAATTTTTTTTCCAACATGCTTCTTCCCTTGCAACAGGTACCGTTTTGCAGAGATTCGCTACCATCGCCCTGAGGAGACGCACAAGGGGCGTACAGTTCCAGCTCATGTGGAGACAGTGGTTTTATTTTTCCCGGATGTTTGGCATTGCCTTCCCACCCGCTCAGAGTGGGAAACCCTCTCCCGAGGATACAAGCAGCAGCTGGTCGAGAAGCTTCAGGGTGAACGCAAGGAGGCTGATGGAGAACAGGCACTGAACGCTAATCCCTTTTTCTATTTCTGCTTCTCACAGGCACAGGAACACAGGCACAAAATGCACATCACATACTACACAACATACATACATAGGAAGAACATAACTGGTAACAATGACTGGTAAACCAGCTTTCAGCAGTGTAGTGAATGTTGGTTTTTATTTTTATTTCAGCTAGTTTACTAACTTTAACTGTGTATGCCGATATCACAAATGGAATTAAATTGTGCTTATGATGCGCAGAACAATTTTTATCATAGAAGTAGTTGCTGGAATCTGGGACCAGTTGTTGAGTGAGATGCAGTTCATGAATAGCTGTCTTCAAACATTTTGCCGTTTTCTAAAATTCCTAAATTCTCTCCTGTGGCCAGTTCTAATTGTGATATTTGAAACTCAACAGACACTAGTCTGAAACATCTGAATTTCAGGCCACGTGACTGATCAGCATCTTGGATTAAGGGAAGGTCTGATTGAACAAAGAGTAACTTTGGGGATTTAAAACCTGGGGGAAGATCACACACTGTGCGGTTAATGGAGACCGGCAGTGTCTGTGTAACCCCGATATTCTTTGTGGTGTTGCTTATCACCCTTTTGTGTTCCACAGATCTGGCTTGTATTGGCTGAGTGGCACTGTGATCATTTATGAAGTGGTAGAATGTGTGTGTGAACTTGTCTAAACAATAACTTTAGGAGAAGACTGTCTGAAACAGTTGTGACCTTGCACAGATCAGCAACAGAATTTTAAAAATTACTGAAATACTTTCAAGCTTTCTGAATGATAAATTTAAAATTTTATTTGTCAGGATGAAGAGGAAAAGGATGATGGGGAAGCAAAAGAGATCTCTACACCTACACACTGGTCTAAGCTGGATCCGAAAACGATGAAGGTAACTACGTTTCTAAACTCGATTCCATCGTGCGCTTTCTTCTTTAAAGCAGGATCTGAAATACAGCTGTCATTCCCTTAACCAAGGAGAAAAATTTAGTAGTGTTTTTTGTTCCTTGCTGATTTTGTAAGTATTATATATGACATCACAGTATGAGAGTGAGACTTCTGATTTGAATAGGTGATTACGGGTAATTGAAGCTTTTATGGCTTTTGAACTTTGTATAATTAAAGCTTGTCACATATGATGCAGTTTAACTGGAAAATGAAAGTTCTGCGTTAATCTGGTCGTGTCTATTTACATTTTAAAATGTGGGGTCTAAAATAGTTTAGTGTTGGTTTAAAAAGGCAGTAATGACATGAAAATGTACGTCAGGAGACATAATAAAAAGTTTCCACAGAAGAGATAATAGTCTTAAACTACCAAATCTTTCCCTACCTCTATGAAGCCCTTAAAAAAGGGTTCTTTAAGGAGAAAATGACTATAAACGTAATATTTCATATCGGTATATACTAGTACTACTCAGTAGAGATTTTAAAAAAATACACTTGACTTTTCAGTGATCTTGATTTTTACTTCACCTTTTCTGCTAATCACATGTTTTGTAATGTCACTGGTTGATACCACTTACAGAGCTTTTATTTACCAGGTAAATGACCTTCGCAAAGAATTAGAAAGTCGAACTCTTAGCTCTAAAGGACTGAAATCTCAGTTGATAGCTCGACTGACAAAGCAACTGAAAGTAGAGGAGCAAAAAGAAGAGCAAAAGGAGCTAGAGAAGTCTGAGAAAGAAGAGGAAGAGGAGGAGGATAGGAAATCTGAAGATGACAAAGAGGTTAGGTTTTGGATATATTTGGTTTAAGTCTTATTAAATATACATAAATACATAAAATATAGATATAAATTGGTTTAAATATGTAAGTATAAAAAGTACAGGACTATGCTTTATTTTATAGTTGTTGGATGGCTATGCTGGGAACTCTTGCTGTAATTTGAGATGCTGAATTGGATTGAAATCTTGGCAAGCTTCAATTCTTGTATCAGCAAAGTCAGCTGAAATATGCAACTGCCCTGAAGGTGACTGAATTAATGTCAGACTATAAATATAAGAGGAAAAAATTCCAAACTTCCCCCAAAAAATGCTCATTTGCAAACGAGTGAATGCATTTAACAAGATCTTAAATTCTTAAACCTATATGGAAAGTAGCTGTTTAGTTCTATTTGTATTTATTGATGTTCAAGCCATAGGGAGTTACTGTGGAAATGTTTATTTCAGTCTGTAAAAGGTTATAGTATCTCAAACAGTCCAGTTCCTTCACGTGGCTCTTGTTTTGGTTACCTTATTTTTTCTGTATCATCGAACTTCATTTTTCACTTTTGGATAAACTCCCTGTGCAGTGAAGTTTCTCAGTGTTGTAGCTGATAGTTTCAGTACTGCTAAATTTGTTTTTATATTTCTTGAGGGTGAACAAGATCTGTGCAGTAATGCCAAAGTCCAGCAACGTCAAAAGGGCATAAATGTGTGGAAAACATTGTGTTACTTGCTTTTAAACCTGCATTTTTGTGTATTCTTACCTGCTACCTAGTATGGGATAATTTGGAATTTTGGACATCTGTATAAACCTTTTCCCTGTCAATGGAGCGGGGGCTATGTTATGTGCTTACTGATTCTTTCAGCTGCTGCCTTCTTCTGGAGTTTGGATGAGCTGAACAGTCTTGGAATTCCTTGCGGTATCTTCCTTCTATGATTAGGAGCAGGAAGATTTAATTGTTTCTCTTTTAGAGAGCAAAAGCTCTGCCATGACTTTACGTACTTGTAAGACTTTATTGCTCCTGCCTTGGCAATCAATAAGCTGCTTGGTATTTTACCTTTAGCCTTTATTTAAATTTGCATTAAAGGTGCCTCTGGGAATGGGAAATTCCATTTCCCATACCCAAAATTTGAGTTAGTCATTTCCTGCTTGTTGTTGAAGCAGTGTTGGATAACTTTGGGAAATTATCAAATGAACTTTAGTCTTCCTACATGAGAAATGAGCTATGGTAAGATTTGCCTGTGCTGCTCTAAAAACATCAAAACAAATGAAACGCTCCTCCAGATCTCTGATTCCTTTGCTGGTTTACCTGCCATTTTTTGAAGTAAACTAGTTCTATTCCTTCCAGTGTTGAGTGAACATGCTGCACCTAGCACCACAAAATAGTTGGAAGATGCTCATTGCTTTGAGGTTAAACAACGTGGCATGTCCTGCTTTGTGTTGCTCAAGTTTTCAATCTTCACTCTTAGGCTGGTGTTGGCAATGGATGTGGAATACGTTCTGTAGGTACTGGTGTAATTTCTGTTATCTGTCTGTTATCAGCCTTACATTAAGCAGTCTTAGGCTTTCGTTCTCTTTCTTCAAAGCAGTGAGTCCTAAAAACTAATATAGATAGAAGCTGCAACTTTGGGAATATGCTTTGTGTTATTCTTTGCCTCTTCAGGAAGAGGAAAGAAAACGTCAAGAAGAAATGGAACGTCAGCGACGGGAGAGGCGGTACATCTTGCCTGATGAGCCAGCGATCATTGTGCATCCCAACTGGGCAGCAAAGAGCGGGAAGTTTGACTGCAGTATAATGTCACTCAGCGTTCTTCTGGACTATAGGTTGGAGGATAATAAAGAACATTCCTTTGAGGTAATTTAGCTGTGCTATGCTAGTATATAAAAGCAGCTTTTTATTGAGCTATGCATTGTAACGTCGTGTTGAAGGAAGAAAACATTGCCTAGCAAATGCACATGTGCTTATAGTTACTTATTCTTTCTTTTTAATTCTGTGGTAATCATGGTTTTCTTAAATTCATGATAGCATGATAAAATAAAACTTAATGTAAAATGAATTTTGTTGTGCAAAACCTAGAAAAAGCAATCCAGTGTTTGGTAGCAGGTTTATGATAGCAGTGTAATCAGAGTATAATATCCAGAGGGAACAGAGATTATAATTTGTACAGCTAGTGTAGGTTCTAAACAACTGCAGTACAGGAGAGAAATATAAAGTTCTTTAAGGTTTGCATATGCAAAACAGATAGTAAGAAGTATCAAATGCATAAAACTCTGACATGGTGAAAATTGAGTAAGATAGCACCTCGTTACTTTTTTAATCAGAAATGTAAACATTTTTAACATGCACACTGGAACTTTGTCAATTCTCATTCTTTATGTGCAGGTTTCATTGTTTGCAGAACTCTTCAATGAAATGCTTCAGAGGGATTTTGGTGTCAGAATTTATAAAGCACTGATTTCCCTCCCAGAAAGGGAGGACAAAAAAGACAAAAAAAGCAAAAAAGATGAACGAAAAGAAAAAAAGGAAGAAAAAGAGGAAGAAAATGATGAACCGAAACCGAAGAGGAGAAAATCTGGAGATGATAAAGATAAAAAAGAAGATAAAGATGAAAAGAAGGTCTGTGTTAGCTTATATTTGAAGTACTATCCCGTCTGGATCAATATTAAACTGTTACTTGAATTTCACTTTGTTGCGTTCTCAAACCTAGTTTTTATAGTGTTAGTTAATTGATCTGACTTGTTAATCTGTTTTAAATAGTTTCATTCAGTCATTCAAAAATTTTACAGGTTTATTTGAGGATTATTTTAAACATCTCTCCCTCTCTCCCTCGTTTACCTTTACCACTTAGATTTGAGTGTGTGTGGTTTTAAGTGACTAAACACAAGCATACTCAAATTCTGAGCGAGTGCTAGCGTGCTGTTTTCAGCTTAGCTGATTTTCAGTTCTGACTGGATTAATTTTTAAGAACTTCTGTTACAGAGGGAAGAGAAAAGGAAAGATGATTCCAAAGATGAAGAAGAAACTGAAGATGACAATAATCAAGAAGAATATGATCCAATGGAGGCAGAAGAAGCTGAAGATGAAGATGAAGGTATCTTGAATTGGGAATTTTTTGGCTTCCAGGTTTTCTTTCAAGCTGGAAAATGCACTGAAACTAGAAATCTAAAAGTGCATTATTGCACTAATTCTATTTCAGTAATTCTGACCAGTGCTGCTTAACACGAGCCTTTCTGCTAGGCATTTTATTAACATAGCTTAAGTAAATCTGTAGCTGTGGTACTCTAAGGCATGCATATAGAAGTGGTTTTATTTTTTTCAGAATGCAGACCACTCGCAACTCCCATTGAAGTCAGTAGGAGATGTGAGTATTCAGCACCTCTGAAAAACCAGGCCACTTTGAAGTGCCTAACCTCATATTCCTCAGTTGTAAAATGTCATCCTGTTTTTGTTAGACTGGAATGTAGTGTGGGACTTATTTTATGAGGCAGTAAGGAGTTGATTTCTTTTTGACTGGAGTTATGTTTGCCTGAAGAAGTGGGAAAAAGGACTGGGGAATGTTCCTGTCTGCATGAGCAGCAGATAGCCCTCTTTCCCACTTCAGAGATTCAGGAAGATGTAAGGCATGCTGTGTGCTTTTTGGTTTGTACTTCTCAGGGGGAGGAAGGTGCCGAAACAGGATTTTCACCAGAGACATAGGTTTGAGCTTGCTTACATATTGCAGTCCCAGTGTTTTCTAGCAAGTGTTTTCAGTTATATTTTTTTGCAAAAAGTATTGCACCAACCTTGAAAATGGGTGCTATCTCTTCTTTTCCAAAATGACTCTTCATTGCTTGTAGTCTGACCCCTGAGCACATGCCCTGGACTCTTCTGCGCAAGCGCTGCTATTTCCCATAATCTGCCCTTGTGCCATTCTCAGTGAGATTTGGTGAGACTGATCCAACTTCCCATGGAGGCGCAGGAGAAAGCTTGTAGTTGTCAGAAACGTATTGGCAAAATTAGAAAAATGTTTGCGTATGTATTTTTTTTGAAGTTTTCCTCACAAGAAAGGTGAGCAGTTTCTTAAAGAAATTTGCCACGTGATTCTGTGGCAAAAAAAAAAAAACTTGTGAGGTACAGAGCTGCATGCCATGATACGGCCCTGTAGCTGTCACATTCCTCTTTCTTTTAGATTTAGTTTCACAGTACTGTCTATCTTTTTAAAAACAAACAAAAAAAGCCACTGCATTTGGTGCTTCATATCTAATGAACAATGCAATCCATAACATTGAGAATCTCAAGTTCAGGATCAAATACACCAATAACACCTCAGTCAGTCATGAGTATAAACATGTTTTTGATATATAATATAGATTACATTATAAAAATATATTTTGATATAAAATGCTGAAGAGTAAACAACACTGATTTTTTTTTTTTTTTTTAACCTAATAGGACTAACCATAGCTGAATGTAGACTTTGGCAAGCCTCTTTAGGAAGAAGTAATTTTGCACACCACTTAAACAGATAGTGATGTTGCACAACTGATTTTGGTCTGGTTAGCATTTATTTCAGCTCTTATATCCTGTGCGTGTGATAATTAAGAATTTACAGGATAAAATGATCAAATTTTTTAGGTTAAATTAAGGTTAAGATTAGAACAACGTCTAAGAGGAGTGATTTAATTGTGTCATAGAATGCCTTGGGCTGGAAGGGGCCCCAACCCCTGCTGTGGGCTGGCAGGCTGCCCAGGGCCCCACCCATGGCACTGTGTACCTCCAGGGATGGGGTACCCACAGCTCTGGGCAGCAGTGCCAGTGCCTCACCACCCTCTGAGCGAAGAATCTCTTCCTGACATTTAACATAAACTTGCCATCTTTTAGTTTAAAGCCATTTCCCCTTGTCCTGTCACTATTAGACGTGTAAGAAGTTGCTCTCCCTCCTGCTTATAAGCTCCCTTCAAGTACTGGAAGGCCTCAATGAGTTCTCCCCAATAAATGTCATTTGTTTTTTATTTTGGGGGGAAATATAATGTTTTCAGATGTTTGAGGGCTTATGTGAGCTTCTTAATGAACATGTATTTTTGAGATAATGTTTATTGAATCATTTACTGCGGGAATGTTGGAATTTTCTTTCTGTCTTATAGACCGAGAAGAAGAAGAAATGAATAAAAGAGAAGACAGAAGAGAGGGAAATAAGCATTGTAAAGAGAGGTCATCTAAAGATAAAGTAATTAACATCTTTCTTAACTTCATATAACCTTGTATAAAGATGTTATAATCAGAGTTTACCTTTGTTTTCATTCTATTTACGCTCTTGATTACTTCAGCACTTCTAAAATGAACATATGTAAAGAGGTGTGACAGCTTGGGGTAAGGTGCATACAAGATGCTTTAATCTACATATTAAAGATTGTTGGATAAAAACTCTCGGGGAAAAAAATCTTATAAATTTGAACTGATTTGTCTTAGCATGTGAGAGGCAAGTGATTACCTGTAGTTTTCAGCTGCTGTATTCTTACATAAAAAAAAAAAAAAAGCAGAAGTTTAGCTTGACTAATAAACTGGCTTTTTTTAATCTTGTCTCCATAGTTCAGGATAAGGAATAGTATAGGTTAGATTTGTTATGCTTGAGTTTTCCTTATAAATGCTAAAATAAAGTGTCTGATCCTTTTATTTTCCCCGGTAGAAATTAAGGGATGAAGAACAGAAATAAGGGGGGGAAAACAAACTGCAGAATTGTTTTACCTGTGAGAGCTGTGACTGTTTATTCATTATGTGCTTACAGGAACTTCCATTTGGAAATGGCTCTTCAGTGAAACTTTTTGTTGGGAAATAAGGATTTTTTTTTTTTTTTTTTTACTATTTTCTCAAACTTTGACATATTAGCCTGGACAAAATGAAGCTGGCTGCCAGGTGTTTCTGTTCATTGCGCTGCAAGTCTTCTAAATAATTAAAAGATTACTCTTCCTAAATAGCTTGCTTATATTGTATTTGAGTTCAGTAGGTAAATATTAGCTGTATTAATCCCTCTTCTCAAAGGAACAATAAAATGAACAGGGGTAAACATCAGGCATCTGAAGAGTGTACTTGTTTTTAGTATAGGATGGTGAACGTGGTATTTTTGACTTCCTAACGATTCAAATATGAATCTTCTGCAGGAGAAAGACAAGACACAGATGGTAACTGTTAATAGGGATCTTCTGATGGCTTTCGTTTATTTTGACCAAAGTCATTGTGGGTATCTTCTGGAGAAGGACATGGAGGAGATACTCTACACTCTCGGACTGCACCTGTCTCGTGCTCAGGTTTTGCATCTTCTTTTTCTAGCTTGTTTTCATTTTAAACCCCAGTATGTTAAAATTCAAAAAGCAATGCGATTTCTTTAGTGAAGTTTTTCAAGTTAAAACACTCTTGCTTAGGTAATTTGTGTATTAATCCCCTACTTCTTTCCTGTGTTTTAGGTCAAGAAGCTACTTAATAAAGTAGTACTTAGAGAGTCCTGCTTTTACAGAAGACTAACAGATACTTCTAAAGATGAGGAAAACCAAGAAGAATCGGAAGAACTACAAGAAGATATGTTAGGTAGTACTTTTTTATTTTTGGAAACTTACTGTTCCTGTGTGAACGTTTTGAGAGCTGTGAGATGCCTGCTTTCTTACAGTTACTAATTCAGATCTGCAGAACTTGCCAGTTTGGAAAAGTAAATCTTGGGCAGTTTGTAACAGTTCCTAAATTTTTGTATTTCTGGCTTCCCTCAGGCTTTGTTGTATTTACTTGGATGAGTCTCAGGCTCCTGGAACAGGAAGGGGAGGGATAGAGGTTAAACGTTGAATGTTGATTAACAACATTACTCATTCTCAGTAGGTCTGCAGTCAGGGGGATCAGTGCTGTAGGTAGAACAGAGTGTGTTGTGTTGTTTTTTTTTTTAAGACAAAATTACTGGAAGGAGGAAAAGAGGAATGGCATGAAAGAAACTTTATTCTTTTTCCCCACTAAGGAAGAGACCACATCGTGAACTTGTCTGTAATATTAAAGGTGTGACTCTTGAAGTTAGTATGGAACGTTGCTTTTAAACTGATGTAGGAAGTTGGAGGTTGATCACTGGAACTGTTGGCAACCAAAAATTGCCAATGATTATTTATTAATATTAATCTAATTTAGGAAACAGATTGCTGTTGCCATCGCCTACAGTAAAGCAAGAATTAAAAGCTGTAGAAGAAAATGTTGGCCTTATTGTATACAATGGAGCTATGGTGGATGTTGGGAGCCTTTTACAGAAGCTGGAGAAGAGTGAAAGAGTGCGGGCAGAGATAGAACAAAAGCTTCAGCTGCTGGAAGAAAAAACAGGTGTGACATTGCTTTGAAGATGGTACTTACATGAATGCAAGATACTAAATTTTTTAGTAGGTCAACCAATTTGTGATCTAGATTTCTTAGATCTTTGTACATATGAACTCTTACATTTTCTGCTTTCCAAGCCCTTTGTACTTGCACGCCAGCAATAGTTGAAATACAGTTTGTCACTGTGCTGAAATCCTTTGCCATAAGGCTCTGAAGTGTAGTTAGAATTCAATACGATAAACGGTAATCCAATGTGGTCTTTCAAAAAATAGTTAGTGCTGGCATGTAAATGGTATGTTAGAGTGCAAAACGTGGTGTTGGAAGTAACTGACTACTTTCTTTTTTAAGATGAGGATGAAAAGACCATACTGCAGCTGGAGAATTCTAACAAAAGTCTGTCTGCGGAGCTCAAAGAAGTCAAAAAGGACCTTAGCCAGCTGCAAGAGAACTTGAAGATCTCAGATGAGAAAAATTTGCAATTTGAGGGTCAGCTGAATAAGACAATCAAAAACTTAGCTACTGTTATGGATGAAATGCAGAGTGTGCTTAAGCAGGTTTGAAATTTTTTTTACTTTCATTTTTGATGGTTAAAATTATGTGGTTAAAAAGAAAAAATAACCTTCAAAACAAACCCTTTAAAATAAAATTGAAAATTCACATGAATTCAGAGCAGTAGTGTCTCAGTGTATATTAGAGGCTCAGAGATAATGATTTTTTTTAAAGAAAAAAAGTGCAATATACTTTCTAAGCTGGGAACACAAATTCCTCCTGACTTAAATATGAGAAATTTTATACATTTCAAACAGTCATAATGTTTTCCTGTTCTGATCTTGTCTTTCTCCAATAATCCAAATCTGCTGTTTCATTTGATCAAAGTTAAGAATAATTTTTCAAGGCAGAATGTAGTTATTTTGATGCTCGGGAGCATCTCCATCGTATATGGAAGGTTACTTGCATTGTATTCCCTGGAAATGCTGTGGAGACCCTGTAAGTAAGGCTGAACAGCTATAGCTAATGAGGGCAGCTCAGTGGCAAACTGGTACTGTGAGGGTGCCTTGCTACTGCTTCTGTCCATATAGAAACTTGCCAAATGTTTGGCATTTGTCTCCTTGTAGGATACAAGTAATGCATCAGATAAGTCACTGTAGCTTATTAAAGTAGCTGTAACTTGCAGCAATCAAGCTGCCATCAGCGCTGCACCTCACTGTGTGACCATAGTACATTGCTCCACCAGAACTGGCTACTAAAGGTGCTGTGTAATTCTGTTACTACACTTACTGCATTTCAATAGCCTTGGTTTCATTCTGCCCAGTACTTCAGAGCTGAAGATGTTCTGTGCCTAGAGCTTTCTGTGCCTAGTGCTTTCAGGCATCTTTGACCAATTCAGGTATTGTGTGTTAGAGCTGGTACATGTTACCATAACTTAATGGGTTTGGTGGAAACTCTTTTTGTTTGTTCATTAAAAAGAAAAAAAAAAGAATATAAAGCAAAACTTCTGGGGATGGCTGTGTGCTTATTTTTATAGGTAGGTCAGTCAAATTTAATTTTTGTTCCCTGCATTTTTCAGGAAGATATGAGAAACATGAATTGGTTATAAGTAAACTGAGTAATATACGGTATTAAAAGTTCTTTTTAAGTTGAAACCAAACTATCTGTCTTGCACTGCTTTGTAGTTCACATGGGAAGTGTTACTTCCAGAACTCACATTGTCTTCTCCCTTTTTTCTTTTAAAGGATATTGTGAAAAGTGAAGATAAAGATCAGAAATCCAAAGAAAATGGAGCAAGCGTATGATAAAACTGCTGCTGTTTAGAAGAATGGTGTTACATAATGTAATATAAAATCATGATACCAGAATGTATGGGAAGTGATGCATGTTTGATTTTAGTAGTATAAATATCTTAGTTCCAAAAAGATGTATAAAGTTTTATGAAAGTGAATGTCTGCTTCTGGAGATTGCTTGTAATTCTTAGCATTCAATTTGAGACACTCCTTGAGTGAAAATAATTTTGCATTGCAAAATGTTTTAGGATGAGCTTTGTTACAGTTTTAACCCTAATAAAGTTCATCACCGTAATACACGGTAGCAAGTATTTAATTACCAAATGTTTTTCATAAAAGTCTAGTGAAATCAAAATGTTCATTATTTATAGAATGCCATTTTTTAGGTTTTTATTTTTATTTCAGCCTAATTAGTCTTTTTAAATTCAAATATAAATCACAAAATAGCATGCTGCTTAATTTTGCCAGTAAAGTTTGTTTTTTTTTAAAGAGCTTCTTGGATTTTTTTACTTGTCACGATTTTCTTTTCCCTTTGCAAATGTAACTTCCCAAAAGCTGCTTGTATTCAAGCTTCATAATATACAGTAGTTCAGAGTTAAGTATGAGTTAAGAAAGCAATAGAAACCTACCAAAATACTGGTAGGGTTGTGAGATTTATATGAAAATATATGGGCCTGTTTTAATGTTTGTCATTTGTGTTTCTTTAATTGTTCTTACCTTTGGATTAATATATATGCTCCTTTTTAACAACAAATGTGGTGTATTAACATGTATGGTTGGATGTCAGGCCAGTAAGTGTCGGAATAATGCCTTACATGGAGAAAATGCTACCATTGTAAGCCAACTCTAATTAAATTTGGACTTCTTTCCTAGTATGTGTAGTTACTTCAAATGCTCTAGTCCAGCAAAACAATGGAAACATAAGTATCTATACCATGCTATAATTCCTAAGGAGCAGGACACAGTTTTTGTTGAAAGCGGGTAAGATTGCCTTTCCTTTATGTTTATAAGTAATCAGACATCTAAACTTAAAATGTAACATGACGTTTGTCAGAGGTGACTTACTCAAGTGATATGAAACATGAACAATGGTAATTTGGTGCAACTTCCAGGAAAATTCAGGATTTTCAAGGTTGGGACAGGAGTGTTTTATTACGGAATCGGTTAATTTTAGATTATTTTTTTTTTTTTTAGCCTGGGTGGGTTAGGTAGCTAAATACCTGTTTAGTAGAGTCCAAGTGCCATAATGTTTATGAATTACTTGCATAAAAGCTCAAGTAAGCTCAAGTGGCATTTCTGAGAAACACGTTAAAATGCCTGAATTTATGTTCAAAAAATTGAAGCTGGTGCTTTTGTCACTTACCTTTCTTGGCTCTTTCGGAGTCAGACAAGTGAAATCTCTCTTTTCTGTTATGATAACATGCATAAACTTCCCCCTCCCTCATCTCATTTGAGTCACTGTATAAACATTAACTGTTTAAACTAAAGTAGGAGCTGATATAAAAACACTAATTATTCCATACAAGTACACAGAAAATGCATGCTTTATGAATTGAGATAACATCTGAGAGTGAAGATAGTTGTAAATTAATCTTATGAGAAGCATCAGCTGGTATACAAATGTCATAAAGACAAATTCTTTTGTACTCATTTTTCACCATTTCCTTTGTACAGACTGACAGCATCTATCATTAACATTGAGCACCATTTAAAATATTGAGGAAAGGATCAAGCTGGAAATACTTTTTTTTCATGATTTTTCAGTAGAACTTGTGAACATGCAAGAGATTTTTAGAATACACGAACTTTTAGATGCACTGTGAAATTTCTCTTGGAATCTCTTGCTGTTTTTTCTTTTGTTTCTACCTTACACGGCTGATATAAAAGCAGCTGTCACCTCAAACAGGCCTCATTTTGTGAGATAATTGCTAGTGACACATATTTTTTTACAGTATTTAAAAAATAGTGCTCGAATGAGTGTAATCTTGTTCTATATTGCTCTGATGTAACAGTGTTTCAATGTTATGTACAGTTTGCATTTATGTTGGAAGGAAAATGAAAGGTTAAAGAATAAAGGAAAAAAAAAAGCCTACACAGAGCTTGACCGGTCTCCTGAAGAACAAACAATCTGAAGAAGAACAGATAACTTTACAGCGTGTTAAAGTAACCTCACCACGTGGCATAAGGTTCTGTATATACGTAGCACCCATGCTGGTCATTAGCTGAAGCCTCTGGGTAACATTCCCAGGAATGTAAGTAGTTCTTAGAAAAGTCTAATAGAGTTTCATGGGTGGGGTTTGGAGAGGCAATCTTCTGTCTGTTTCAGTTTTGAACAGTGTTTTTGCATTTGGTGTCCACACTTCACCCCTTACAGGCTTCGCACTGCTGAGTATCACTGGGTGGCAGTTGCTGGCTGGTCAAAGAGCTCTCGTATCATTGAAACATACAATTTATTTGTAGTTTTGAAATCATCACAGAGTTGCTTTGCAAAGTAGCAGATCTAGGAGTGCCTTGTTCTCTACAGAAAGCACTGCTACATCAGACCACTAAATAGATTCTGATGTCAGTTTATAGATTTTTTTTTTTCCCTTTTGTATTTCTCTAAAATGATTAAATTGATGACATGAACCCTTAAAAGGTGATTCTTAGGCCAATGGATGGCCCTGAATAAAGCTGGAAAGAAAGTTCCTGTGATCCAGCTGTGTGTGAAGTGGTCTGGAGTGGAGCGGACTCATGCTGCTTCTTCACTTGCTCTGGTAATAAAGGTAGAATTACATTGTTTCAGAGCTACGTAGCAACTGTGGCAAAAAGACTAAGAAGTGAATTTTTCTCAAAGTTTTCTGGAGAGCTGGGGGTTGCTGGGGAGATAATGAGAGATGAAGTATTGTAGCTGTAGCACCTGGGCACTTCCAAAGTTGCTTCCCAATTGTAGTTCTGTTTAATCTATGTCCTACTCAGCCTGTGGAGCCCTGAAGGGTAAATGCCAAAGTGCTACTGACTGCAGATTTCCACAGATCTAGCATTTACAATTGAGTCATTTCAGAATGTAGCTTTATAAAGCCTGGTTCATGAACATAACATTTTTTCAGTCTTCACGCTGGAATAACTGCTCTGGGAGAGAGAATGGCTTTCAGCTCATCTTTCTGCTGAGTAATGTACCGTGTGACTATCTGTTTGGATTTATGTAACAGTAATCTTTGAAAATTTTATCAGGAATGTGCACAAAATGTGTTTTTTCTCTTGCTTCTGTAATCTTTGTGTACCCAGGTCAGGTTTTTAAATCTGGAGTGCATTTGTTCTGTACAGTTTATATTTAGAAATATAAAATAATTCATTTTTAGTAACTGAGTCTTATGGCCACTGGTTGTGAAAGGCGTAGGTAGGCACAGTCAGTGCATTTCAGAAAGCAGAAATGGTTCAAGTAGAAATTCAACTGGAAATTGTATGTTGCCATGTAGTACAACAATAAAAATAGCGTAAATAATAAATACCTTTATTTGGCTATTGGAACTGCCAGTGTTTTCCCAATGAACTTATTTTTTGTCTACTCTGCCTCATTGGATGTATTGCACTGCAAAGCAATTACAGTGAAGTATCTTCCACTATAACATTACTAGTAATGTTAATATTTAGCACAATATTTTTTAAGCTATTATTCATTATTTAATCGGGGCGCTATGATGCTGTCCATTTGCTTGTTTTGTTGGTTGTTTTTTTTGTGTGCTGGGTATGAGGCCAGATTGGTGGAATTTTTCTCTAGTTCTTGCAGTGCTCTACCACTTACACTCCCACTACTCACAGAGTATATTAAGCCACAGACGTGTCAGCCTTATTTTGCCCTATTGTTTAAATACTTCAGTGATGTCCTATTTAGAAATAATATCTATATCAGATTCCCAGTTAATTTTCCCTTGGTCTAGTGCAGGGCACGAGTGAAAGGATCCTGCTGACTGCGTCATTCACGTTTTGTCATGAACATGCCTGGGGAGAAGGGGAGAGTGAAGAGGAGGAACAGAGTGAATGCCAGCCTGAACCCCCCCATCCCCACCTCTGTGTTTCAGCAAATATTTTTAGAGTAGTAGTTCATTTTCTTAATTGCTTGCATTTTTTTTCAATGATATACAAAAGTTTGTTAGAACATGAGTTGGTTTTCTTCCCTGATTTACTGATGTTTTTTGGTCTTCTCGACAGAGGGTCATCTGGTTACATTACTGCAAGGGCAGAAGCAGATGGAGAGCACTGCCCTTCATTTCTGGTCTCTTCTTAGCAAGGCTGGGTTGTAGCCAACGGATTTGAAAATTAAAAACAGAAATCACTTCCACATGTAATAGCAATGAACAGTTGGAGATAATTATACTGGTCTAAAAAAACCCTCTCAGACCAACATGACTTACTGAAAAACAGACCTATGCATGCATGCAGCAGCAGTATCAAAGCAGAATTAGCTGGTTGCCACTGCATGCCAGTAAAAATGTACGTGCTGATGGGGAGATGGGCTGTCAGCTTTCAGCTTAGGAGTTTAAGATTTGGAGATTTTCAGATGATCTCCTGATGCCTTGTTTTATCCAAGTGCTACTCAAGCAAATTGAAGTGCTTTTAATAAGTACATTAAATTAAACATAAGGTAGCAATTGCATCATGCATGTTATAAGTTGCAAAATCATGAGGAACAACCCATGGAGATAAACTTGTCATTATCTTCTCTGATATAAGGGAGCCTTGCTTGTATTGTATCACTAAACAACTGAAAATGAGTAGTTTCTTAGCAATGTTGAGCTTGGTTTTCTGCTGTGGTCTCTTTCCTGAAATCAAGCCAGTGACCCCTTGGTTTTTGTTGGAAGTGAGGGTCAAGGAGGAATTTATCTTCTTAGACCAAGGAGAGGAAAAATATATGACCTTTTCAGGGGACATTGGTGGCAGCGGATCTACACATCCTCCAGTCATCCATGGATACGCTTGCAAGGAATGTGTAGTTACTATTTTCAATCTTGTGATTTGGGATATAATGATGGAGAGCAAGAAAAGGGACTTATATGGTTGATACAATGGATAGTAATTGTGAGCCACTCACTAAAGCAGAGACTGCGTGCCATTTGGGTGGCAGGGGCCTGGAATAGGAGGGACTAAGGGGTACACTGCAGTGAATTTATTCAGATTTTTATTTTTTTTTTTACTTAAAGTTTGAGAAAAAGGAAATAGTCCATTTTAGGTCCGCTATATTCCAAGGTGAGCAGTGCCTGTGCCTTGCCTGGTAAGGGTTTTCCCCAGTAAATGAGAAGAGGTGCTGTGCAGATTTGCCCAGCAGGAATGAATGAGTGCAGAGCAATACTAATGCTGAAGCGTGGCCTGCATGCCCTTGCAGGGCTCCCCTGCCTCCTCAGCTAGGGCCTCACTTCTTGAAAGTGTAACCTGAGACAGGGTGAGAGCCATGTTCTGGGGGAGGAAAACGCGGCAGTGGGAAGGGGAGAGGGAGTCTTTTGTCTGGGTGAAATTTTAGTGCAAAATTGAGGCAGTTTCCTCCAGTGCAGTAGGTGAGAGCCCCATGCTGGAGCAGCAGGATGGAGGGAGAGCTGGGGCAGGGCAGACTGCAGTGGCTGCAGACGGTTCTCCCCCAGGCGCAGGCAGCCCTCCTGTGCCACTGAATTTATTTCTTTTCTTCTTGACTGTTGCTTATCATCTTCGCCGCTTGCCTGTGTGATCCCGAAGGTGACATCCTTTCTGCTTTGCAGAGCTGCTGGTTGACTGAGTGGGGCAGCTTGACCTGCCGTTGGAGACTTTATGTGCTGCAAGAGCCAAACCACACTTTCAGGGCAGGTGACTTCTGCCCGTGTGGCATTTTGTGATTAGCGGCATCGCTGTGAATCCCGGCAGGCAAAAGTCCTGCAGCCGGACTGCTGGAAAACTAAGGGAGCAAGCAGGGTGATGCTACCACAGCCTTTCCGCAATATATGTGTCTGCACAAACCAGGGTTCGGCCGCCAGTGGCCTGGTTTGAAACCAGATTGGTGTGACCTGGTGAGTTGTTGCAGTGTAGACACAGGAAAAATGCGATAGGAAGCAGATTGTTTTAGGTGTTTTGTGCAGGTTATGTTTCTTGGAGCAGGTGACTGGAGAGTGATGCTCAAGTTACCTGGAAGGTGCATCCATAACCAGCAGAAGACTAATCGACCTTCATTCATCATGAACGGTTTTAGATGAAGGATGATGCCTAGACTGAGTCACTGATGCTGGATGTTACGGATTGACTCAGCACCAAGACACCTGAGAAACAGCTACAGCGCGTGCTGCCACTGGGGCAGGGAAAGGTGGAGGGCGCAGCACTGTGGGGTGATGGCTGCCCAGCGGGGAAAGTATTTTCTTATCTAATGCAGACGTAATGCTCTGATCTCAGCAGCTGCTTTTAGCCTTGATTCCTCTGGAAATGTCGACCAAAAAGAAGCTCCAAAGTAATCTTCTAAAGCTTTTCTGAAAATACAGAAAAGGGAAATTGATGAAAGATCTAAGATGAAATCAGGCTCAGGCATATTTCGGTTACTACCTTAAGTATATAATTATTCACGCACACAAAAAAAAGTAGCAGATGACATATTGCAGCTGTAGCTGTTTTGGTCCCCGCTTTCATTTTAATTTATTAATGTTAATGTGGTTTTTATATGGTTAATTATTGCCTTCTTTGGAAGATGACTATAGGAGATGCTAAGTTCTAAGTGATAAGTAAGCAGTGTAGTTCTTGCTTTGCTTCAGCTCAGGTGTCTGCTTTAACTTTTTAATCTGATCCACTTAGGCTTTAATTTGCCCCACGCTAAAGGCCTATAAGCATTAGCAGCCAGGCCAGAAATGTAGTAAATTAAGATGGAGTAGAAGCTGCAGAAATGAAGACATGTAACTCTTCAGACCCATAGCAACAACTTGGTACTTCGTAAAGTGTGAACAAGTCCTATTTTAGTTTGATTTCCAAAGGTTAGTAGGGATTTTCATTACTGTCATATTTGAGAGGTTTATTATTTTTTCCTTGAGTGTAGCTCAGTAATCATCTCTGTCCAGGGATGAATTAAAGGCAGAAGTATATTTTTCTTTGGGTGGAACTGGATACGATTACATCACAAGAACTTTGTGTCAAAGTGAACCAGCAGTTCTTCAAGTGAGAAGAGCAGCTTTGAATTCTTTCTCAAAGCATGAACTTTGTCACCTGTTGGAAGACTTGAGGAATTCATGATCTGATTCAAAACTGTTAACACTTCTGTTGTCTAGCCTGTGTTGTCCTTGGCCAGCTAAACCTGTTTACGCTTCTCTTTACACTGGCTTTAGTTTATATCACATACTTTTTTCCTTTCCTTCTTCATGGTGTTCATCTTTCTTTCCCAACTATTTGTAGAGAATAGCTGTTTTCTGTCTCAACCCTGTTTTCTGATTCTTGAACCTCTTCATGCAATCCCATTTCTCTGGGCACTCTGGAAACTTTCTGCACCTGCTCTGGCATGAGGTCCACTGACTTCTTATCTATTAATCCAGGAGAGGGGTTATAGGAGAAAGCAGTGGCTTACCTCTTGGATCCCATCTAAAAAGATGTAATACCTCTAGATATGTCACGAAATATTCTCTCTTATTATAATTGTTTTGTACTACTTGTGATTCCTTGATTCCTTTGGTTTTGACCCTCTTACTTTGCAGTAACCTATTTTCTGAGGCATAGTGTGACAGGCAAAGTCCAGATGGAAATTACTATTTATATATAATTATTATATAATTTTCCCTATCATCTTGTCTCTCACTGCAGTAATACCCAAAGGGGCTTCTAACAAGTTAGAGTTCTCTCGTTTCTTTTATCAAATGCCTTTGAAGACGTTTCTTTGTGCATTTCCTTTTTTCAGACATTTGATGCTGAAGGGATGTTTTCATGGTTTGACTTCTGTCTCTGGAAGCTCAACTGAAACCAGTTTGCAAATTGAGTGTCTTTATTTAGGTAATTTTCTGGTAAAAACAGATGTGTTGTGTGTCTTTTCTTCCATCACTCATCATAAGGACCACGTTCTGCTCTGGAAGGCTTTTCTCCCATTCCTTGTATATGTTTTGTTCTAGGAAAACCAGTGACAATTAGACAACTGAAATGCAAAGTGGAAAGATTCCTTGATTTCATTTTTTTAAAGAAGTTGACACTATTTAAAAATGAAGCTGCTGGTATCACATTGTCTGTCTTCATTTTATAGAGAGATTTGACTGCTTGTTTTTGTCTACTTGCTCTGAAGTTGTTGGTTGCAGTAATAGGAAATTCAAGCCACGTAGATTTCTCGTGCTTCGTGACTAATGGCTGTGATGTAGGGAACAAAGTCCTAAAGAATTCTCAGGAAACATTTCCTTACTGCAGCACACGCGGCAATAACAGTGCCTGCAAACTCCGTTATCGTTGGGTGAATTTCTACAGATACCTCAAACATCAGCTGTCAGCCGTGGGAATCACTTGTCCTTGTCCTGTACTATCTCCATCCGTGGCCACAGTACGTGAAAAAGGGCCAAGGCTGAGTTTGCATGCTGCATTCACAGGTCTGGGTGGGAGCTGTTATATTCTCCTCCTGGGGGGATGGAAGGGAGGAAGGAGTGAAAATTACGGCAATCCAGATCTCCCTCGGAGAGTTAAGAGGGGGATGGGAGATAGTTTTGAAAACGTTTTCCTTTTGATCTGATAGCTGAGCAGCCTGCGTGAAAATGCTAACATCCCTCTGCCAGACCATCTCCGGTGCTCAGCTGAGATGTGCGATCAGTTGTTACCCAAATGAGGGCTATCCTTCCCACCCTTCCTCTGCAGCGCCTGGAGAGGAGCAAGGGACTGAGATGAAAGTGTGCTATTGAGGACTGACGTTGAAAGGACAATACACGCTTCTGTGAAGCGCTTTGTCCGTTCTTGCTCCAGGTGTTGACAGAGCTGCAATGAGATCAGACAAGGAATTGTTTTATGTTCCTATTTGCGCGTTTAATGGAGCAGTCTGATAGGTGTGGCTCCTCGGTTCTCCTCTTTCCCTGCTGCGAGTCTCTCCCAGAATTCAGGGAGAACTGAACGCGGAAAGGAGCTAAATATCTCAGAAGTGGGCAAAGATTATCTCTGAAGCTTTGAAGATTCGAGGCGACTAATGCTAAATCAGGATTCAGATGCCCTGTGATAGGAAAGGGGTGAAACTGACTTGGCAGGCTTTTAAGACGGATCTATTTTAATTTCAGTAAATTAAACTTGTTCACAGCAATTAAAGTCAGTGTCAGCAGCATTTCGCTACAGTCTAAGGAAACTACGGCTGAAATTACGGTCGTCTGAGTAGCAGACTCTGTTTTGCCACTTCTGTGTTTTGCCTACGGCCGGTGATGCCCCCGGAGCGGGCTCTGTTTGTCGGGGCCTCCATGGGAGCGCACGGTCTTCGTGAGGACTGCAGCTCAGCAAGAGGCTCCCCAGCCTGCTTCCTGGGATTCCTTTCTTCTGGAGTCCCTTTCTTCCGTTGACTTTCATCCTGCCTCACCAGAGGGGATGCAGGTTTGCAAGTCAAAGAATAATCTTGCATTTCAATGTTGCTGGCTTCCGTGAAGCGCAGCTCACAGTAGGTGGCAGTGCCTCCTATAGACTGATTAGGATTGTTTAAATTTCCGTTCCTTTTCATTTTCTTCAGGCTTGAAAAAAAGAAATGGATGATGGTGCTTTATTTTGCACGGCTGTCTACGGGCTGTCAGAACACGAGGAAAGTTTGAGTTTGTAAGCGTTTTATTCTCAAGCATTGCTTTTACAGTTCTTTTCAGTAAGGTCTCTGAGTCGGAGTTTAGCAGCTCCGTACGTTGTATTGTAATTGGGGTTTCCTGTTATCGCAGCTGTTTCAGTGGTGATCGTCAATACATCTTCAGGAGGAAAAAAGGAAGAAAATATTTGTACTCCTCCGTATTTTTTCACTGTTTCAGCAAGCGTGCTGTAGTCACACCATTGAACACATAAGTACCATTGAACAGAAGTGTATTCTATTTACTACTATTTGTAGTAGGCTCTACTCAACGTAATTTACTCTCTTTTTAATTTACCTTTAGTAAGATTAGTTGTGCAGAACTTCATATGTACCGTATATTTCTTAGTGCTAGTGATTTTCAGCAAAATAAACTGCTTCTGTCTTTGGAGTGAGAAAACAAAGCTCAGGAGCACAGGCTGAGCTGTGCCTGCGTTTTGCGTTTTTTTGCATTTGTGCACTTTGGACACTGAACAGTAGGTTTTAACTCCCTTAATGTGGATGAGGGTATCTGAACAGAACTCATTTGCTGTTACTTTAATATGATGCAGTTAATGAAATAAATAACATGCATTAGACAGTTTTAGTTATTGATATGGGTTCAAAATCAATAATTTCATTTCAGGGTCAGTTTTAACTTCTCTCTACTGCCATCTTGCCTTAGCACGTCTACTTCATCACTGAAGAGCACCAGGTCTAACAACAAACACATGCAGATGGAGTTTGGTTATGACAAAAAAAAACAAAGTTACAAAAGCTACAAAAGCAGTAGCTCTTTGAAAATTGAGGAGAAATCCAACAGTCTTTCCACTCAAATGCTGTTTGCATGGCCTCATTTACAACGTGATGTGAGAGGTGGCCATCACTATTCTTTAATCTTGTGTAATCCTAGAAAACTTCACAGCAAGCGGAGGTCAGAAGTGTTGCAGTGGCTTGCAGAAAGCAGGGTGGTTGAAGAGGGTGATGAGAGTGGCTGTGAGAGGCACAGGCACCACTGTCCAAACAAGTCGGATGAACTTGCCCCTGGGAGTCTGTCCTGTGTCCTGCTCCAAGTGGGGTCAGCTGTGGGGTTGGACCAGATTGCTCAGGGCTTTATCTTGTTACGTCTTGGAAACTCCTCGGGACTGGAAACTGCAGAACTTCTCTGCAACCTGCTCTCCACTGCTGGGCTGTCCTGAATGGTAAAAAGATTTTCCTTACAGCTGGGTTGAAGCTATCCTGTTCCAGCTGTGCTTGTTGTCTTTTGGCTTCCCGTCATACAGTGCTGTGCAGGGACCAGCTCCAACTTCTCAAAGGCTGCTGTCAGGTCTCCCCTAAACCATCTCCTCATGCTGAACAAGCCCCACTCTGCCAGCCCCTTCTCACAGAAAGTGTTTCAGCTCCGACCATTTTGGTGGCCATCTGCTGAACTCAACCCCACATACAGATGCCTTTTCAACACTGATAGATCCAAAACCAGGCTTACTATGCTAGACATGGTATAGCAAGCACTAAGAATAGGTGAATAATCACTTCCTCTTGTCTGCTAGCTCTGGTCCTGTTAATTGGTCCAGGATGGTGCCGCAGCACTCCTGAACAAACTAAAATAGAGAAGCTAGTGCTGCATATCATTGCTGTGACTCACACAGTAGGTTTACAGCTAAGTAAGAATTCAGTGAAGCCCTTGAGAATAACGTATGACGTGAAACATTTTTTTGCCTAGTATGCTTTATCTTGCATTGATGTATCTGTGGTGATCCACAGTCCATTTGCTGGCAGCTTCCAGCTACTCAGTAAGCAGCTTGGTTTGTACTGAAGCAGAAAGCTTTCTGGACAATGACAACTGAAACAGCAACTGCCACTTGGTTAGTAAATTCAACCTATTTGAAAGCTGAAACGCTTGTTTTGTTTTGCTTCAAATTGAAATAAAGTGAACCTCTGTGAATTTTAACCTGCTTTTCTAAAACAAACCTATGCTGGGGCTATGTTCTCTTTTGAATAACTCTGTGGGTGCTGCTTCTCTATGAGACCAATGTGTTTACCCCTTGGCTGGGGTAAATGTGAGCTGAAGCCAGGAAGCAATGCAAAGTGAATTTTGGTCCATTCTGGGATGGAGGACACGATTGTAGTTATATTTTACTCCTGTGCTTGTAGCCTTAACTTGTGTGCTTCTTCTGTGACTGCCTTTTATGTGGCAGCACATTTCCAGGCAAAGGGAGTAAACTTTGGGAATATTACAGCAGTTAGAGCTGACCTTTAGCTTGAACACACAGCAATGTGCAACTGCATGATGGAGGTTTTACAGCAATTCTTTCACTATATAGATCTACAGTGCCTGACCAGCACCCAGTAACACTTTCTGCACAGAACAAAGATTTTGATATTACGGAGTTATTTGGACGGTTTGAGATTTATTGAGAAGGGTGGGCGAGGCTGGGAGCAAAGAAAAGGCAGAGCAGTTTTCTGGAGAAATGCCAGGGCTGCAAAGGGACTTTTTGGACCAGGCCAAGTGGAAAAGATGTGCTTGTGTTAAAATCCTGTAGTGCTGGATGGCAGCACCCGCAGGCAGTTAAGGAGTACTTGCTTATTCTTCTACTGTTTGCCTCCCTGGGCTGGTTGTGTGGTTTTTGCAGCTTTACTGAGACCACTTGATTTTATGTCATTTTTACCTCCCTGCAGTGAAGCTTTTGAATCAATCTGTCTTTTGTGCCAGACATTGAATCCTGAAATGGCTAAGGGTGATTTTCCTTGCTATCAGCTGTGCTGGAAGTATCCGATGCCACATGCAAATTGACTGAAAAGCTGTTGGCCTGTTAAGGTATAGCAAAAACATTGCCTTGAGTGCTGTTGCTCTGTGAGTTATGCTATGAAGAGTGCCCCAAAGGCAGATGTGCTTATATGGTTTTGTTAGTTGGCTATTTTGCCAGTTGTTGTGGGTAAAACGGATCTCCAAGCATTGAACAATTTGCCTGCTAATCTTCAACTAGCAAAAGTGCTGTTCTCTTTTAAACAGTCTGTATGAAGTTGTATGCTTGCTCTTGCTTCAGTCAGTGCCTTTGGAGCTTAAAATCTGCTGTCAAGATGTTCTTGGAGCATCAAAGTGAATATGCCAGTGGCCTCAGTAAGTGTTAAAGAAGGCCAGTTGTGCACTTCAGTGGCAAAAACTCCTACCCGCTAGGTTTGGCTTAAGGAAAATTGTAGCACAGTGAACATGTTGCTGACTGCTGTGTAACTTGTTCCTACGTGGAGTATCAAACCACAGGCTTCAGGAGGGAGCTTGATTGATCTCAAAAACCTTCATTTCTTTTGTTTTTAATCCTGCTTTGTGTTCACCATATCTACCTGTGATGGCTATGGGCTGCTTATTAAGCCCTGAGATTAAAGTAATTGAAAATGTTCTAACAATCTTGACTATGTCTTTAATAATATGCAGAGAAATTTTATCCTTTAATAAGGTCTTGAAAATCTCCATTAATGTTCAAAAAGTGATACTGCAAAATTTCTCCAACTTTCTGTGTTCCTATTAACTTTTTTCCTACTTAAAATTCTTCCTAGCCATTAATTATGAAATGTGATGTTTACTATAAAATGCGACCAGGATGCACTTTAGTCTATAGAAAAGAAGAAGCCTTTCAGTTTGTGACAGCGCTGTACTTGCTGCTAGCTTTCCTCATGCATTTCTGCAGAAAGTGAAGTGAATCAAACACACCAGGGCTCTCCTGCAGGGAGGCACAGGATCAGTGGGATCGTTATCATAGAATCATTGAATCACCGAGGTTGGAAAAGACCTCCAAGATCATCCAGTCAAGCCGTCCACCTGCCACCAATATTTCCTCACTAAAATATCTCCCTTTATGCTCAGCTTAAGGCTCCTAGGTAGACCTTTCTGACTACAGAACAGAATTTCTAGCTGTTGTTACTGTGTCTATTTTGTCTCAGTGGAAGTGGAATCATATAGTAGAGATTATTCTTGATTTGTATTTATTTTTTTTCCCCATAATTATTTACTGTTAACCTTTTATTGTTATAAAATTGTTTGCCCCAATCTGTAAGAGCTAACTTGAGCTCTGGTGCAATAAAATGCGCCTCTGTTTACTTTCTCAAGACAAGAGCAAGAAACAACTTGTATGTCATTTTTCTTAGAGGCTGGAGGCGCAAAAAATCTGCAATTATTAAACAACATAATGAAAAGTGGTAGAGCTCCTGTGGCAGACAGGACAAAAAAAATCACTTTGTGTTAGTCAAGAACACCCAGAGGCTTTCCTGTGCACTGAGTTCTGAGGCTTTTCCTGTACACCAGTGCTCGTGTTACAGGTGACTTGCCCACGCTGTGATGGATATGGGCTCTAAAAAGGTATTCTTGGGTTTTGAGTGCCCAGGTAATGAGCAGAGTCTGAATAGACCGGCAAACCAAACTGAAAGATAGTAATACGTGACTGCTGGCAGACTGCCTAGATAGGAGTCAGTAAATACAAATCCAGCTTCTATTTCAAAGTCAGGAGGGAATGATGTTTAATATTCCAATTGTTAGCACTACTAATCTACACTGGGCATTTAAAATAAGTTTGCACTGTGAAGAATGCAATTTTAATATATATTTATTTTCCTTCGGTATCAAGCTGGTTTTTGCTTACTACTTTGCTTAATGTTACCTTGAAAGAGCCCTCCCTTAAAGAAGACGTGGGATTTGAGGTTGTGAGACAGACACAGAGGGTGATGGAAGATAATTAATATTAATAAAGATAACACATCCCAATTACATTTGGTGTTTTACTCCCTAGCAGCTTGGTGCTCTACAGGAACAAATGGTAAAACTGGCTGCAACACTGTGCCTACAGCAGAGAGCTGAGACAGCAAATTGTTCTGAAGAGTTATTACTGAATGCTGGTGGGTTTTTCCCATACAAAAAGAAAGATTGCAATGGTTCCTGCACCTGCAAAGAGTATCCTAGCAACATCACCGGGGAAACCGTGTGCCAGGACTTTTTATTTTTCCTGAATGCCTTTTGTTGAAAGCAACTGCAGTTGGAAAACAAAGGTCAAGAGCAATTTGAGCTTTCCCAAACGCAATAGCTTAACTCACTACTGAAAGAAATGTTTGTGTTGTCGTTTTCTGCTGAAAGGCTAAATATCAGGTTCCAGAGTCAGCCGTCAGACTATCCAATTGCAGCTCAGTCAAACCTGAATGTCACTCAATCTCAGATGTCACCTCTCACTTGCGGGAAAATTACAGTTAGCATTTAACTCCAGCTTTTGCCTCATGAAGTAACCAGCTGGCGCTGAGGATAGCTGGAGCTTTCTCTGCAACAGAGAACAGGGAAGAGAACACAAAATACCACCAGGTATAGGGAACAGATCATTGGGCTAACGAAAGGGAAGAAAAAAGCCCTTTTTTTTTGTCTGAGAAGGTATATGTGGTCCTGTCATAATGCACGCACAGACCTCAGGTAAGTTCCTGCTTTGTGCTTTGTCATCAGCTTTCAGGGAAAGTATTGATTTCAGGTTTTTCTACATCATTCACATTTGACTATTGGATGTTGATGTTTTTCATTAGTTACTCTGAGACCTATACATTCTGTATGGGTCCATACATAAACAGTCATTAAAAAATCAGCAGTTATCAGATACAATTCTCACTCTCAACTACCTGATTATTGAGCTAAATTAAGGCTTAAGCTAGAATTTAATATCAAACAAACGAATGTGCTTGAAGTAGCCTTCTACTTCCATTGTTACAAAGACACATTAAGGATTTAGAGCCACTTGTCTTCCCTGAGAAATCTTTGAGTAATTTGCAAATGGAAAGTAATTGAGGATAAGATGCTTGTTTTGAAGCAACAAAAGAAAATCTAATTGAAAATCAGCTATGACTAATGGAAAAATGAAATTCTGTGCCATTCAAACTTTTTGTTTTCTTCTTTTTGTTCCTTCTGGAGAACAGGTGGTACGCTCCCTGCTCCCAGGAATCCGTGCTCACTGCCACAGTCTGTTCCTCTGGCAGAAGGAATCTGCCGCACCGTATCAGACATGAATGCAGACCAAACGATGGTCACGCAGAAAACTTTAGTGGAGCAGTTAGTGAAGAGATATCCAGGTAATGTGTTTGTTTCCCCTTCCTCTTAAAAATGACTCTATCATCAACCTTGAGTATCTGATATTGGATGAGCAATGCATTAGAATATTAGCAGGCAGATGAGAGAATACTTGAATATGTATCCAGTCCTTATCAATCTGAAAGCAACAGTAGCATTACTTTGAGTATGAGGATTAATAAATCCTTGAGAATAACCATGGGAACTGGGCGCGGCAGCGCGCTGAGAGTATGCTCCTTCTCGAGCATAGGGAAGCATACATGAGGTATTCAGGTAACTGGTCTGGAAAAGCACAGAACAGACTACTTGACACATCAGTAAGACTTGGAGTTCTCTTTAAGAAGCAGGAACACTTTTGACTTTGGTGGCAAAGAAGTCTGCAGCAGGGGAGCTACAACCAGCGTCTGCTATCACAAATGCAAGTGGCCTCAAAATCAGGTTTCTTGGTCGAATTCCAGCTCCTCCTTTCCTGAAAGCAAGTTTATTACACCCAATGCTCCTTTACTGATGGGACAGCAGACACTTCCATCCAATGCTGTATATTCTTTCAGTGTGAAAAATATTCAGTTTCCCTTAGGTTATTGAACTGGGGTGTGGGAGCGTGTATGTGTGACTCTGTAGAAGCTCATTATAGCCTTTTGCAGGAGGTTGGTTGGTTTCATTCTAAGCTTCTTCTTTTGAGTCATTGTAATCTCATAGCTCTGCAATTGTTACAGGTAAGCTTTCCCATTACTGGGAAAAATTTTAATGCAGCCCCATAAGTTGGTTCTGAAAGCTGCCAGCAACGTGTAGCCTATACGTGAACTGAGACTCCACAAGGTACCACTTATAGCTCAGCTGGAAGGAGCGCTCCAAGTTTACAGAAGGAGAGAATGTTTTTCTTGCTGTTTTCACCTTGTTTTGGGAGTGTTTATTCTTGCGGGCCCGATGATGTTTCCGTGCTGCCCTCACCTGGCGGGCCCAGAGGGGTTCTCCTTGACTCAGGGCTGCAGTCTGCTGCCCCCAGATTTTGGGGCAGTCACTGCCATCTTAGGGAAGCCTCAGGTGTGGGGGTGGTAGACAGCTGGGTGCTAGCACTGTTGCCGGCTCTGGTGTGTATTAAAGAACAGTCCTGCTCTTTGTCCTGTGGTATTTGACACTATCATGTTGAAATTGAGCACTTCCTATTTGCACTTCAGCTGCCACATCAATTTCAAACTTCTTTCTGAATCCTGCAAACTAATTACATTGGGCACTTGGTGTTGTCTGACTCCCAGATGTGTTGTAAGTTATTTTCTGACCAGTTCCCATTTTATTTGAAAAATCTTTTCTAATTTGAAATATCTGTACCTTTCTTGTAGGCATTGCAGTTCCCTCCCAGAAAATCTTATACAACATCCTGGGCACTCTAATTAAAGAAAGGAAGATCTATCATACAGGAGAGGGATATTTCGTCGTTACCCCCAACACCTACTTTGTCACAAGTGATGCCGGAGAATACAATAAAAGGGCCCGGGGGAAGGACAGTGAGGACACTTACCAGGCAAACTGGGAGAGCTGCGCAGACCCAGTGAAAGAAAACATTGCTACAGTGTCCCGTTGTCTCCCTGACCAGAATATGCCCTGTGAACAAAGACTCGGGCAGCTAATGAACCAGGAACCTAAGGGAGGAGGCAAGAAAGGCTGCAGTGAAGGAAAGCCTTTGATTCAAACTCAGGTCATCTCCTCATCTGCTGAAAACCGTTCCTGGGACACCATGAAATCCTTGACATCAGTGAAAGAGAAACTGAAATGTAGAAGATTTGGCCTTGGCGTTTTCTGGAGAAGTACTTCTAAAAAAGAAAAACATAAGGAGTACTCTACGTTTTCAGCCCAGTTTCCCCCCAGGGAGTGGCCGGTCAGAGATGAAGATGACTTAGATAATATTCCACGTGATGTTGAACATGAAATCATCAGGTGTATTAACCCTACTCTTACAGTTGATAATTTGATTAAACACACAAGATTAATGCAAAAGTTTGAGGAGAGGAAAAAATACACCACTAAGGGTACCTCGGCTGAAGTGTTAACAGTAAGGCAAAAGTACCTTTCAAAGGAGTGTGCTCAAAAGACGCAAATTAGAACAGCAAAACACAAACGGAAAATGAAGCCAAACAAAGAGAAGCAAATCAGCAGAAACAACAGGAAATCTCATGTGCATGAGCCAACATCCCAAAGTGAGAAGCTGGAAGAGAACGTTTCACTGCTTGTCACAAACCAACAGCCGCTGGATGCAGCAGTGGAATCCCAGGTCGTATATAAAAAGCAAATTAAGAACCCTTTTCAGGGTTCTCTCCCATGGAGACACAACTTTTATGCAAAAGCATACAAGGGTTGTATTAACAGCCAGCGGAAGTCCAGGAGACGAAAGCAGGAAAGGGATTTACAAAGGTTTACAAAATCCTTGGACTCCCTCGGAGCCTTTGGATATGAAGCTGAACAAGTGCTTGCTGAAATGCAGGCTGACAACACTAAGCAAAATAAATTACCCCAAGCTCATAGGTTTTCTTTCCAACTAAAGAATAACAGTTTAAGTGACAATGTTAGTTATCCGCATAGCAGTACTTTGCGAATAGATGATAAACATAAATACTTCCTGGAGAGCAATGTTTCTGAAGGCAATGTCTACAGAGGAACAGTGAAAAGAAATGCCGGGGATATTCAAAAATCCCCAGACTCCTACACTGAAGATAAAAGTGTGTATAAAGAAAAAGCAAAACATTTACTACATCCAAAAGGTGAATGTTGCAGGTACAAGGCTGACACTGTATGTGAGTTGTTGGACCAAGCAGCAAAAGAATTTCAAAATGTCCATCTCTCAAATTATACAACCAATGTTACAAGGGAAAAAGAATTTGGTGTGACATGCAGACGAAAGACCGATACAAAGAATGAACTTGTATTTAAATACAACCGTGCCAACTGTCCTGGATCAACGAAGCTGGAAAGTGACAGATTTACCAACAAATGCCATCTTCAGAACCAGAAAGCACATGGTTGTGACAAATGTAGTTTGTTGCATCTGGGTGATGACAATTCTAAATGCAATGAACCACATCAATTGCTTTCTTGCCGTGCATTTTCAGGTACAAGAGACTGGAGCAAAGCTGTGCAAAAGCTGGGGACTGCTCTAAAAAACTCTAAGGTTAATATTTATCCAAACCAATATAATACAACTGTAAATAAACATGACTCTGGAGGGTACAGATATAAGGGAAGTGCTGATTTTGTGGAATCAATCTGTGGCTCAAAAAAGCATCAAAAGCCAGACCTCACGGAAGAAAGTTGTCTGTGCAGCCAGGTTCTTCCAGTGGTTTCCAGAAAGGAGGAAGAAACCAGCTTTAATGAATGCATGAAGGCTTCAGCTGTAGATTTCTGTGTCACTAATGAGGTTGATGCTTTGCAGAACCACACCTGTGAGATGGCAGAAGTAGTGGCATGCCACACTCTGGGCCCACAGGCCAAAGAAACAAGAACCCCCCCAGGAAAAACAGGTCTTGTTTTAAAGAATGAATATACTATGATATCAGGAGACAATCACACAGAAGGGGCAGAAAACCACAGCGTTACAGGAGACAGTGGAATTGACTCCCCAAGGTAAGAAAACACATGTAACTACGTTATATGTGTCATCATCAAATTAACAACAATCATATTTGTGTAGACCTTTTGCTGTATATCATAAACACCCCTCCCCAGCAGCAAAACTAGTATTATCTTTTACTTATGACCCAGAAATACTCAAAATGCGTAGTGCTCCCATGCCATGTTCCATAAACTTTCTGCCTAAATCTGCTATGCATGTGCTGCTGTTTGTATTTTGCATTTGCATTCACGGTACAAGATGGAGATGCGCAGTTGCAGAAATGCTCAGGAACATGGATAAACTCAACGTGTTTCTGTTAGCAAGACTATCCAGCTTGCCATATGACATTGTAGATATTGTCATAGTTACCCCGGTTGTAGGTGAAGAATAAAATGTGCTTTATAAAGATGTCCAATCATAAATTAAAGTACAAAATATCCAACTTGCTCACAACAGACAAGAGAATGTGCACACCACCTTGAATGAGAGGCTCCTTTCATAGGGTACCTGTAGCCTGTAACCATGTACTTTTTTGAAGAGAATTTTTGAAAGTTTCTTAATGGAAAACAAATTGATATGAAACAAATTTTATATAGTTGCATATGGATAAGACTTACACAGCTGTTAACCTAATTGGCAAGAACCTAAGTTAAAATGCTGCGTGGGGAAAAATCGTATCCATTTTTTAACAGCATTCTATGTTCTTAAGACCTTAAATGACTGATGCTTAAGTGCAATTAAACCACTCAGGTCCTTATTTGGTATGTATCATCACCTTGAGCAGCTTATATATAAAGGAGCAAATCACATCTTACAGTTTTTAGGGAAATGCTGCTGGAGTGGGGTTGTGGTGGTTGTTTTTGTTTTTCCTTTAAGCAGCTTTTTGGCACAGTTCTCCTGTATTCCTTGGACGCGGCCACTTGGAGCCCGTTGGTCAGTCTGATGGTATTGATGCCATCCGAGGTAGCAGAAGCCAAGCCAGTACAGCTTTGTTTTTAGACCATGAAGTCTGACATCTAATAATTGTTCTTTTAGATGGACTGAAAAGAAGATGAAGCTTCCTGCCAAATTCTGACAGCATCAATAGCAATGTATAGAGAACAGAGTGGAAGGGCAGTGACAGATTCTTGCTTCAGCTAACTCTAGCCAGGAAGGCTTGCTAAATTTTTAATGAGGTGTCAACTTTTTATTTGTAACTATGTAAGCATACTATAACTACGCTTGGTGATGTCTGGGGGCTGCCTTTAAGTTCTAGGCCTTTTGTTAACATTTTGGAGGTATCAATAACAGAAACGTGCGGTGTTTTGTTTGTTTGTTTGTTTTTGCATCTCCTCGTCTAATAAAAATGAGGGCTGACACAGTGCATTCGGGTCGGGCTGATCTTCGGGGGAGGGCACGCGCTGCCCAAGCAGAACTGTGTTTGACCTGAAAATTCCCGAAGGCGTTTCCTTCTCGAGCTACGGGACCAACCGCAGGCGCTACACCTCCCGTCAGAAAACGACGCAGAGCGACTGGATCGGCACGCACCTTTTCACACACCAACTCCTTCACTGCTGAGCCTTTCTTACTGCCTCACAGTCTCGCTGAGCCGTGTGGGGGCAACTGTGGCGCTGACAAGCTCTGCAATGTGAGGGAAGGCGGGCCCAGCTGTGCGCCCCCGCCTTCTCTCACGGAGGGAGAGCACGTCCTGCCGCCCCCGGCTAATTTTGATGCCTTATTCCCGCCTTCTTTCTCTGCCCTCACGCAAGGCCTTTACACGCGCTGGTGCACGGCACGGCGCCAAACCAACCCGCCTAGCAGAGGCACGGCCACGCCATCATGGCGACCGCCTCATGGCTACGGTGTGCGCTGGGATTTGTAGTCCGGGCCTAGCGGGGACCCCGCGGCACGCCGGGATTTGTAGTCCGGCCGAGGGGCGGCCTCCCATTGGCTGCGGGGCAGCGGCTGTTCGCCGGGATCGGCACCACTTTCCGGGGTGGGGTTCATTCCTGTCACGGCGCGGTTGCGGCGTGGTTGCCGGCGAGTGGCGATGCCTGAGGCCACACGGATCTGCGCCGGCAGCGGGGCTGAGTCGGAGCCCGAGAGCCCTATGGAAAGCGAGGCCGCACCAGAGAGCAGCCGGCGGCGGCGCAAGGTACTGGGGAGGGCTCCGGGGCCTTCCAAGGCCGACTCCGGCCCGCTTGTGCCGCGCCTCCCGCGTGCCGGCGGTCGCGCTTCCACCTCCCCGCACGGCGCGGCGCGGCGGGGCTGCCCGGGGCCGTGTTCCTCCGGCGGAGCTCGGGCCGGGCCAGGTCTGCGCAGCGTGGTCCCGGGTCGGGCCGGCCACGTGCGTGGCCTCCTGGAGGCCTCGTGTCGGGGCGGAACCGCCGGGTACACGGGGTTGGCCCGGTGGGGCGGCTACCCGGGTAGATGCCCCCGGGTGGGGGCTGAGGTGGAGACCGAGGCCTGCAGCGTGGGCTCGGGTGTCCTGATGGCGGGAGGGGCCCGGCCCGGCCCGGCCCGCCCCGCCCCTGAGAGCAGCTGGGGACGTACGTGTGCGTGTCTCTCTGATGGCCTTATTGCTTTTGGCTCGCCAGAAAGAGAAGAAAGAGAAGAAATCCAAGCGGCACGACAAGGCTCGGAAGAGGAAACCTCAGACAGATGAAAGCGAACAGTCAGAAGAGGAGAGTAACTCGCCGAAGCTCAAGAAAGCAAAGAGTGGAGGGAAACAAAATGGGCACGTGAGGGAGGAGAGCCCAGAGAACGCTAGGCTGTCTTCTGTCAGTGCCAAATCCACCCATAAGAAACGGCACAGCAACTCCAGCGAAACGTCCAGTGGGGATGGGGACAGTGACCAGGAGCAGGTAATGGCAGTACCTGGTGTGCCTGTGGTGACAAGGGGAGCTTTCAGCACCTGCGTTACAGTCAGACTACATTTAGAGTAGGTTATTTTCATTTCTTTGTGTGTTCTTTTCCCTCACAACCAATGGGAAGACCGCCCTGACTTTCCAAGACCAAAAGCTGCTTGGTTGTGCATGCTGGCAGTTATTTGCAAACAGTTGGAATTGTGAGAGCGCTGAAGTTCTAGATCAGCACCCGTGGTTTCCTCGCATCAACAGTGCCAGTGCTGTTGGAGCCGCTGGTTGCTGCCTTCAGGCTGCAGGGAGAAGGCATCTGGATGTGATTTAATGGCAGTGGCTGTGATCGCTAGAGATATGTTTTAATTGGCTTCTTGCCAATATGAGTTCTTCTGTGGTAAATAACTATTTCTTTTATTATAGTTAGTGGAGAAAGAAACATATTAACACACGGGTTTTTTTATGTGTGATCTAATAAACTGGTAGCTCTTAGTGTGATAAGAACCACCTTAGTGTAATAAAATATGTCATTGTAACAGTTCTGTATTTTTAAGCCCTCTTACAGTAATGTTTTTATTTTTTTGGACTTTGATTCTACCTGCTAAAATGTATATTAAAGTGAGGTACTAGGAAGATTTGCTGATCTGCCTTGTTCCATTACTCCTAGGAATCAGTTTCTGTCTGGAAATGACTGTGCTGTACAAGTTGGGCAGTAGGTGGTTGGCTGGGTATCAGGCTTGTTTCTTGCCCATTACAACATACTCTGGTTGCCTGTCAGTAATTGTTTAAAATGTAATCTTAAAACTTGAGAATTTTTGGAGGTTGAGTTTGGATGTCTTGCATTATTATGCCATTGTATTTAAAGCAAAGTCTTCATTTAAATTGCAGGTTGCTTCTGTCTAACTTTGAAATATAGTAAGTAAAACAAAGAAGGCTCTTCAGCCACAGCTATGATGTTGTTACTGAAAGTTTGACCTTTGGCTAGGACACCAGTGTGTATGCTGTTATCCTATGTTTTCTGATCGTCGCATATGATATTCACAGGAAATATTTTATGAATTATTCTTTACCTAACAGGAGATGACTGAAGAGCAGAAAGAGGGTGCTTTGTCCAATTTCCCTATCTCTAAAGGGACCGTTCAGCTTCTTCAAGGTAAATTTCTTTTCATGATGTGATTTGCCCAGCTCAGGCTTTACAATAGAACTTCAAATGAAAGATAGCTCAAAAAATGGGTTGAGACATTTTCGGTTCAAAGCTATTTCATAGCATGTAAAGGAAAACCAGTTATATTTAGCATCTCTGACATTAGATTGTGAATGACTTAAAGTTGAGAGATGAAGTAATTTTGACATAAGTTTTATTTGAAAGTAAGAGTTTTCCTTAGCTAAGTGGGGAGCATTACATAAATACAGTCAGAGTATTTAAAAGCTTTCACTAAAGGCTAGTAATTTCATCTGTCCCTGTCTCTGGTGCTATGAAATAAGGCAGGCGGCCTCAAGGTTCTGTCAGGATTAAATCAATCCTCTGTGATTAAATAAATCAGAGGAGGTGAATATACGGTCCTGACTTGCTCTAGACTTGTTTGGTGGATGTTCTGCTTGGGATGACTTCCTCTGAGGAGTAAGGAAGACTTACCATCATTGTATTAAAGCAGTCTGTTCTAATCGTTGCAGCTCGAGGAGTGACATACCTGTTTCCTGTGCAAGTGAAGACCTTCCACCCAGTATATTCTGGCAAAGATGTAATTGCTCAGGCACGAACTGGAACAGGGAAGACTTTCTCTTTTGCTATTCCCTTAATTGAAAAGCTTCAGGCGGACTCACAGGAAAGAAGAAGAGGCCGTTCTCCAAAAGTAACTATACTTAGCTAGAGTGCTGGTTTTGCGTTTGTCCTATGTCCAAGTGATTCAGAAGTTTAACCTACTGAAAAAGTGCTTCACGTTTATGCAAGGATAAAAGCTATCTCCTTAAATATGTTTGTTTGAATGGTGAGAGTTGTTAAAAATACTTATTTTTCAGTAGGACCAGCACAAGATGTTGAAATTTCTGTTCCAGAGAATGCATGTTCATTATGAGCTGTCAGCATTCTGATCAACTAAGTTTATTCTGACCCTAAGTTTATCTTACCAGATTCTTATAACGTCTCCCCAAACTAGATAGGCCAAAGCTGATCATATCCTCTCCAATGGTGGAAAATGTTTTGTCTGTGAAGTTCATCTTGTCACTCATCTCCTGGGCTACCTGAACCTTAATTAAAAAAACCAAAAGGTATTAGGCGCATTATTTGCATCCAGCCATCATGTTGGCTGTCTGACTTGGGAGAACTGACTTGAGATTTGGTCTTGCAGAGAAGGGAGAGTTTTTACTGAGGGAGTCTCTGCTGTCAGATTTGAGAGCAGTATTGCAACTGTTAAAACTCCTGGCTAGTAGTGTGTCCATCATCTACGTTGAACTTGTGCACTGGGAGAGAAGAAAGCTGCTGGGCTGCTTCTGTGGGGATATCAGTGCAGGTTGCAGAACTGTGCTGAGCTCCAGTTTACAGACCAAACATGTTTCACTGAGAGACAGCTGATATCTTTTGGTGACTCTTCTTTACACCTTCTCCTTTCTCCCAGGATTGTGAAGGAGTACCAAGCTTGCAGGGCTTTTTGTTCGTATGTTTTTGAAAAAGCTTTTCTTATCTAAATTCTTCAATCTTATACTCAAGCAACTGTTCAAAAGCTAAAGTTAGATAAGATTTAAGTATCTCCTATCTAATAATAAAAACTCTGTCCTAAAAATGATTATGTGCTGAAGGAGATGAGTGATGTTATGAGAATCTTAATCAGTGTACTTCCCTAATCTTTGCTTAGATAACGATTTAAACCAGTTTTCTTTTTTAGTGATGTTATGGTCAGACCTAAACTGATGGCTGAGAGTCTAATGTTGACTAGCTTGCCCAGAGAAGCTGTGGGTGCCCCATCCCTGGAGGTGCCTAAGGCCACAGACTGGGGCCCTAGGCAGCCTGACCTGGTAGGGGGCAGCCAGCCCACGGCAGGGGTTGGGAATGGGTGAGCTTTAAGATCCCTTCCAATGCTAGCCGTTTTGTGATTCTATGACAGCAGCAGTTAGGTAGAAGCCATGTTGAGAGTTTATCTGTTTGTCATCCAATGTAGGTTCTGGTTCTTGCTCCAACGAGAGAGCTGGCAAACCAGGTTGCCAAAGATTTCAAGGACATAACGAGAAAGCTCACAGTAGCTTGTTTTTATGGAGGAACACCATATAACGGACAAAGTAAGTGACACACCAGCAATAACTGAAATGTCAGTTGACTGCTGTATTTGAGAAATGCAATTGGGTCTTTCCAAATGCAGACTTTAACTCTAGATCTGAAGAGCAATTGTGGAGTATTCAGTGGCTCAGAATATCTTTTTATGATAGGAAATAACTGCAGCTCTCAATTATATTCTTAGTGTTCTTTGTGTGCTCGCATACTTTTAACCAAAGCGAAAGAGCTTATATTGTGTACACACACAGAGTATTTGGGTTAAGTTCTTAGAAACATTCATATTTCGTTTAAAAAATGTGGAGTCTTATAGCTGTGAGCGGGTGTGGTTTTTTTCCTCTTTGTGATGAGGGGTATGTACAAGATTTGTAAAGTGTAGAAGAATTTCTGTATTTTGACTGCATAACTTGCTGTGTTGATAGCTTTAAACAAGACAAGTGCAGGAATGAGAATAAACTCTCCTTATGACGCATCTTACATCGTTAGGGATGAAATTTCCTTTTCCTGCAGAACTTTGGGAAATAAATTATTTCAATAATTCAGACAGCTTTTGTTTGTTTTTTAAATCTGGCTGAATTAAATAATCTGAATTAAAGATGCAGCTACTTCCCAAGCACGTTAAAATAACCTCTTTGTTTGTAGCGTAATTTAAATCATGAGCAAAATGAAGGGAGATGGGGAAGTTTTCCATTTTTTGTTCTTTTTTTCCAGGGAGAGCAGTAGAATGTCACATCAGTTTTGTTATTTTTCCCCATTTTTTCCTCCTCTTCATCACTTCTCACTTATGTTTGTAAATAATGTACTTACAAGTGGTTTAATAAGCTGTTATTTGATTGTTCTTCTGCTACCGTGTGTCTCTAATGTAGAGGAAGCTCATTAGTTCACTGCTGAACTCATCTTATGCTCTTTCTTCTTTATCAGTTGATCTCATTAGAAGTGGAATTGACATTTTGGTTGGCACACCTGGTCGAATCAAAGACCATCTTCAGAATGGCAAACTGGACCTTACCAAGGTGAAACATGTTGTCCTTGATGAAGTTGACCAGATGTTGGACATGGGATTTGCTGAGCAAGTGGAGGACATCTTACGAGTTGCGTACAAGAAGGGTAATCTCAATATTTTATCAAATAGTAGGAAAGAAGTAATAATTTAGTTTCAGAAAATATGCTCAGGTTTTAGCAAAGTTGCAATCTGGCTTTATTTAGAAATGATTGAATAGCGTCTTCTAGGAAATATGAATGTAGCATGTGAGGAAGTATGGTGAAACTGGGAGTTCATAGGACCATTGCAAAGCTTAAAATCCAGTACCTAGGAATCTGTAGATAACTTTCCTTGACCTCTGTCTAGAAGTTGTACTTTATCTCTCTCCTGTTAAAAGGAATTTGAAGCTTTTTACTCTTTCCATCACTTAGAAGCAGACTGGATTTTTGTTCATTGTAACTTTATTCTGTAATCTTGAAAATGCTTGTAATTTTTAGAGGCTTTTTTTTTCTTGGTCTTGATAATGCATAAATTAAAAAGCAGATATTCCTTCTGTATTTTAGATAGTGAGATTTGATGTCATATTTTTAATAACGGTGTAATAAACTAGTATGCATCTATGAAAGAAAAGATACAAAGGTTTTGAAATATTATTCTTTGTTTTAAGATTCTGAAGACAATCCCCAGACGCTACTGTTTTCTGCAACGTGCCCAAATTGGGTGTACGATGTGGCTAAAAAATACATGAAGTCTAAATATGAGCAAGTTGACTTGATCGGGAGAAGAACTCAAAAGGCTGCTACAACAGTAGAAGTGAGTAATCTGTCTAAAGGAAATGTTTTCAGACCTTATCCCTTTCACTTTTTGACACATCATCACATCCTAAAGTGCTTTATCAGGATGATGTTGAAGATTTTCGGAGTTATTTTGTGGAGATTGATTGTTTAGATTTAAGTATTGTCTCACAGTTACTTTGATAGATCAGTTGGAGACATCATAATTGTATTGGAGGAACTGAAAGAATGTTGAGCTTGAAAAAAGCTTGTAACACGTGGTGTTTGTTTCACTTTATCTGGCATAAAGCTGTAGCTACTAGAGCTGTGTTAAATTCTGCACCTCTTACTGTCCTCTGGAGAAATAGTATATTAACTGCAGTTTGTTTAAGCAAAGGGAAAACAGATTTGTAGACTTATTTTTTTTCTTCCTCCTGTAATTACTTCACTTAATGTTAGACTGATCATTGTGTACATAAGGGCTTTATGAATCTGGCATGTTCCAAAAATGTTTTGCCCAACGAGAAATTGTGTATCTAATGTTGCTGGATTTTCCAATTTCAGATGTTTTAAAGAGTCTTGTGGGATTTGTGTAAGCTAAACTCAGGAATTCTTTTCCGTAGCATTTGGCTATAGAGTGTCACTGGTCTCAGAGAGCTGCAGTTATCGGAGATGTCATTCAGGTCTACAGTGGCAGCCACGGGAGGACCATTGTATTTTGTGAAACCAAAAAGGATGCAAATGAACTGGCTCTGAATGCATCGATCAAGCAGGTATTTCATCACTTTTATTAAGTAACAAGGCCTGTAACAGAAATATCAACCCTACATTGATACTGGACTGGTGCTGAGTTAAGTTTTAGGGTGACTTTGAAAGTGAAGGAGGCAGGATTTTGCAGGTGGTCAGACCAAAACAAACCTTTAAAAAACCAAAAATGGTTGAAAGTTGATGCCTTGTAGTCTTCAGGACTAGGCTGTACTAACAGGGCTACATTTTTCTTAAGAGTTCTTGCTGACATTAAATGAAGCATTTGTGAGTTAGTTTCTGTCCTTTTAGAGTGAACTGTCTCTCTTGGATTAAAACACGGTGACTGATTTGGAGAGATACTGGGATGGTAGCTCATGGTATTGGAATAGCATTTACTGAGCTATGATGTTGATGTTAATTAGTACTGTCAGAGGGCCCCAATTAGGATTTAGAGCAGTAATGTGTCAGAGGCTCTACCTGTATCTCATCAAGGTGTTTATTAGCTGCTGTGAAGAGTTTAAAGATGTATGCATAGGAAGAATTCAGTCCTGCTATTTATCTCCTGTGGATGAGCTTTAGTGTTTTTCCTGAGATATATGGTGCTGCACAGTGTCATTGGTGGAAAAACACTTGTGGTGCATTGTTTATGATGTGTTGTGATGCTGGGACTGCATGCTCCTTTTTGGTGGTGGTACCACGGCAGCCACTTTTTTTCTATGTATTTTCATTAGGGAAACAGGTTAACCAATGTCTAGAAAGCAGTTTAGCATTATGTTCCTAGGGAAAGGAGAGGCTTGTTGAACTGCCACAACTGTGTTCAGGAGTGTTTCTCCCACACTCCTAGATGACCTCACTAACAGCTAAACCTGAGCGTGGAGCCTTGTCCTGCGTTACTGGTGGCGTTAGTGATATCAAATCTTGCATAGGCAATGCAGAACTGATCTTGGCAGGTAAGAGAAGTAAATTACTTAGATGTTTCCATTTTTGCACTTTAATGCTCACTAGCAACATATATGCCTATTCCATTTATTAGGTGACATTAATCCAAAGCTGTGTGAAAAACTTTTTTGAATCCTGTTGTGACTCTAGGATTGCGTTGTGATTGTTTGTTTAGTTTTGAATCATTCCCCACTTACACGTGGAAAACCTAAACTGACTATGAGGAGAAGGTGAAATGATTTTTGTATGTTTTGGGCTTTGCACTTGTTATTGCTGCGATACTGAAGAACTTCAACAAGTACTAGATTAAAAAAAAAAATCATTGAAACCGTAGGGTGTTTTTTTAGCAGTACTTATGTTTTAATCCTTTAATTGGTAGCGGGGAAAATTAATATACTAAGGGGTTAAGAAGCAACATTGTCTTGGAAAAGATGCCTAAATTAGTGCTGTGAAGGCCTGAGAACATTGCTGGAGATGGTTAGTTTTAAAATGACTAAGCTTGCATAGGGAGCCTTGTTGGAAAGTTGAGGCACACTTGTTTTCATAGGTCACAGTAGTTAAAGATGGAGATGAGACACATGTTCCTGTTCTGTTTTCTTTCCTTTGTTTAAAGGTCTTTGAGATACATAATTAAGAAGTACTGAGTACATATTTTGAAACCTCTGAAGTATAAATTGGCAAACTCTATTTTACTCTACAGTGTCATAGTAAGATAACAGCCAGAAGCGACCATAAAACAGAGCACCCATATTGCTGAATTTCAGTACAGTCCTGTAATAATGCTGTTTTTCAGGATTGCCAGTCATTGCATGGTGACATTCCTCAGAAGCAAAGAGAGATCACACTGAAAGGTTTTAGAAACGGTGCATTTAAAGTTCTGGTTGCAACCAATGTAGCTGCTCGTGGTTTAGATATCCCTGAAGTTGACCTAGTTGTACAAAGTTCACCACCAAAGGTAAGTTGAGTGTCTTGTAATAATAATATATTGTCTTCTTTTCAAGTAATAAATGTTAGCAGGTGATAGTATTCACCATAGAGTTTATCATCATTGCATTTAGGGGTAAGGAATGTCTTGATATACAAAAGGAATTCCTTTGAGGATTTTTCAGTGTACATCAGTGCCTAGAATGTTTGAAGATATTCCTTAGAATGCTTTCTTTTATGGCTTTCTGAAGCCTCTTCCCTCCAAGGCTGCATATGGTAGTTACAAGTCTGGAAGCAATGAGAAGCAAAGAAAAGCTGCTGGTCTTGCAAGGGTGACTAACAAAGGAGGGGTATATGTGAGGAGGAGACCTTAGCAGTGAGAACAGTGCCTAGAGTTTAAACAGCACGTTATTGTTTAATTGAATTCACTATCAATAGCTCAGTAACCATGCTTTCAAGCTGATATGTAGGAGATGTCAGAGGTATACACACCATCTTTTTTCATATTCTCCATCCTTTTAAAGTATTATGGAAAAGCTTGCTCTTCTGAATTTAGCGAAACAATGTTTTCTAACTTAGTTCTTAAATGCAGTTTTGGTGCATTGTTCAGACTAAGTTGTAATAGTTTCTACTAAGATGCGGGCGTGCAACTGATGAAATTGCAGTGAGCTAGGTAAGTCACAGTGCTGTTTATTTTGAAGGATGTGGAGTCCTACATCCATCGTTCAGGACGCACAGGGCGAGCTGGCCGGACTGGGATCTGTATCTGTTTTTATCAGCGAAAGGAAGAAAATCAGTTAAGATATGTGGAACTAAAAGCGGTAAAGTACAGTTTTCCTCTATTCTTGAGCACCAAATATAGTGTTTTAGGGCAGCATGTAAAATCCTCATGTCGTGTTTTGTTTGTGTCAATAAGGGTATGCTATATAAAACATCCAGCTGGGGTTCATTCTGCAGTTTGGGCATGCTGCGTGGAGCAGGCAGCGCACTGCAGAGCCTTATACCTACACTTTCTCAGCAAAGGCCATAAGATTGTACCTTTGGAAATGAGAAGGGCAGGCAAGGGGAAAACTATGATGTTCATTTTAGTGTTCACGCTGGACCTATTGTGTGATTAATGACTGGTATGTGTGTAGCTTCACTGGTAACTTCCAGCAGTGTTCCATAGGACAGTTTTCTCATACAGTTCAGATGAAATGGCTTAGTCTCAGGTATGTAAAACTTAGGCTTGACCTGAGAAAGATGGCATAACTCGTACCTTAAGTTTAGTCTGACCTACTTGGATTTCTAATTTTGTTTATAATTTGTGGGCCTTTTGTTCTCCTGCAATACGTCAAAATGGTCTCTGTTCTTTTCAATTTAAAGCCAGTAGATCCTTTAAACTGACCTGGTACATAAACAGTGTTTGTGTTATCCATTTTCCTGTAAGATTAGCTTTGTAGTTTTCAGTAAGAAAGTAGGGAGTCAAAAGGATAGAAGCACAAGAAAAATGTAAGATTGAAGTGATTGTTTCATTAAAAGTCCAACACTATTTCTGTAAAATTGAATTATTTATGGCTACAACTTTCATCTGTATTTTGCTTTATAAATTTCAGGGCATTACGTTCAAGCGTGTTGGTGTTCCTACTGCAACAGATATAATTAAAGCTTCCAGCAAAGATGCTATCAGGTGTGTTGAGTGATTCAAGCTCTACTGTATTTTTCTATCTTTCTAGTTCAGAAGGGCTGGTTGGACTGTCCGTTGCCATCTCTGAGCTCTTTGAACTCATCACTGTTAAAGTCTTGGACTGCTGTTTTTTATTTCTGTTTCCAGACTAGCATTTTTATTTTTTCTTAGATGTCTGGATTCTGTTCCTCAAACTGCTATCGAGTATTTCAAAGAGTCTGCTCAGTTGCTAATAGAAGAAAAGGGACCAGTTAATGCTCTGGCTGCAGCTCTGGCACATATTTCAGGCGCTACTTCCATTGAACAGCGCTCCCTGCTGAACTCAGATGTGGTAAGCGTGTATAGCTTTAATGTTTGTCTTTGAAAAAGCAAAAACAAACAACTCGCCCCGCTGCTTAAATGGAGAATTATTCATGTCTGCTCATGGAAACTGCATTTAAGCTACTAACTGCCACTATTTTAGTTAAGAATGTAGGGCATTTAAGTACGCCTGTTCTCTCATAACAGGAGCCATTTGAAAACATAGTTAATCAATGGTAAAATAGCAGGTTTTTGTCTGGTAGACGAGCTAAAGCTTATTCCTCTGACTGTATGGAACATGCCCCATTTCTTCAGGGATTTGTTACAATGGTACTGCGCTGCTCTGAAGAAATAAACAATATGAGCTATGTTTGGCGAAGACTACGGGAACAGCTGGGTGGTGATGTTGACAGAAAGGTGAACAGAATGTGTTTCATCAAGGGAAGAATGGTAAGGTTTTTATGTTGTTGTTTTGTGCGTGTGTGTGGTTTTTGCTACTTCACTCCTCTGGTTGTAGCCTTTTTCCTCAGCGAATGGATGGGTAGGTAGTTGGTCTTTCCTGCTCCCGTTCGGGGCTCTGATAAAGACATGATCCTCTGACAGAAGGATGGCTGCAATCTGTTTGGTCAGCGGTCACCTCAGCAGCTTAGATTTCTGTTCCACTGATGTGTTAAGGAGGTAGTACAGTGCAGTGTAACTGGCATGTCCAGGGAGGTACCAGTACAGGTAAAAGGTACAAACTGTTTACTTTGCCTTTATGATAAAACATATAACAGAATTTTTTAGGGTAGTCAGCTCTGATAATGCATGTGTTATATCTCTGTAACCTAAAAACCAATCAGAAAGTAACTTTGGTTTGTGTACATGATAACTGTACAGTTACTGTTGCAAAGCTCAATGTAGGACAATATTTTAAGCAAAACTAATTTCCCTCCCTCTTAGTATCTCAGATTCCACATGCATTTTCACAGACATGAAAACGTGATAAAATTGTCTAGGATTTGTGGTGACACAGAACAAGGAATGCTTTTGTGAGCTGTTAGGCAGTGTTGCTGATTTGCTCTATTGTTACAATTTTTTGATATATTTCTTGTTTCTCAGCATGCCCAAATCAGTAAAACTGTAGAGATGCTGTGATCTTGATGACTTAATTCATGTATGTGCTATCAACACCTGTCACTCTTTGATCTCTTCTTCTGCTCTTATTTTTTCACACATATACATTTCCATGCATCCTTCATTCATATCAGTGCTGAAGTTCCTATTGCAATGCCATGTACCAAGTATTAAGAGAACAGTCAGTTTGTGTTTGCCAGTTTTTGTGTGGTTTGTGGGATGGGGAAAACAACCAATAAACTGAAAACAGATTGAGAAACAGACATATACTGAAGGTATGCATTTCTTAATAAAGGAAAACTTTGATTTGAGAGAGTTTACAGATGAGTAATGACAGATGTGTGATAAAGACCACAATTTGTGAAACACTGGTACTACTCTTCTAATGTTCAGAGGTTTTGAAGCATCTTAATTCTACATAAAAAGCTTTGAACTGAAAGCTTGTGTTAGTACAAAGATTTGTAGCTTCTGTTAGACTTTTTTAATTTTTTTTTTTTTTTTTTAGTTAACAATCAATTAAAAGGCTAGATTTATATCCACTGAAACTATTCTCTCTTTTTAGGGTGTGTGCTTTGATATTCCTGCAGCAGATCAGAAGGACATAGAGGTATGTACTTCACTGAAATTTCTGGTCGCAGTGGACTGTACAAGAAACTGGCAGGACTGGGTTAGGCTGAAAACGTTACCTAGGCTGTGTCCTGCCTCTTCTGGTAGCCAAAAGGGATGGCTGTGATGGAACAGAAGAATAAAACAAGCATCCAGTGTTCCTTTCCTTAATTATTCCTGTATCCACTGAGAAGAGTGGTGTTGTGAATAACCCACCCCTTCTTAATCCTGCTGGATTGGTCTTGGTATGCAACACATGTTTCACTTAAATATCCCTTTGTTTCCATCCACCCCTCAGATCTGTTCCTCAGAGAAATCAGGCTTTTGTCTGGCAGAGTTAGCATTCTCATGCCAAATTCCCTGGACTTCCAGTCTTTCATTCCAGTATTACTCCCTCAGTGCACCTCCATTCCTTCGTGCCCCAGCATTTGCTTGCTCCTAAAACAACTTCTAGTTCTGGATCAGAGGTGGTGAAGATGGAGGCTGGAGAGTGGTGGGTCAGTAATAATTCTAGTGGTATTCTTAATGAAGGCAAGGCGGGGTAAGAGCTGAGGCTGCTCTGTAGATCTCTGTGGTTGGTGTGGTTCTGGTGTATGGTGTCTGAGGCATACACAGATGGCTGTAGCTTCTATGCTGGAAAATTTTGAAATCAGTATTGATCAATAGTTAGAAACTTGAATACCCTGTATTTGCTAACAGATCTTTTATTGCTTTTCAATTTAGTAAACTTAGTAATTAGGAAATATACCATATTTGCATTCCTCAAATTTAATTTGATGCATGTGATGTTATTTCAACAGGGAAGATGGGAAGATTCAAAGCAGTGCCGTCTGTGTGTGGCAAATGAATTACCTGAGCTAGAAGAATCCCAGCGAGGAGGGGGAGGAGGAGGAGGAAGAGGAGGAGGAAATAGAAGCTTCTCAGGCTCCAGGAATGGACGGCGGGGTGGCTCAGGAAGAAACAGATTCAGAGGCAGGGGCCAGAAACGAAGCTATGACAGAGCGTTTGATCGCTGACCTCAGAAGCCAGGAGTGGAGAAGCAGGACCAGCAGTATTTTATAATATGTTAAAATAGGCTGTTCCTGTGTCTGTTTCTACCACTTCAAAAAAAACGTCATTCATTTTTTGGGTTTTTTTTTCCTCAGTCATAAACAAGATCATGTTGTTCACTTTAAAAAAAAAAAAAAAAAAAAAAGGCAACTGTTTCCTTTCTTTCTTTACTGCCATTTCATCTGTGTGTAAAACCTCCATCTCTGTTCCAGAATACGCGTGTTGCATCCAAACGTGTAGCCCAGCTCACTGTATAAAATATAGATCTTAACTGATGGCCAAACCTGTACATTTTCCAAAAAGGTTACAAAAAAGTAAAGTATTATTTTACAAATTCATTTTGTACGTGAGATGATTTTAAGGTAGTGCTGAGTAGTTTGAGCGGAAGCAGATGGTTCTCTCAGGATGCACGATACATGGTATACATGGCATCGAGAGGTGCCTGAAGACTGGAGGATAGATAGCCAATGTCACTCCAGTCTTCAACAAGGGCTGGGTACATGAGGAGTGAGTGGTGGATGTTTGTACCTTGACTTTAGCAAGGTGTTTGACACTGTCTCCCATGATATTCTTGTGAGAAAGGCTAGGGAGTGTGGGATAGATGAGTGGACGGGGTGGTGGACTGAGAACTGGATGACTGGCAGAGCTCAGAGAGTGGTGATTAATTGTGCAGAGTCCAGGTGGAGGCCTGTCATTTAATTGTTCTCCAGAGGTCAGTGCTGGGTCTGGTCTTGTTCAACATCTTCAGTCGGCAGTCTGGATGAAGGGATGGAGTCCACCCTCAGCAAGTTTGCTGATGATACAAGGCTGGGAGGAGTGGCTGACGCTCCAGAAGGCTGTGCTGCTGTTCAGTGAGACCCGGACAGGCTGGAGAGTTGAGCAGAGAAGAACCTGATGAGGTTTCACAAGAGCAAGTGAGGGGCCCTGTATGTCTAGTGCGGACGTCAGCACACACAGCGGCACTCGGTTACAAGAGGCCGCAGCACTCAAGCCGTTCACCACAGCGCGGGAGGCGGGAGCTGCGGGCGCAGCCGGCCGGGGGGTTCCGGGGCTCTCCGGGCCGGGGGAAGCCGGAGGAAGGGACCGCTCGCCGGTGCCGGCGGAAGGGGCGGCGCAGCGGCTGCATGGGCGCCGCGTGGGGCCGTGCG
>JACDJE010000202.1:1010947-1151458 GCA_016647715.1 Pavo muticus | reverse complement strand
ACCCGGGCTGGGCCCGCTGCTGCTAGTGGCGGCGGCTCTGCCGCCCCGCGGCCCCGCGCCGCGCCTCGCTCCTCACTTCCTGCTTGCGGGGGCGGGGCGCGGCCCCAGGCGCTGTGGTGGCGAGGTGGGAGCGCGTTCCGTCACCGACCTCTGCGGGGAGCAGCCGTCCGCCATGCCCGCCGCCGGGCCCGCCGCCAGCCCCGCTGAGCCGCAGGCGCCCGCGGACGCCGAGCCGCTCTGCCGCGGCCGCCGGAGGAAGCCGAAGGTGCTGGAGAGAGCGGGCGGGCGCGCGCCGGCACGTGCGGCCGCGGGGGCGGCCATTTTGTTCAGGGCGGGTCGGGCGGGTGGTGGCGGCTCGTGGCATGACGGCAGCTTCGTTCCCTCAGCAGGAGGACGCCAAGGGGAAGAAGTCGAAGCGGCGCGAGAGGCTGAAGCGGCGCGGTAAGGCGGAGGGCGAGCAGAGCGCGCCGGAGGAGAGTGGGCCGGGCGACGGCGGGCTGCAGCCGCCCTCGGCCAAGAAGGCGAAGAAGAGCGCGGAGGGGAACGGCGTGGCCGAACAGAATGGGTCTGCACCCGCATCCGGACACGGCGGGACACCGGCGGCCGAGGAGCCCGGCAGCGACGCAGAGGTAACCGCGGTTCGTGGTGTCGTGAGGGCCGCTCCCCCTGCCCGGCAGCGCCCGGCTGCTATCCCCGCTGCTCTGTGTCTCTGCTGCTCCCTGCCCCGTTTGGGTCTCCCAGCGCAGATGGGACAGACGCACAGCTTTTCTTGTGTGGTTGTGTAGGTTATGCCACTTGGTTACCTTTCAGGACTAATAAGTTGGTTTTTTGCCCTGTCTTCATAGGAGCTGACAGAAGAAGCCAGAGAAGGCGCTTTCTCCAATTTTCCTCTCTCCCAAAACACCATCAACTTGCTCAAAGGTTTGTTGAGATGTGGCAGAAGAGCCTTCTGTAGGTGTTTGCCCAGGACTGCTCTCTGTTATCTGTACAAGCAGACTGAGGGTTAATTCCCTAAATCATCCTGCATTTATTATGCTGTGATGATATGCATGTGAGCAGCCACTGCAGATTGAAAGATCTTGCTGTTATTAGTAGGAACCAAGCTTCTGATTTGCTCAGTTTCGACCTAGAGTTTATTGTTTGGGGTAGGGATGAAAACAAACAGGTGTGTTTTTTGTAGAATCATCACAGAATGGCTTGAGTTGGAAGGGATCCTTGAAAGCCATCTAGTCCAACTTCCCTGCAATGAACAGGGACACCTATTGCTCAGAGAACTCGTACCTGCTGTGGAGCACAGGATTTGATGTGATCTGTCTTAACATGTTCAGTCCAGTTCCCAATTAGGGCTTCTGCTGGTTAGGTCAGCTTGCAGGAGATTCAGCACCGCTTAATGAAAACTCTTTGGATTTACCTTACAGCTCGAGGTGTAAAATACCTGTTTCCTGTGCAAGCGAAGACTTTTCAGCCCATATATGATGGCAAAGACCTAATTGCTCAAGCTCGGACAGGAACTGGGAAAACCTTTTCTTTTGCTATTCCATTGACTGAAAAGCTTCAGAGTGTCTCACAAGATGAGAGAAGAGGCCGTTCACCAAAGGTAATTTATTAAGGGTTAACACCAAAATCTTTGAGTATGGCAAAGCGGATGTTTTGATTGCTGTGAGGATCTCTCTCTCCTTTATTTGTGCTTGTAGTTCTGAATACTTCCCTTAAATCAGTATGTACAATGTGTCAGGTTTCAGACTCCCTATTCCCACGCAAATAAGGTGTATATACTTCATACTGAATAGCTGCTACAGCCTACATGTATGTTGTCTTTAAAGTTAATAAAAGGTAACATACATTTTAAAATACTGTTGTCTGAAAGATTTGTGGGAATGAATTTAATTATTTATCACTTTGTTCTTAAAATGTGGGTGAAATGAAAGATGCCGTAGGAAGGCAAGTAGGTGGAGATGGAGGGTACACAGCTAGGGCGTTTCATGCTGTGTATCATTTCAGATCTAAACTAGGCCAAATCGTTCAGTATTACTTTTTGTTCTTTCACAATGAGCATTGCCCTAAATGTCCTCAGTGACATTAATGAAATGTCTCTTTTACCTGACGTTAAGAAAAACATTGCTATTCTACATCTTATGTTATCTTGTAATGGTTTTCCTTGTTTCCTCTTGATAACTTTGAGGCAGTGATGCACAAGTTCCAGGTGTCAGGAAATGTAACTGGGATGATGGGGAGTTGTGCCACCTTTGCAAGTATAGCATAAAATTGAAACACAAACGAGCAAAAAACCGCCACAAAATGGTAGCGGTTCTGCAGCACCACTCCCTTGTTTGACATGAGGTGAATCCTGTTCTCTGTGCACTCTCCCAAGCACAGCTGCATGTTTTGTTTCTTGTCACTCTCTCCAGGTGCTGGTGCTGGTTCCAACCAGGGAACTGGCCATTCAGGTCGCCAAGGACTTCAAGAATCTCACAAGGAAACTCTCAGTGGCATGTTTTTATGGAGGAACCCCGTATAAAGCACAGTGTAAGTAAACTCGAAGGATGGGAGTCGACTTCCTCCAGATGCATTTCATGAATAAAACTTGCTTTTCTCCCCATCAGTTTCTCTTCGGTCAGCCATGATGTTGTCTGTAAAGGGATCGCGCAGTCAGAGTTGAATTATTTTACTTGCAATAAATCTTAATTTAAAAATGCGGTTGTAGATCTGCCAAGTACCTAATCCTCCTTGTTGCTTCTTTATTGTGAGTGTGTGAGTGGACTGGAGGACTGTCCAAGGAAAAAAGAGAACTGTGTATGTGAATGTGACCCTATCTGTCTCCACAGCCAGCAGTGAAAGAACTTAGCTGAAAAACCAAGCTTCTTTTTTTCTGTGATAAAGCTGTGGAATTTTCTAATGCCAGCTGATTGCAGTTTAGTAATCATAGTATCTTGCTATAAACTTGCATGTAGTGTGGATGCTATTCCTGGCAGAGAACTTGGACCACCATTGGGCTTGCTTATTTGTTACCTGGGCTGAATACAATGCTTTATTCAGAGATAAAAGTGCAAGGCAGTAGCTTTTTGGTAGTAAGGTTACAAACTTTGCTGTGTGCTGGTAGCTTTTTTTACCTTTTGTCTCAGCACTCTGACACAGTTGTTTTTCTCTCTTTTCTTCCAGTTGATCTCCTTAAAAGTGGTATTGATATTCTTGTGGGAACTCCTGGACGGATCAAAGACCACATTCAGAATAGCAAGCTGGACCTTTCCAACGTGAAGCATGTTGTTTTGGATGAAGTTGATCACATGTTAGACATGGGCTTTGCTGAACAAGTGGAAGAAATCTTAGGATTTGCTTATAAAAAAGGTGGGTTCTGGGATCAGACATGAAGGATTTGGCTTGTTGAAGTTCATGTTACTGTAATTTTCCATTTTGTGGGAAAAGGATTTTAGAAATGTTTTCATTGCTTCTAAGTTTTCTTCTTGTAGCTGTGACTTCTTGTACCTATAAACTTCTCAGTTTGAGAGAATTCACTTGCTTTGTTTAGTCAGTTTGTGTAGTCTCAAGTGTGAGTCCATTGTGATGGCTGTAGTTGGTGATCTTTCTTGCCAGGTTCTGAGAACAACCCTCAGACATTGCTGTTTTCTGCAACTTGTCCACGCTGGGTATATGATGTGGCAAAAAAGTACATGAAAGATGAATATGAGCAGGTAGACCTGGTTGGAAAGAAGACTCAGAGGACTGCCACGACTGTGGAAGTGAGTGATTCTTCTGCAGAGTTGTATGGGTCCAGAAAGCACGTCGGCTGGGTGAAATGGGTTCCACACTGGCTTTCTCAGTGAGGGAATGGAATTACTTTTGCCTTAGTTGATACATGAATTTATAAAGCAGAGCTTTTGTGTAAGGGCAGTAGTCTGCAATTTAAAAATAAATTAAGTACAGACATCCTACAACTGAATTCATTTTGTTTCTCCTGTTCGGAGCTTAGATTTAATATGAATGCTTATTGTGCTTCTTTCCCAAACAGCACTTGGCTATACAGTGTCGCTCGTCTCAGAGAGCAGAAGTTCTTGGGGATATCATTCAAGTCTACAGTGGAAGCCATGGGCGGACGATTGTCTTCTGTGAGACGAAAAAGGAAGCAAATGAGTTGGCGTTGAATTCTGCGCTCAAACAGGTACTGGGGTCCAAATGGAGAGCAGATGACCTGAAATAGATTGGAGGTTGCCATTGCCTGGATGCAGTTATTTCTCCATGCTTCTCAGACTTCTGAAATCCGTGCCTGAAAGCAGAGCTTTGCAGTTAAAATACCCTCTTGGCTGTGATCATACAATTATTCCTTCAGCTTTAAAATCATACAGAACTGGATCAGTAGGGAAATGTGCAGCTTTTGCTGAACAGCCAGGAAATGTTACCTCTTAATGGCACTTATTCTTTGATCAGTCACTATTCAAGAAAATCCACCTAATACAGTACTGGTATGGAATGTTCTGTTACCCTTGGAAAGTCATTTCATGGTTTGTTCAGGCCTCGGGTGATAAATTAAGCAGGTTTTCTGTGCTTTCTTGAATTACCACCTTCTTTTCAAGGTGGACAAAGGTGCTGGTTTTTGTTTTTTGTTTTTTTTTTCTGAGAAAAACCTGTTTGATACTAAAGACCACTGATAAAATAGTGATGGGAAGGCATGTGTTGTTGCATACAATCCATGTGAAAATCTTGCAGGAACGATTTTGATCTGTCTGCCTGTTAAATTCACATCCAGTAACAATTTTGTTGTTCTGTCAGTATGTTACACGTTAGTTTCTTGTATTATTAAGTTCTGCTTTTGCATGTTGGTTGTTTGAATTCTGAGCTTGTGACTCTGTCCTTTCTCCTTGTTGAACACTCAATCAGTCTCTGCTCCCATTAGAAAGTGATGTTGTTTGGATCACTGGGAAGGTTTGGCTGTGCCCTGGAGACTTCATGTCAGCGTCCGTGTGAATGGGATGGCTTCCCAGGGCAGAGAACGAAGCTTCTTGCTCTTTCTTTACAAGCAGTACTCTAAGTAAAGTTGCTTCCATTTGTTCCAGTGGAAGTGATTGCTCCAGTCACTGAACAGCCACTGTTCCTGTGTCCGCTGTTGACAAGGCAGGCTGGAAATTGCATGGTCTTCTGTAGGTACGCTACAGATAATAACATTATGGTAAAACACCACTGCTGAATGTTAGTGGCCCTGAGAAGGATGAAACCACAAAGTAACATGTTCTGTATACCTTTGCTATCAGCTGTGTAGTTCTTCTCAGTCGCTGCACAATATTTTGTGGGTTTTTTTGTTTAAATTAAATATCTCAAGCTGTTGCAGCTGTGTTCCCTGTTAAATAGTATCTCAATGGTTTGTTTCACTGACAGGAGGCCCAGTCGTTGCATGGTGACATTCCACAGAAGCAGAGAGAAGTTACACTAAAAGGCTTTAGAAATGGTGTGTTTGAGGTTCTGATTGCAACAAATGTAGCTGCCCGTGGCTTGGATATTCCTGAAGTTGACCTGGTTATACAGTGCTCACCACCAAAAGTAAGTTACTAGAGAAAATAGGATAAAATGATTTTTTTTAATATTATTTTTTTGTGACAGTATAGTGGGCGGTTCCTTTTCTGTTGCTTGGCAAATTCTTTAAGTTGCTTTAGACATTTTTTCAGTATTTCTGAATCCCTTCTGAACAGCTTTGGGCTTTGTTTTGTTCCTATTTCTAAAGGAGTATTCTAAAATACTCCTACAGCCCTTTTTCTTATTTTGAAACTCCATTGGAGCTTTTTACTTCAAAAAATGCGTGCCTGCGGTGTTAGTTAAACCTGGGGTAGCAGATCCCCAGTTGTTAGCGTGTAGTTACAAGCTTGGGTATAGAAGCATATCATTCCTTAGCATTCTGAATTAGAATTTTAGCTTACGCTTTCTCTCTCTTACAATATATAAATGTCAGTGGTTTAAATGATACAAGGTTTTCTCATGTTCATCTGGATTTCTGAAGGATGTTGATTCCTACATCCATCGTTCTGGACGCACGGGTCGAGCTGGCCGGACAGGGATCTGTATTTGTTTCTATCAGAGGAAAGAAGAAGACCTTCTGAAGCAGGTTGAGCAGAAAGCGGTGAGTTCTACTTTAGACTTAATGGAATAATCTGGGTCCTGAAGAGACAGTGGCACTCTTAGATTATGTAACCACAGGCTGATTATGGTTGCATGAGGCCAGCATGGGAGTGGATTGACCTGAAATGTTGGCATTTAAGTGCTGGTAAATGCCTCAGCATTGGCCTGTTCTATGGGTTCTCCTGAGTTTGCCCATGCTGACAGTACTCTGTTGCTGTCAGCATGCAGACTGTAGCAGGAATGCATGAAAGAGACCAATGCCTTTCGTTACAGACTGCTTGTGAATTGGTATGAAGTAGCTCCAGATTAACAAAGGCAGCAACTTAAATAAAAACTTTTTTCTAGTTTTAGAAATACTTTCATTTAAGTAAAGGTTTGTTGCTATAAACATCAAGCGAATGCAGGTCTCAGCAATGTGACTCGGTAGAGTTGAACTATAGAGTGCTGAAAATACCTTTAATTGTAATTTGTTTTCTTGACTTCAGGGGATTACGTTTCGGCGTATAGGTGTTCCATCTGCTACAGATATAATTAAAGCTTCAAGTGATGATGCTAAGAAGTAAGTTTATCTGCCTATTCTTAAAATACTAGCGTTGTTCCAGCAGCTGTACTGTTAAAGTTCTAAGGTTCTAATCTAAAGTTCTGCATGTCTTTCCCTGTGTCATAGAAGTCAGCTGCTTTGCCTGTAGACACTGACCATTCTTCATGAGATTATACCAGTAAATCTCTGTGTGCTTAAATGTAGACCTTTTCATAGAACTGAATGTTCTCTATATTCTTTCTAATGTTAACCTGTTCTTATAACACAAAAATCTATTGATAGCAGAACAAATGTGGGGAAACTGAGTTTAAAGAGCAGTACTTAATAAAGCGAAGGGTTCCACTGCTCTTGGTGAATGATGAAGGTGTTGTAGCCCATCCTGTGTTTCTCTGTCATTTGATTGGCATAGGTTGAGCGTTTTGTTCCATGCAGCTCTGGTTACACTTGCTGCCCAATTGGTGGAAATTGCCTTGGTGGAGGTTTTGGCAATGGGTGAGGATTTCACAGATGTAAAGGAGATAATGAGCATGGTGTTGGATTCACCTTGTATTTAAAAAGTGCAGGAGTGGCTGTTAATCTGTAAACTGAATTATTTGTGCTGTCTTGAATGTGACTGCACTTCACACTGACAGTCAACGTGCTGATCTCAACTGTTTGTTGTCAACATGCAGGTGTTTAGATGCCGTTCCTCCTTCTGCGATAGACTACTTCAGGCAGTCAGCTCGAGAGCTCATAGAGGAGAAAGGGGCAGTTGATGCCCTGGCAGCAGCTCTAGCCCATATTTCTGGGGCATCTTCCATACAGCAGCGCTCCTTGCTCAACTCAACTGCGGTAAATAACATTATAACTGCTTTAACAAGAACAGATAAAAGGATTGCTTGAGTTCTGTGCAAGTGTGGTGTCTTAGCACCTTCTCTTCAGGGCCTTTCATGAAAGGTACCTTTCAGAAGGTATGATTTCTTAGAACTGTTAGCTCATCCTAGTTTGTTTCTTGTTCTTTAACGGAACTCAGCTCCTACTGGCATGCTGCAGGAAATCAGAGAAACTTGGTATCAGTCAGCAGATTTTTTTGTAATGATATGTCAAGTAATTGTGCTAGACATCTAAGTAACTCAAGACTTTGATGCTACAGAAGAGCTTAATTAAGGAAACTTTACAGTCTGATAGGATGGTTCTTGCTGTTGTAGTTTACCTTTCTCAGGAAGGATCTTAGATTTTTGCATATTTCAAGTAGCATGCAAGTACCTCATTTCAAAGAAATCCTGATAGGTGAAAAGTGCAGTGTTTCTTTTTCCTGATGCGTTTGTGGAGAACCTGGCGCAGTTCATTGGAAATAGCACGTGACTGGCCTATGCTTCTGGTATTAGTTTTTTAAATCCCTTTTGTAGTTGTGACGTTCTGTATGTTTTGAACAAATGTCTCTGCTTCCAGATAAAATGCAGAAATGCTTTTGGCCGTCTATATTGGTGGGCAGTCCTACGTTAAACGGATGCCCTCAGCTTCTTAAGAGGCTTTTGTTTGCTTCACTTCCGGGAAGCTGGTCTCTTTGGATTAAGTACTACATCAGAATACCACGTTCATTATGGTTACTGAGCTATAGGCTGCCCAAGCAAGTTCAGTCTCCTCTTACAAGTGTATTTTTCTGTTACTCCTGAAGGGCTTTGTGACCATGGTGTTACGGTGCTCGATAGAGATGCGTTCCATGAGCTATGCCTGGAGAGGGCTGAAGGAGCAGCTTGGTGAGGAAATAGACAGCAAGATATCTGCAATGCGTTTCCTCAAGGGGAAGATGGTAAGATGGCCCATCCTTTGGGAAGGAGGGGTGGTGGTGTTGGTTTGTGTGTGTGTTCAATTTTGTGTTCTGGGATATATTTTTGGAAAGAAAATGCCACTTTATTTACTTGTTGCTATAGGGGGTGTGCTTCGATATCCCTGTGGATGAGCTGAGTCACATACAGGTATGTTACAGTTGGATCCTCCAGGGGTGTATGCGAAGTGAAATATATGGTGATTGTCTTATCTGGGATTTTATACAGGGTGGGTAAGAGGATGGGATGTGTGACATAACAGGGATGTTGCATTGAGAGATGGGCAGAACCATTAGGGAATTCCCTCTTGCTTATCCTTTTGTTCTGTCCCTGTGATGGGAGGATTTGGGGCTGGGGTTGTTGCTCTCCTGCCGGGGGCTGTGCCACACGCAGGGCTGACTGTCCTGGCTCTGTTGGCAGGAGCAGTGGAGGGACACGCGGCGCTGGCAGCTGGCGGTGGCCAAGGAGCTGCCCGAGCTGGAGGAGCAGCCACAGGATACGAGCCGCGGGCCGCCGCGCTTTGGCGGCTTCAAGAAGAACGGAAGGTTTGGCGGCTGGAAGCAGGGCCGGCCGCCCGGCAGAGCCTTCGAGTAACCGCGGGACTGACCGTGTTTTTTACCCACAAGTAAAGAGCCGTTGGACACTCCTGCCGCTGTGTGTAGCTCGGGGAAGCCGCGCCGGTCGCCGTGACAGCGGGAGGGGGGGGTGGGACCTGCGCGCTGCGCGGCGGCGATTGGCTGGCGGGGCGCACGTGACGCGGGGCGGACGAGCGGCGGCGGTGACAAGATGGCGGCGGGCGGCGGTTGGGCCGCGGCGTGCGAGAAGTTCCGCAGCGCCAGGACGCTTTCGGCTGTGGAGTCGCGCAAGGACCCGGAGACGGAGCCCTACCGCTCCAAGTACAGCGCCCGCGCGCTGCTGCAGGAAGTGAAGCAGCAGCTGAGTGCCGCCGAGGATTGCGGCGAGGCGCGGCTGCTGGCTGTGCGGCGGGCCGTGCTGGAGTACGAGCTGGGCGTCAACCACACCGACACCGAGGAGCTGTCGGCCGGCGAGGAGCACCTGCAGCGCTGCACGCAGCTGCTCGAGCCGCATCGCCTGTCCCGGGACTGCGTCTCTCTCTACATCCAGGCCCAGGTGGGCGGGGGGTGCGGTGCGGGGCGGGGGCCGCGCCGCTGCGTCTTCGGGTTGCGGGGTGACGCCTTTGGGCTGAGGAACGGCCTGCTCCTCGGGGCTGTGGGACTGGCGGAGGTAAGGTCTGCGGGGCAGCACAGCAGTAAAAGAGTGGTTTGCGACCTTATTGCGGTCCCTTTGCTTTTACTTGCTGCCCAAGTGGAGTTGGGGAATGCTTGGAATGCTTTTGTTTTTAATCTTATATGTAAGAAGAAAACACTGAAGAACGTGTTCACATCCTTCTCTGAATGTTCTTGTGGTAACCTGTCCTTCATGGCAGCTGCTATGCATTTATATGTACACACACGAGCTTTCACTGAAGTAGAGCAGTTGTCTTGTGTGTCTCTGTCAGAAATGGCTGCTGTGATTTAGGAAGGGCTCTGGAGTACTTCACTGCCACACAGTGTAAAGCTGCGGAGGAATTGTGTAGTCCTGTGAAGCATGGATCAGGCAGTGGCTTCTCTTGCTCTACCTGAAGAGAGACTGTAGTGAGGTGGAGGTCACCCTTGGAGCAGGTAACAGCAATAAGAAGAGGGGTAATTGCCTCAGTTTGCACCAGAGGTGGTTGAGGTTGGGTATTAAGAAAAAATCCTCCAAAAGAGCAGTGATGCAGTGGCACAGGCTGCCTAGGGAGGTGTGGGAGTCACCGTGCCTGGAGGTGTTGCAGAGCTGTGGGGATGCAGCACTGAGGGATGTGGGCAGGTGGAGGTGGGCTGGGTAAGCTGAGAGGGTTTTTCCGACCCTAATGACCAATGGTTAAATTAGTTATCTGGGATTCATGAGGTTACATCTGCTCCTTGTCCTTCAGAGGAACGGTTTGGGTACCCTGCTGTCAGTCTGTTACCAGCAGTATGATCTGAGGTTGCCTGAGAAGCCAGGCAAAACCAAGGAGCATCTTCTCAGTGTTTCCATGGGATGCTCACAGTGTGCCATTGGGGCATTGCTGCCTTTGTGGCTGAGGGCCGGGGATTCCAGTGCCTTTTTTAAACTTTTTCATAGAATGGCTTGGGTTGGAAGGGACCTTAAAACCTATGGAGCCCCTGCTGTGGGCTGGTTGCCCCCCAGCATCTCAGGCTGCCCATCTGTGGCACTGGGCACCTCTAGGGCTTTGGGCAGCAGTGCCAGTGCCTCACTGGAAGGCTTCCTTCAAGGAAGGAATTTCTTCCCAGCATTTTTGCTGATGTGCTGGAAATAACACTGAGTATTTAAATAAAAAACAGACAAAAAAACAAAACACAACGCTGAGTGTCAAGGCTGTGGTAGTCAGCAGTGGCTGTACTTTTACATGAGCGCATCTCCAGTGCTATGAAATACATTGTCACCTCGCTGATGCCTGTTTGGCAAGGAGGAGCCTTCCTTTTCCTGCTGGGCCTGTTTTTGTAGCCCTCCTCTTCATTTCTGTCTTTCTGTGTAAGGATGCTTGTGACAATTTCTGTCTAATTAAATTTGGTCAATTCCATTGCACAGCTGTGGGCAAAGTGTTTTTGTTCATAGCTGTCATGATAAATGGGGCTTTCTCTTAAAACATAATAGAATAGAAGGAATTGAAAGGGCTACGAGCTGGCATTCAGCTACATGTAAGAGCTTTCTGGAGGTTTTTTATTCTCAGTCCTGTTAGATTTTGTAACAACACATGCTAGGAATTATATTAGCCCATTAAACATGGGTTTGTAATTAACACCTTCATTTTAATAATAAAATTAGGGTTTTTTTTTTTGTAAAAAGTAGATGCAGTGAGACATTACTGTGCACTTTGCTGTGATATTCACTACTGTCTTTAAGTTTATAGCTTTTGCACCACAAAGTTTTTAATTTCCTTGTCAAAACGTACAGATATTCATTCCTTCCGCATTTTTTCCCTATTAGGTTTTTCCATGAAGACACGATGACAAATTTCCATGCCCTTGACTCTCCTTATGTTAGTTTATGATTTCAAAGTTGCTTGAATCAGGTGTAGAACATACTGTGTAGAAAAAGCTTTTTATATGATCACACCAGAGATAATTTAGCAGGGTAAACACAGAAAATTGCCATTTGTGAGGTGACTGTGTGTGATTGCCTCTGTGAGAACCCTCCTCTTTGAGCAGCTTGCGATAAAATGGCTGGGAGCAATTTTTGCCTTTTGGAATCTGGTATGTTAGGAGTGTGTGCGTATGTAGACACATACATAGGGATGGAGACTGATAAATTCTTTGGAGAAAATGTTTAGTGCAAGTGGAATTGATTGGAAAATAATTGCTGTTTTTCCTTTTAACTTCAGAACAATCTAGGTATCCTGTGGTCCGAAAGGGATGAAATTAAAACTGCACAAACTTACTTGGAATCTGCAGAAGCCTTGTATAATCAGTACATGAAAGAGGTATGGTGCTTATTAATCTGGCAGCAGGTCTTACTTTCATGCACCACTTACAGTTTTGATAATCGTGGAAGAGAACATACAAAAGAACTTTGTGATGTGATGACACTTCTGAAAAGTATAGAAGGCATAGGAAGATCACTTGATAATTTCAACATGGATCTGGGAAACTAGTTTGTCTCAGAAAATAGTGATCCTTGTTATAAGGTCTTTGAATTGATACTCCAGTGCTGAATTTGGCTTCTGATTAAGATTGTCCTACTTTTGTCTTGGGAATGCTGTAAAAGGTCAAGCAATTGCTTTCAGTTGGAAAAGGAAAACAAACTGATATCTGCATGGTTTGCTCTGACTGAACACAATATCGTGCTGCACAGAGGCAAGTAGTTCAGCTTGTTTCAGAGAGGACAGTTTTCTGAGCAGCTAAACCCCTCTTGCATGTTAAATGATGTTCTGAGTTGTGGATTCTGCTGTGTATCAACAAAGGCTCCCTTGTGCTATTGTTATGCTCTTTGCAAAGCCTTTCCAAAACGACTTGCTTCAGGGTCAGGGCAGTTGTTGAGGGAGCTGAACATATTTGTGGCCTTAAAGGAGCAGCATTCCGTGTTTCAGGTTAAACAAGGTAGTTTCATGAAATTATGGTTTTATGGGAATGTGGCTTACAGCACAGGTTACTCTCATGGAAATTTTAGCATGGGTTATTCCTTATTGGCTACTCCCTGCCATAGCGCTGCCTTTGTAGCTGTGCTAGTCTATGGTTACGGAATAGGTAGCGGATATAAGGAATTAAGAAATGCTCGTGCTAAAGATCTCTGTTTTCTGCCTTCTGGATCATTGGTCTGACTAGAGATACTACATCTCTCCACAGACCCTCAGTGTAATTAATTCCTGATGTTCATCTTTGATATTTATACCCAGCCAAGCATGATATTGTTAGCTTTCTTTTGTTAATTCCGATGTGCACAACAATATCTTTCTGTTCTTGTATGAATAAACCGTCTTGTACATATCGCAAGATAGATCTGTGTAAGGATTCTGACAGAGCTTTTGATTTAAATAACCAAAAAACACTTTATTCAACTTGCACGTGGGTCATGTAGATCAAGATTTAGCAGCTTCATCCTCCAAAGACATTGCCTGCTGTCTCACTTGTACACTTGAGTAAATAGTCTCACCAGCTTGTGATTAAAGGGAGTCGGAGTCAAGGCAGCACGAGCAGTCTTTACAGCTGAGCACTCCTGACACCATGTTCCTTGGAGTACTTCCTGCAGAATGTTTTCATGTTACAGATTAGTGCTGCTGGACAAGTGAACATTTCATGCTTGCAGACACGCTTAGTAGTAAATTGATGCTTTAAAAAGCATCATGTAAAGCCATTTTGTCGCTATATAATCTAAAGACTCCCGATTGTAGTCCTGTAGAATACAAGAGTATTTCTGAGGCAGATAGCATGTGTTATTTTAAACTATGCAAACAAGTTATTACAATCCAAACACTTTGTATTTCCATATGGAATCATGGCCTTCTTTCCCTAAATTTCTTGAGGTTTGTAGAATTGCTCCAGAAGTGTGACAGTCAGATAGCAGTAGATGCATTATGTGAAGTTCTGTTCAGTTTAGAAATGGAAAATGGGTAAATAATCTCCAGCCAGAAGAGGGAGTGCTATGTCACAAAGTAAGAGAAATGTAGCTTCATGAACATACCATGTACTCATGCAGGATGGAAATCCTCCCCTGGATCCCAGTGAACATTTCATGGCAGAAGAAGAAAAGCTCACAGACCAAGAAAGATCAAAAAGGTGGGTGAGTAACAGCAACCTAGATGGTTTTTATTTTTATTTAGGAGGGTGTTTTTTAGGGACTAAAGAGTTAAGAAGGCTAAAGAGTATGTTTTTCCAGATTTGAAAAGGCCTATACACATACGCTGTATTATCTGGCACAAGTATACCAGCACCTGGAGATGATTGAGAAGGCTGCTCAGTATTGCCATACTACTCTTAAACGACAGCTGGAGTACTGCGGCTACTACCCGGTAGAATGGGCGCTCAATGCTGCTACCTTGTCACAGTACTATCTCTCTAAGGTAATATACCTCATGCTTTTCTGCTGTAATTATATAAGAAATTGTTTGCCTCCACGCATCTTTATTGGCTCCAAATAATCCACTGAGCCAGGAAATGCTTCAGGTCTTTTTTAGGGGTTATGTCCCAGACTACTCAGATACTTTTTCCCTATACTTAAGTCTTCTACCATACCTAGGCCAGTTAATGCTAATTTCAACAGCAATTCATGATTTCCATGTTTCTTGATGCACTGACAACCGTAATCATTAAACAAGGCAAATATGAGTAAAGAGATCTAAATCTGACTTGTAATGCTGACTTGTTTGTCCAGCTGATTCTGTTTAACACCCTGTGATACTATCAGAAGGCAGAAGGAAGTGATGGTAGCATAGATCAGAGCAGTACGAAAATGTTCACAATTGTTCTTGTGGCTGTGGTAGTGCAAGGATGCTTAGCTAAAAATACTGTATTCAGTAGTAGGTGTGGAAAAAACGTATTTTCTTCCAGTGTCCTGGGGAGCAAGCTGCTGGGCCTCTCAGTTCTGTAGTTTGCCTTGTGCCCCTGTCTCTTACTGCCTGAGGTGAGGGGTTTAGCTGAGAGCAGTACTTCTGTTCCTTCCATCGGTGATAAACTGTTGTTTCTGTCCCTCTCAGCAATGCTTTATGGAGTCCCGGCACTGTTTAGCAGCAGCCAGTGTCATCTTCAGCCAGGCTGGACAGGTGCCATCTACTGAAGACAGTAAGTTCATATAGAAGTGTTCAGTGATAAATAAGGTGAATTGTGCATCGTTAGTACCTGCATTAAAATGAAGTCTGTGTATGTACTAAACTTATTCAAGTGTTAATTTTCAGCGATCTTTTTCTGTTTACAATAAATTGGTTTGTATTTATGTGTAAAATACAGTTTACCTTGACTTCTGAGTTGTCAGAAGACAGTAATTCAATGATTCAAAACAAATGCTTCCTAGGAATGGTTTTTAAAGAGGGAAAAAAAAAAGAGAGAACTGACTATAGTTTAAGGATCTGTGGTTATGTGATAGCATCAGCCTTCAAATCCTCTGTTGTAGGCTTATGCTTTCCTTATCTACAGCATAGCCTTTTACATTCCATGTCTTGGGCAAATGAAAGTTTCAAAATGACAGAGCTTAACTCACGGAGAGTGAGCAAGCACGCAGGGCAGCCCTAGTGGGAGTTCTTAACTCTGGCTGTAACAGTGTGTATTGTTCAGCTTCTAATGGTTTGAGCTGTTCAGAATACAAGCACTTTAATCCAATGATGTTATTACACATGAAATAGAATCTTGAATAGGTTCGGCTGAGTTTTATTTAATCTGCTGTCACTGAACTTCAGTTAGTTTCATTGCTTTTAGTATTTCCCTTAGCTCAAAAACACGGAACTCTCTGCAGTTGCCTTTGAGGATGGTGTCCAAAAGACTTTTAGTTTCAGGGAACAGGGCTGTCAGAGCTGAGTTATGCTTATCTGTAGGCTGTTTTCAGACAACGTATTTTATGAAACATTCAGTAGATCTGAGTGAGTGTTTACAGGCTTCTGTATCTACCTACCTGCCTGCACGGTTGTTTGATTTAATATGATTCATAAGCCAAAAATGGAGGTTATGTGTTGAGTAGGAACAGAACACAGGAGCACACGTGCACGTAGAATTCAGGTGTGAGACTGAAAGTGACAGAGAAGAGTCCTGGTTGTACTTGTACTTCATGAATTTCTTGTGTGACTTCAGGGCAAGTCAACCAACATTTATCTCGGCTTCCTCCTACACTAAACAGTGATATTTGAATCTGTTTGGTGGAGTGAATGTTTCTCTGATATTCACTTTTCCCAGGACAGAGAGCGGGGCTCTGGACCTGAAGGTCACTGTGCAGAAAGCACTAGCTTACAGAAAGGCTAACACACACTTAACATTGGCCACTCTCAAGCACTTTCCTTCTGTCTTGTTAATCAGTATATAAACACGTGCACAAATGTTTAGTGAAGGTGCCTTTTTCAAATTAGCAACAATTACTTCCTTATAAGAACAACCTGGTTCTTTTTGATGGAAAATAAGGAACACAGCGGATCTGAGTCTGACTTTTTATTTGGTGACAAGGAGTGCTCGCATCCCCTCATTGTTCAGCAAACTCAGTACCCACTGCCCAGAGAATGGGAAGTTAGTTCTCTTCAAAACCCATCTGTGTTTTGAAAATGATATCTCAAGACTATTTATAGATGTGGGGAGAAAAACACAGGAGTTGTAGAGCTAATAGATACTATGTTGGTACCAAAGACAGTTTCCCTTAATTTTCTTCCTTTTTTTTTTTGAGTCTGGATCCTGTCATTGACAGAAGCAATTACTGAGCAGGCAGATGAATCTTGGAAAGCAAACTATTATTTTTTCTCCTGCTACAGAGAGATATGAAGATCTCTTCCAGTAAGACATCTCCAGAATCAAAGGCTTTCTAAATGTGCATTCCTTTTTGAAGAAGTCACACATGATGCATCCATGTTAATCTACACGGGTTTCTACCAGAATGACAGTTTACAGAACTGTTATATACCCCAACACAGAGAACATGTTTTTGTCTAACAACGAAGAAAAAACAATTAAATCATGTATTCTTTGCATAACATTTGAGGTTATTATTGGAACACTTAAGCTTTTCTGAAGGCTATGTGCTTATGTCCATTAACTAGATGAAACAGAGCAAGACCAGCAGGACCTTAGACAGAGAAAAGCTGAAATTGCAAGGTGCTGGATTAAGTATTGCTTGAATCTTCTGCAGAGCGCTCGGAAATTACTTGAGGTAACTGAAAATCTGTTCTTTTGTTGTTGTTGTTTAAAAAGTCTATTTTGATGCTTGTAGCAGGAATTGATTCATAGTTGGTAGCAAATGATGAACAATTGTCCAATGAATAATTCAAGAGATGCTGGAAATCTAGCGGGTACTTCATGTCATGCCTAGACTTTATTGCAGTACTTTGAAATAAGCACGAATGGGAGATCAGCTCTGTAGCATGATCGGTGTGCTGCTTGTACAGCAGCTTCACAAATTCCCCTCCTCTTTGTTGAGTTTTCTCGTGCCTTGATTTTTGGCAGGTTGGTTTCTTAGTTAACAAGCAGTAAGAACATCTTCTTGCATTTCTGTATGCTCGTACTTTCATGCTGAATGCTGGAAACAGCATTCGCTGAAATGCTCTACTGAAACGGGAGCTTTCATGGTTTGGCTGTTGTTGTACAGAGTGAGGAGACTTAAATTGTTTTAGCATCGTTATTGTTTTTTTTTATAGAATGTAGATGTTATCATTATGGTTTTTAGTGAATATAAGGTTAAATAACTAATGTGTCTTGGTTGCTAATTAGTTTGTGTTTGAAAGATAACTCAGAAGTAAAATGATGCAGTGCAAGCTTGTCTTTCCAAGGCACATGTGTTTTTAATTAGTATGCTTTATCTTTTCAGGATAACATAGGAGAGCTGGATCCAGACAGGCAATTGGAACTTAAAGCCCAAAGGAAGAAAGAGGAAGATGAAAAAGAGAACGGCAGGAAAAAGGCTGTGCTTTTTGGGACGAGTGATATATGTGACTCTGTGTTAGCCATGGAAGAAAAAGTGAGCAGCGTATATCCTTTAGATTTTCAGGAAGCCAGAGAAATCTTCCTAGTGGGTCAGAACTATGTTCAGGAAGCAAAGGAGTTTTTTCAGGTTGATGGTTATGTTACTGACCATATTGAAATTGTTCAGGATCACAGTGCTTTGTTTAAGGTACTTGCTTTCTTTGAAGAAGACTATGAGAGACGTTGCAAAATGCACAAGCGTAGAATAGACATGTTGGAGCCTATATATGCAGACTTGAACCCACAGTACTACCTGTTGATTAGTAGGCAGCTTCAGTTTGAACTAGCAGATACCTATTATGAGATGATGGATTTGAAGGTAGCTATTGGTAACAGGTTAGAAGAGTTAGACTCGCACACAATAAAAAAAATTAACTCTCTGGCTCAGTTAGCCATCAAATATTATGAACTCTTCTTAGATTCATTGAGGAACCCAGATAAGGTGTTTCCCGAGAAGCTCGAGGAAGATGTTCTTCGCCCTGCAATGGTGGCTAAATTTCATATTGCACGACTGTATGGTAAACTTATTGCTTCAGATAGCAAAAAGCAGCTGGAAAACATGCAGACTTCGTTAGAATATTACACGTTTCTGGTAGACTACTGTGAGAAGCACCCAGATGCTGTCCGTGCTGTTGAAACCGAGCTAGAACTCAGTAAGGAGATGGTGGGTCTTCTTCCAACAAGAATGGAGAGGCTAAGAGCAAAACTGTGTCCATTCATATAAATGTTTGCCTTGAAGGAAATGTGTGCTATTAAAACGATACCTGTCAAAATCAGCTTCTGTGCTGATTAATAGAACTTAAGTGGCTACAGTTTGGCCGTCCAACTAAAACCTGCAGTAATACAGCCTTCTGGAAAAAAAAAGAGCTCTCCAACTTAGTAGCTCACCTACACTAATGGTGTAAACCTTAAATGTTAAGTGAACGTCCAGCTGATGCTTTGTATTGCTTGTCCTGTATATAAATGTAAACCTTTTCTCCCTTTTGTTTTTTCCTTGGACTTGGGATCTAAGTGTAGTGCTGTACAAAAATGGTTTCTTCTGAGACTCTATTGCTCTGGGAAAATTTTTCCAAGAAACTTGAGGCATGTTCTTCCACCTAGAAAACATTTTATCTCTTCTAACCTTTGTCCCCAGAAAACCCTATCCACATGAAGGAAGTTTTATTTTCTATATTTATTTTGTGATGCTTGATGGTTTTTTTCCCGTGTTAATTAAGATGTAACTGATAGAGGCTCAATAAATGAGTAGCTTGGCTAAATGTTTTTCAGAGTCCTTAGAATTCTGTTTCCTTTTGTGTTACTATAAGATATATAGAACAACTTCTGCCAAAATACGTAGTGATGAAAGTGTTTCTGAGCATCTGAAGTGCCAGAATGCTGAGCAAGAAAGCAGCAGACTGTGGATGGAGGTGGGAGGGCAAACCCTGCTCTTAATACTTCTATAGAGAATTGATGGGGTAGAGGTACTATGATATAGCGCTCCAGCAGTTGCTAAATAACACTTAAAGGCCTGAGAAGCCATTAGTGCCTCCTCATGTTGGTTGGAGCCACAAGTGAAAGAACTGGTTTCTTATGGAGGGGAAAAAAGAACCAAGAAAAAAAAGTAGGAGGAAGGGCGAAGGAGGAGCGTATGCAAGCAAGGAAGTACATCTTGTAAGTGTGGTCAAAATCTCTAGTTTGCAGAATCCTGCATAGAACTGGCTGGCTGACTGCTAACCACAAACAGGCCAACAAATGGGTCCTGGAAATGAGAGATGGCAAAACTCAGAACTGGAGCACCTATTTGCATGCATACAGAATAAGGGAGAGTGCGTGTGAATGTGTTTGCATTGTTCATTTTCCTAAATGTCTAATCAGCTTCTAAGAGTTTCCGTTCTCAGGGCTTTCATTCAGTTTTTCCCTTAGCCTGATAGTAGCACAGCCCAGTTTCTTAAAAACTGCAGTACACTGTAAGTAAATTTCAAATGTATTAAATATATATAGACTTACAGGAACCAATAATGTCAGGTCTTCATCTCCTACAGCAAATGTTGAAGGCTACCACTGGCTGAACGCAGTTTGTTGCTGAGACTGTATCATGGCAGATGCTGCAGATGCTCACTGCAACACATTATTGCATTGGTACTTTTAAGGCATGTCTTTTTCATGGAAACCTTTTGAATAATTCCTGCTTGTGACATGATTTGATAAAATGAACTAAGATCTTGTATCTAGGTTTTAAAAAAAAAAAAAAAAAAAAAAAAAAAAGGAGGGAGGTGGGACGAGAAGGGGCTGGTTGGATTAGGCAACAAAGCTCCCTTCAGGAATGCTGAGTTTTAACTGTGTGAAGTATGTGTGAGGTCAGGCATTTATTTCAAAGATTAATTAAAGATTAGATTCCTGTGAACTCCATTTAACCTGCATTTCTTATTCCTTTTTGTACCTCAGAGAAAAAATCTTACCACTGAAAATTCCTTGCTGTTGTTCTATTAGTATTCTTTCTTTACCCAGCATAAAGCAGCGAGGTTTTCAAGACACCCACATTTATGCTGAACGCATATCAAGTGTAAGATCTCCAAAACATGGAGGCTGTAACCTCAGCGTCCTCTTCAAACAGTGCATAATACTCATTAGAGGTAATGTGCTTTCGTTAAAAACAGTTTTGTTGTAACTGAAATGCTCTCAACTCTTGTTCCGAATGTGTTATGCAGTATAAATTGGGTTGATCCAGGCAGATTAAATGTTTCAGAACCAAGAGAGTAATGACACTGGTGCCTTGTTCTGGCTCTCTCTGCAAGCCCCCCACGGAAGGAAGCTCTTCCTCTTTTTTCCCTTGAGGAGAGCGGCAGGAGAAGGCCATCTCCTTTGCCATTCTCCCCTCTTAAACCTGAAATACCAGGGGGAAGAGAGAAACGACCCCACACTTCCCCTTCCCATCAGGAAAATGGGTCCCTCACATTGCCCAGGGCACAGGCTTATGTCTTGGCAAGGCACATGGCTGCCTTCTCTATCTGCAGAGCAGAGATGCCTTGATGTACCGTTGCAGTGCTGACACTGGGTATGATTGCTGCTGCAACTCTGTGCTCGGAAGCATTGCAGGAGCCTGATAAAGCTCAGCATCAGACAGTGAGATATCGGACTGATCTGCTTAACTCATGCCTTTAAGCGTTTCAGTTTTGCTTGGGGTTTTCCTTTTGCTCAGTACTCAGTGAAGCTGGGTTTTACTTTTTGAGTTTATTTTAAACGATTGAGGTAATCACTGATACTTTGGTGTTTTCCATGGAACTTTTCATTGTAGAATGCCCTGAAGCAGTCCTGTGAAGCAGGATCTACCAAGGCTGCCATCCCTGAGGCCAAGTCCCTTGGAGCCTTGCAGTTAGAGAACTAAAGACTGCTATGTTACTATCAAGTGCATAAATTTGTGGCTAGAAGCATTTGACAACTTATTGCTCTTAAACTGCAACATTTTAGCTTACTTCAGAGCTTGTCAGGAATGACTAATGCAGATTTTTAAATTCCCTATAAAAAAGCACGTTATGCACTTCCTAGGAACTGTTGCAAAATGCCTGCTGTCACTTTTACGTTTTGCAGTTTGGCTGATGCTGCACACCTCTTCCTCATCCCAGCCAGGCACTCAGTGTTTTCCTAATGAGAATCATTCGCCTATCTGCCCTTTTCCAAAATCTTCTGATGGTGTCTTTACAGCCAAAGATGGGAGTGATGCACTAGAGATGGTTCAGAGAAGGGAATACTAAACAGAGTAGTTTTCTTTTTTTTCCTCTAACATGTCTGTGGTGTTGAGCATCTGTATAGAGAAGTGACTGATAGCAGTGCAGTGCATGAGTTTGGAACAGCACTAATTGTTCAGGTGCTTTGTAGCAGTGCTTCAATGTGTAGTGCTCGAGTTTTTGGCATCTGGTATGCACAAGACGTTCTTTATGTTCTTGTTGCTGTAAAAGAGACACTGAGCAATGGTGCATGCATTTCCCTGTTAGAGCTGTTAATATAATTTGCCTCTAAACAAAAAGGAATTGGATGAGTGACTCTGTGAGATTGTGATGGAGGGAGAGGACTATGAATGCTTGCGTTGGAGAGCCTGAAGATCCACAGTGGAAATATATGGGGTGAAAAGAAGGAATAGTGAAATGATTTCCTGTAAGCAGACTGACTGGGAGGGGAAGAAGAACCAGAAGTTCCTAGGTGCGTTCTCAGGACCCAGGGTTGTGTCCATCCCTCACTCAGTGCTTTTGATGGTGACAAGAATTGCCGGTGGGAGGAAGCCGTTGGCAGCTTCCTGTGGGCCATCAGCTGTGCTTAGTGCTGATGCAGTTGCGGCTTTTGAGCAATGATCTCTGACCTCTATCATGGGAAAAAATAGAGAACTGTTCCTTTGTGCGATCTAGATGGCAGCAAATGTAGATTTCTACACAGTGCATGTGAGCTGTAATAATTTCTTGTGAGTTCTGAATCTTATCTTCACGGGCCAGGTCCTGATACTGCCCTCAGAGGCCAGAGGCACAGCACGAGAGGCAGAGATGCCATGTGCTGTATGGGCCTCATGCTCAGCATCTCTGGTGCTGGGCTGAGGATCCATCCCAGCTCCAGGCTGGACTCAGAAATCCTCTGCAGTGACCCAAGTCTACCTCCTGGGCTCACCAGCTCTTTGCTATTTGCCCCAGATCCCCCCATGGCAACAGGAAGAAATCTCTCCTGCCTTCCCAAAGAATAAGATGGGCGAAAACATGCATTCCCTATGTTCCACTCTGCTGCCATTCATGGAATCATATAATTGTTTCAGCTAGAAGGGACTCTTAAAGGCCATCTGCTCCAACTGTCCAACAACGAACAGGGAGTCCTTCAGCTCCATCAGGAACTCAGAGCTCTGTCCAGCCTGACCTTGGGTGTCTCCAGGGATGGGACACCCATCACATTTCTGGGCAATCTGTGGCAGTGCTTCACCGCCCTTACTGTAAAACTTTTTCCTCGTATGCAGTCTATATTTGCTTTCCTCTCAACCCTTGCTCACTGTGTGACCTTTCTTTTCCCTTTTCTGGCCATTCTTCTCCTCTTAGCCCCTTAGTGCTGATTGGCACAGGCACAGCAGCCTGTCTGTAGCAGCCCATGCCCAGAGCAGGGACCCTCAGGAGCACACCAATGTCTGTGTGTAGATAACAGCCTGACTCATGGGAACAGGGACCTGGCAGCAGTTGCGGTCTATCTGATTTCTGAGCAGTTATGAAAGAGGAACTTCTTTATTGAGACCCAGTCTGGATGGGTGATGCCTTGCCCCTGCACCTGGATATCATGGGGCTGCTGAGAAGGAATTTTCCTGAGTGAAATTCCCTATTGTCAATGGCAGGATAGATATCCCCATGCCAGGCGTGGCACGGTCCTAGCACGGTAATGTTACTAAATTACACTCCTGAAGCAAACTGGGAGATGAAGACAGCCCCAAGAGAGATGACCAAGGAGCGGTTCATCACTTGAGATGTTTGTTCTCTGCTTAAGGACTACTTCCAGGCATTTCAGTCATCTCAGGAGGAGTCCCAGGTGTCTGTGTGAGAGGCCGGAGGCCCGGAGCTGCAGCAGCCCCCTCCTTCTCCCTGCCCCCCAATTAATGCCTTAGAAAAATGCAAAGCTCTTAATCTGCTTTACACATGATGGGAAAGCAGCAGCAGTGCTTCAGCACAGCAGTGGCAAGAAACGCCCTCTTCAATACCGATAGTCATATAGTGACACGTTTCGAAGTCATTGTTCTGATATGGTGCAGCCTGTGTGCTGTTCCTCTGCCCACACGGGAACTGCGACCGCGGAAAGTCAGAGGTGTGACAGCACGGACCGCTTCCGCACCCACAGTGCTGTTTGCTACTGAGCACAGCCTCACAAAAAAAAAGAGAGGAAAAAAACAAGAGTTGATGCTAAAAATACAAAGTAGAGAAGAAGTCACTACAAATAACTGCTGCAAGCAAGTTGATCACGTGGTGTTTGGAGTCTCCTGTTTTTCCCTGCTGGGAAAAAACCATGAAAACACCTAATAAATGGCAAGGATGCTCAGCCCCTTGTCTCGCAGTGGATCCACGGGAGCATGAGGTGGGCACAGGGAGTCACTGCTCACCAGAAGCACCGCCAGGATCTCGGTAGACTTTCCGCCATGAAAAACTGTTCCACCACAAGGCTGACCCTGCTGGCCATGGTGCTGCGGCTGTCGTGGTGCTGGGGCCCGCATCACTCCTCGGTTAACCCACTGGAAGCAGGATGAATAAGAAAAGCCTACTGCTGCCGTAGCCGTCTTGTGCCTAACTTATTCTTGGCTAAACTCGAGCCTGGATGGTTGAATCCCAATGAAAAAACTGCCAAAACAAAAACACAGTGTGCTGGAGGAAAGAGCAGCAGGCAGAGATGTGTGCCTGGAGGGTTTACCTTAGGTTTGCTTCTCCCTGCAGCCAGCACCAGAGTGGAGATTTCAGTGCTGGGTGGGAGACTGGGGGGCTGGAGCACTGGGCTTTTCCGCAGATGTCTCACTTCAGTCAATCAGGAAATGGTGACGCAGGTTATGGGTTGGGTTTGAGGTTTTGGAAACCTTGTCTAAAAGTCTGTTTCCTTGCCCTGCCGTGTTTCTCAAGCGCGAGGCCGTGGTGGAGGCTGGCAGGGAGCGGAGGAGCGTCGGCCAACATGCAGCTCCCAGTCAGATGTAGCAGGAGGATTTTCCTGGCTGTTTGTGTAATCCTCTTTGTGGGATGCACAGTGCAAGGTAACGCCAAGCGGTTGTTCTCTCTGCAATACTCTTTTTGCACTAGGCAGTGTGGGCTGAGGATGAAGCCTCCAAATTTAAGGGAGAACATTGCAAATTGACCTTCTGGGAGGAATGAGGTCTGCTTAGGAAGCCTGCTTTGCTAGAGTTCTGTTTTCTGGAAGGGGAGTGGGAAGATAAGATGCCTTTTGCAAGTGGAATATTTCTGTGTCTCTCATCTGGCCCGTATGAGAAGAAGACCTGATCAAGTAAGCTACTCTATGTAGACACACATTCCAAATGTTTATGCCAATGTATATATTTATCCAGCCCTTTCTTAGGGGTCTGGTTATGCCCTGCTATTCTGTTATGCAGTTACAGATTAAGCCTGTTGCAGTCCCCATATCGTAACTACTCTGGTCTCCGGTCTACTCTGGGGGGGAGGAAAGGGAATTGGGTGTAAGTATGAGGAAATTGTACAGTTTATTTGGTACAGAAAGCATTGCAACACGCAGCACTAAAACAACGAAAAGGAAATGTTGATTCACGACGACAAGTGCCCTGTGGAGTCATTTCTTGCAAGAGGGAGGCACTTAGCAAGCATATGTAGGATAATTCTCTGCCAAACCATGGCTATGACAGTGAGAGGCTTCCATTAGGCACCTACTGCTGTTTCTGTCCTGACGATGGTCTTTGAGATCTTGTTTGTAGCCTCAGTTCTGTGTAATGCTTAAGTACAAAGTACTCGGTTACAGTTGTTTCTTCTGTTGCCGCTGTTACTACAAAAACAACAACCTTCTTAATAAGGTGCTAAGAGAGGTAAATAAAAAAGGGAATATGCTGTGAACGCAGCAGGAAATCCTTCTTGAGAAATTTTTTTTCTCTAGCAGAAGAGCGTATGAGGATGCTGAAAGTCACCTCGCACATTACGGCAATACATAGAGCAACAGAGAGCCATAATTACAGGCAGATATTCCCAAGAAAACGAGAAAAGTTAGATAAAGGGCCAAAAGGAGGACAACGTGCCAGGGGGGTTGAGAACAAGTTAATTAATTGAGACCAAAAGGAAAGATCGTTGCTTTAGTCCTTTGGGTAACGCTGAAGGCTCGTCTGTCAGCACCGAGCCGAGGCAGCAGCTCGGGGAGCTTTGCTCAGCTGGGGGCTGCCAGGCGCTGTGGAGTGACGTGTGCTGCTCCCACCAGGTGCCCCCGCGCAGAGGGCGCGGTACAAGCAGGTGCGGTGCCGGCCCGACGCCTGGTCCCCTAACTGCGTGGAGGAGATGGGGCCCTGGTTCCAGCTGCCCGACGGCGCGTCCAACAGGATCCTGCCGCCCCTGGCCGACCCTGCCCTGTAAGTTTGGGGGTCCTCGGGTGGGCTTGGGGATGGGGTACGCAGCCAGTGAGAGGGAAGCAGAGTTTGTGACGGCTCTGGTGTTTCAGGATGAAGAGGCACCAGGAGCTGGGCGACACCTTCCCGCTCTCCGAGGAGCAGTCGGGCTCGGGCTGGGAGGCGCTGCTGGAGCCGGGCTCGGGCTCGGGAGTTGAGGCCATTCCCGCTGCCCAGGCCGCACGCCGCCCGGAGCTGCCGGCGGGGCTGGGGCAGCGGCTGCAGGAGGAGGCCCTGCTGCCATAGCGCCTCGGCGCCGTGACGGACGGTCCCCAACTCACCCCCGGCTCAATAAAACCGCTGTCTTACGACCCTCATGGCTTTTGTGCACTAGCGTCTTTATTCAAGCTGAACCTTCTGTCGTTTTGCTACAAAGTACGCGTTCGGGAGGCGACAAGCCGCTCACCACATCACCGACGCAGCCCAGCCCCGCCCCGTCACCACACTCCCCGTTCCCGCCCCTCCGCCGCGCATGCGCAGCCACCGCCCCTCCGGCCACGGGGCGCTGAGGGGAGGGGGCGGTCACGTGCCCCGGGGGGTGGGCGTGGCGTGGCGGCCCGGAGTGTCACATGACAGGGGCGCGGGCCGGCTGCTGGTGGCGCGCGGCGGCGGCGGAGGGCACCGACCATGGTGAGTGGGGGCGGGGCGGCGACCGTTAGCCGCTAGCCGCTGTCCTGCGCGGGGCCGCGGTCCGAGGCGGCCGCCTGGCTCGGGCGGCGCCTCGCTGCCCACCTGTGGCTGCGTGTGAGGAGAGCCGCCCCGACGGCCCTTCCCCGGCCTGCGGCGAGTGGTGCGCCGCCGCTGCTGCATGGCCGGCCCCAGGCTGCGCCCCAGCGGCGGGAGCGGGCGGCGCGGGGCCTGCGGATGCGGGCAGCGGGAAGTAACGGGCCGCAGCCGGCTTCAGCGTGCGGCTCCGCCGCGGGGTGTTCCCTTGCCTCCCCGTGCGCGCGTCCTCCTTCTTAGCCGAGGTTTCGTGGCGAAACTGCCACGGCTGGCCTTCAGTGCGGCTGCAGCGTCGCGCGGTGCTTCCAGCCCTCGTGCGGCAGCATCCCCACTCCCTGCCTCCTGCACGAGGGCGAGAACACGCTGTAGCATTTGGCCAGCTTCTCAAAACCCGGTTCTGTCTTTATTAAGCTGGAACGCAGTAAGACACAGCGTAGGTTCTCAAAATAAAACGTCTTGTCTTGCATAGCTCCTCTGCAGCAGTATCTGCTGGCAACTGGAGGAGCTAGCGGCTGCTGATTTCTTTGCTCCATATGTTCACATCCTCCCGGCTGAGATCACAGCTAATTTCTGAGGGTGTAGCTGGAGCATGCAAATGGTGCGATGGGAAGCGGTATGTTACAGGGGTAGGGCTGGCTGGCTGCTCCACGTCATGGTGCAGCTTTGCAGTGTGGAAGGTGCTGTGTGACCACTCTGTAATGCTCACCAGGAGGTAATGTGCTTCCTTGTTTGGTCTGGGGGGATGGAAACACAAGGCAAACCTGGAAAACAAATACAGAACTGAAGAAAAGAGGTATGACTATACCAAAATAACTTGTGTGACAGTTTAAAGTAACCTAAAAATCTGAAATCTTGTGTTTTGTTTTTTTTTCTGCCTCCCCCTTCTGCAGGAGCCAAACTCAGAACAATTCTAGTGTGCAGTCACTTAGAAAACCCAAAAAACAAACAAACAAAAAAAACAAACCCAAACAACCCAACAGTAAAACCCCAAAGTGTCCTCTCTTGTTTCAGCAGTGAATGCACCTGCGTGTGGTTGGCAGGCACTCAGAGGTCTGTTCAGCCTTGGGTTTGACCACTTACCTGCTTGTCTGCTTTTGCTTTCCTCTGAGAACATGGAAGAGATGTACACAGGTCTGTAACTGAAGCCTTGCAGCCATGTGGCTGGAACTGGGGCCCCTTGCTTTCTGAGCAAATACAGAGCTGCTTTAGATGAGCGTGAGTGGCTGTTTCACAGCTCCAAGTTGCACCATGTCTTGCAGCAAGTTGCTCAGCATTCCTACTGCTGGGCAGTTGCATTTGTATTGTACGTTCTTGTAGATTATTTTGTTTTCAGTCCTACTTCAGGATCTCAGGTTTTGGATGTGTTCCTGCACCGCTGATGAAGCGAGAATGATGGTTTCACATATTCCATGTTCATACAGCTGAAGTGGATGCCCTTATCCAGAACCGAGTGTAGCTTCTAAAAACAAACAAACAAAAAAAACCCAAGCAAACGAGTGCTTAACAAATAGAACAAAAACATTGCCCTGAATTAGCATAACATTATCTGGTTTAGTGCATCAAAGCAGATTAGTGTCTGGTTCTTAAGAAAAAAATGTGGGATTTAGTATGGACTTTATTGAGCTTCCATAGAGCAGCTACACTGCTTTGCGGTTTGTTGTGAGAAATGTTTGAGCAAGGTCAAAGAGTGAGACTTGTTTGATAATAGTGAAAAGTTTGTGCCTAGGGAGTGCTGTTGTAAGGTGAGGACAAACATTTAACGCTTGCAGTATATCAGTGTCTGGAGCAGTGTTATAGGTAAGCATGAAACACCCGCTGTATCTGATGGCAGAGTGGCATAGCTGAGGTAGATCATATGAAGAGCTGCTGTCTCCTGCACCTGTTGATGCTCTCTTTCATTCCTATGAGAATGACAGGGCACAGGAGGGGGCAGCAAATAAAAGTTCCTTATTCAACTTTTTCTAAGCGGGGGATTGCTTCCCGCATTCTTTTAGATCCCCATCTAGCTGTTTGTTTTCACCTTGCTTTGCTCCATTACCCCTCCTACTTCTGGTCGTCTGTCACTGCTGTTTATGCAGTGAGTTATAATGGGTATAAACCATGCTGAAAACTACACGCTGTCCCAAATCCCAAACGAGGCAGAATAAACTTGTTAACAAGATTTTTTTTTTTTTTTGAAGTGTGATTAAAAGGGATTACTTTTTTGAAAGGGAACTCTGTGATCTAACAGTAAGTATGATTAGAAACTGACCTGATTGCAATTACTTGCTGGGTGAACAACTGTCTTCCATCACTGCTAAATTTTGGGTCTTGAGTACAGAATGGCTTTGTAACTTCATGGGAGCACAAGTGTTTTTCCGCCCTGCGTGGGGCACTGCTGTAGGTAAACACCACGTTTAAAATGGAGCATCCACTGGGGAGTAACTTAAGAATTCTTTATTGCAGAGTTTTCTTGGAGGCTTCTTCGGTCCCGTTTGTGAGATTGATGTTATTCTTAATGATGCAGAAACGCGAAAAACAGCAGAAATGAAAACAGAAGATGGTAAAGTAGAAAAGCATTTTCTCTTCTATGATGGTGAATCTGTTTCAGGAAAGGTAACTTTTTGCTATTAATTACTTTACTGATTCTGATGGTAATGCATATAGAAAATCAGAAGAAAACACATAAGCAAGAGCCACCCTTTCGGGTTAGGCAGTTATTCAAAGAGAAGACACTATCTTCTTTTATCTGATCTTCTTGACCATAGTTATTCAGGCAACTGGGAAATCGGAGCCTTTTCAATAGTTTGTTGTTTCTGATAATCTTTTCCAGTCATCTTGACTTTGTGAATTAGCTGCTTGTGTTGACCACGTGCAATCCTGTCTTTCCTTCTGACAAGAAAACTATTCCAAACTGTACCCGCCCCCCTTTCTTCCCTTTGAACTCCAACATCCACAACTCCATATGCGTATGAGTAATTTTTGGCTGGTGCAGCCAACCTACTTTGCATGCCCTGAAGCTAAGCCTTATGTTTCATGCCCCGAAGAGGTTTCTGGAACTGCATCAGAGGAGCAGTGTGTTAAGTTCAGCTGGCTGTTGAGTCAACTAGAGTTTTTCTTGGTGGGAGTGAGGATTGTCAGGTGAGAAATGAAACAGGGGTTGCCAGAGGGATTCCTCATCTTTCAGTATCACACCCAGGGAGTTCTTGCCATCGTTCTTGTTTTACTAGAGCCATTCTCATTCTCTGAATATTTCAGTTAGGATTCGCTTTTCCTCCAAGAAGCCTAGGTATTGGTTTCTGAGACTGACTTCTAAATACCTACTTCAATCGTGACTGACTTACTGCTACTAAGCACTTTCCTGCTCTTATGTTGCCTTTCCACGTTAAGAGCTTGGTTCTCTACAAAGATCCTTAAAGGGATGTGAAACTCTCATAACACAGCCCTCAAACTCAGGAAACTGAGGGAACCAACTTTTGCATGTTCACTGGCCTGATGACTTCTCATTTTGATCAGCAGCTCCTGAGAGGTGCCCAAGCGGCTCTGACAAACAGGCCCAGTGGGATCAGGAGGCTCGGACAGTAGTTTACTGACTCTTCCCTTCTCTTCACCACAGTGATGAATCATTCGCGTAGTTTGCTTTCTACTCAGATATCAGCAAAGTATTGGATTTTAAGATACAGGAATTTTCTCTAGTAATAGCTTTCTAGCGAGGAAACTTTGCATATGCTTTATACCCATGGAAAGTAACATTATAGAATCTGTTTTTGTGAGGCTGAGGTCTGTTTATGAAAATCAAATTCAAAAATCTTGCTAGCAGATGTTGTCACTTGTTGCTTTTGCATTGACTTCTCTAAACCGAATGTTTTACTTTCTGCTGAGAAAGAGGCTTAAGTGCACTTGAAAGGATTGAATCAGTTCTTTTTTGGACTTCCGAATGTGACTGTTGGAAGATGTTTTGAAGCTCTCTACCTTCAAAGATGGCAAGGAGATCACTGCAAGCTTACATGAAGACAGCTGAAGCTCTGGCTTGGATACTGAATTGTGAGACACAAAGGTTTCAGGTCTACTTGCGTTCAGTCTTGCGGATGGTTAGATTTTTCTTAGAGGCTGTAGTAGGACATTAGTAGGTAATGCTTAATTTGAAAATCATCCATTTGATTTGATTCAAGCTCAGGTAATGCCGTTGAGAAGACACTGCAGTTTACACGGCCATGTAGTAATGTATTTTTGTTTTTGCTAGGACCATATATTAAGTAAAAATGTTAAACTTTTAACTCTTGCTTTTTTTTGTCTTTGTAGGTGAATGTCTCTAAGCAGCATGGCAAGAGATTAGAGCACCAAGGAATTAGAATTGAATTTGTAGGACAAATTGGTGAGTTTTGAAGCTATGAAGAGGATATTAGGTAGGTGTGGTTTATGGAGCTTTGCATATGTGGCTGCAGCACTCAGCTCATCTGTTGCAGCCCTGTGAGGTCAGCAGTTGACAAGTACCGAAGGAAGATTATATTCTGCCCTGTTTAACACAAGTGGTGTACTAATAAGTGTTAGACAGAAAATCATGGATGATGTGTACATGTGAGGGAGAATGGGGATGGCAAGTATTCTGTTTCAGACAGGCTGAGAATTTGATTAAGAACCACAAGAGACTTCTCTAAACTTGTGGCCACAGTGCACGTGGTTGAACTCCATGTCTTTAGGTTTACCCATTTTTAACTTACAGTCTCCGCTGATTATAGATGGTAAATGATGCTAATGTGAAAAGCAACTCAAAGCATTTCAATCTTTTTTTTCAGCTTGTGTCTTTTGTATTTAAGCCAAAATATCAGGTATGCTAGGCTTCTGAACTGTAGTATTTAATTCTGTCTCTGAAGAGGAGACATAAAAAAAGAAATGACACAACAGCAGGGGGTTAAAAACAAAGCTCCTATATGTCAACTTTTAGTCTATCCTCTAGTGGCTGTATGTGTTCTTCATTTGCTGTGGTATAGGATTTGCACTCTCTGAATTGCTGTCGTTAGATGTAGTGTTTGTTGAATGTTGTGCTTTTTTTTTCTCCTGGATCTTTTTCTTACGCTACAGTTCAGAAATTCTTAAGATGTTATGCAGAAATGACTTCAGTTACTGTTTTTTGTGCTTTTCCATATTTCCTTGCATTCTTTCAAGTTTTAATACAGTAATACAAAAAACTTCCCCAGTAGAGTGACTGCACTGCTTGGAGACCAGCTCCAGCTACATGTTACAAATACATTTCAAGGCTGCTCTTCTGTTTGCTTTTCTGACCGATATGGTAAATAAAACCTTGTATCACTTCAACACTTGTCACAGCAAGCAAAGCACACCGTTCATTTGTGCCTGTATTAGAAAATAAGTGGTTACTAGTGACACGTGCTTCTATCGAATTGGCTGTAATGAACTGTGAAGTTATTTGCACAATTATTCTCTTCTGGAATGCTTCAATCTGTTAAACAAAAAACAAAACACCTGAAGAAAGATAAAACCCCCAAATCCTCACCTTCTGCTTCTGCCTATGTGCTTACCTGGTATTTTTAGTTGGTAATTGTGGAGCAGCTTGTTTTTCATATAAATGAGGTGCATAGATATTTTTTTTAACAGTCAGGTTAAATTTTTGTAACTTTTTATCTCAGTGGGAATTGCATGACATAGATCTAGGGATGAATAATGATTGCAGCAATGTTTTAATTTATTGTATGTATTGTTCTTGGTTTAAAAACCAAAACACTGAAGTCTACTCTACTTTGTCTTCCTCAACTGTAGAGCTCTTCAATGACAAGAGCAATACACATGAATTTGTCAACTTAGTGAAGGAACTTGCCTTACCTGGAGAGCTGACCCAGAGCAGAAGCTATGACTTTGAATTCATGCAGGTTGAGAAGCCATATGAATCCTACATTGGTGCCAACGTCAGACTGAGGTTTGTATCTCTTAGGACTTTTTTTCCCCTCCTATCATGCAGGGTATTCCATAATTTAGCAATTGTGCTGTCCCTCTTCTCCCCAGTGCTGGATAATTCTGGCTAACTTTGTGGCTTTCTCCCTAGGTATTTTCTAAAAGTGACGATAGTGAGACGACTGTCAGACATAGTGAAAGAATACGATCTGATTGTTCATCAGCTTGCTACGTACCCAGATGTAAACAACTCCATTAAAATGGAAGTAGGCATTGAAGACTGTCTTCATATAGAATTTGAATACAACAAATCAAAGTAAGTGTGATTTAGATTGAAATGTGCAAATAAATACCTTGGAAGAAAAAGGTAGAAAACAGAATACTTAGGAGGAAGTTTTTCACTCAGAGGGTGCTGATGCTTTGGACCAGGTTGCCCAAGGAGGTTGTGGATGCCCCATCCCTGGAGGCATTCAAGGCCAGGCTGGGTGTGGCTCTGGGCAGCCTAGTCTGGTGGTTGGGGATCCTGCACATAGCAGGGGGGTTGAAACTAGATGATCATTGTGGTCCAGGCCATTCTATGATTCTACTTGATGAAGAACCTGGCATCTAGAGACTTGAAATTTAAAGCAATGCTTTCAATGACAATTGTATTGAGCTGTTTGCTTACTAATTAAATGGCCTTTTTTGAGGAATCCTTGTCTGTTTTGCCTTTAGTACTAATGGGAAGGTCACTGCAGGTATTTGTGGGGTTTTTTTTAAATTTGAATAGAACTGCAGTACTTCCTTTACTGGTACTGCAGTGATGGAAGGGTGCTAATTACACTAGTCTGGCTGAGATGGTTAACTTGCTGGGGAAGTTATATCTGAGGAAGAGGTGAATAAGGTAACTTGCCTATGTAACTTCTTTTGAAGAAGGTGTAAAAGGAATGCTCGTTCTTTAATGAAAACCCCTGTTCATTTCTTTTAAAGGTACCACTTAAAGGATGTGATTGTTGGAAAAATTTATTTCCTCTTAGTGAGAATAAAAATTCAGCACATGGAGTTGCAGCTGATCAAAAAGGAGATTACTGGAATTGGTAAGAAAAACAAAATCCAAAAGGGATTACAACTTGTATGCCAATTGAGCCTTGTGCAGACTTGGAGAATGAAGTCAGTAGTTGCAGCTTTGGCTGAACTGATGCTCAGTGTGCTTTTTTCTCACTGGTGTTTGACTACCACTTGCATCTTCTGCAGATTGTACTTAACCCCAGAGCAATGCCACAGACGTTATGAGTGTTGGGCTAGCTCTACAGACTTGAACCACTGTAAATGGAGCTCATGCAGAAATATGGAAGAGCTTAAGCAGTCTTGATTTGATAATGAACAAAGGAAAAAGAATAAAATGCATCTGGAAGACTGCTTTGTGTCTGCAGAGATAAGCTGGTGGCATGAAATCTCTCTTCTACTGTAAAAATGTATCATTTTCCATTAGTCTAAATGAGATACGATGGAAAATCTCAAGAGGTTTTTAAGGAGAAATAGTTTGGTTATTGCAGATTGGGCTTGCACACTGCAGTGTGCAGTGAGAAGGCAGTAAGAGGGTATGGCTTATGACTTCCTTCCCAGGTGACTGAGGCCTTAGTGAGTTGCTTGTGTGGAGAACCTGCCTCAGTAGTAACAGAGGAATGGCAGGTAGTTGTGCTTTCTTTCTTTTGTCACTAACCTAGGTGGTGCTTCATCTTAGGTGTTGGAGAACAGTGGCTCTTGTTCTGACTGAAGACCTTTCAGGTTTTTAGTCTGACTGGCCTACCAGTATCAGTTGCTAGTGTTGGCCTCTGAATGGAAAAGTTTCACACATCTTACCCTGCATACTTGTCCCTTATTTAAAGCCTGTGTACTAAAGGCTTCTTTGAAGAGGCTGTAGCCAGAGCTGCTGTGTCAGTACTGGGAGGAGATAGTAAGGAGCAGTTATTCTGTCTGGGAGATGGTTTTGCTTGCTTTAATTATGCTTGACTTAAAAACCATGGAAGGCAAAAAAAAAAAAAAAAAAAAAAAAAAAAAAATAATTCCAGTGCTGCAGAGTAGAAATTGCTGTGATAAAACTTTGTGGGTAGATGGGTTTAAAATTGAAGCATGTGTTCTCAGTGAAAATTTGTTTTACCAGGACCCAGCACCACAACAGAGACTGAAACAATTGCCAAGTATGAAATAATGGATGGTGCACCAGTTAAGGGTAAGTACTTGTGATACTATTTTGAAGAGTAAGCGTTCCCAGTTAAAACTGTACTTTAAAAGAGAATAAATCAGGAGGAAAGTGGCTTGTGTAAGCTTCTTTTGGAGAAACTACTTTCCTATTTAAAACTGATGTTTTCATTGACTTAAGAACTACCAGGATCCCAGTGAAATTCCTTACATTTATTTAGCATTGGAAATCCTGTGACTCATCAGTGTAGCACTTTGATTCAAGCTTGACTGCGTGATGTAGATCAGCTGCTGAGAGTTCAAGATACAGTTTCACAGAATCACGGAATAATTTAGGCTGGAAAAGATCTCTTAAGGTCATCAAGTGTTTTGACTTCTACCTTTGATTTCACACTTAGCTCTGTGTTTGGTGTGTATATGTATGTTTTATTATTTTTTTAAACGAAACATTCTGTCTCTGAACACTTGCTGCTGACTTCAGGACTCAGACATCTGAGTGCTCGTAGATGCCTTAGGCAGCAGCAGTACTATAAAGGTGCTTTGGTAGCAGAAGGTGGTGTAACTTAGGCCCCGTCTAAGCATGATGATTAGATCTTAATCCAGACTCCCACTTATTACTGTTTGTGGGAGCTGGTGCTGGTGATATGTAGAAAACTCTTAAACTATCTGAAACCTAATGAGAGATGCAAGTTGCTGGTGAGAAGGCCTTAGATATTGGAAGTCTGTTCCCTTCTGTGAAAAGAAAGGGCACAGTGCTTGGGAAGTTGCTCTTACTTTGCATAGATTCTAAAACTGTTAATGTCATCTAGTTTTCAGGAACTAATTGAAACTTTCCCCTTTAAGGTGAATCGATTCCTATAAGACTATTCTTAGCAGGCTATGACCCAACTCCTACAATGAGAGATGTCAACAAGAAATTTTCAGTGAGGTACTTCTTAAATCTAGTGCTTGTGGATGAAGAAGACAGACGATACTTCAAACAACAGGTATGGTCTAGGTGGATCTTGTTGCAGAATTCTGGAATGTTCTGCATGCTGCTTTGAATGTTCAATATATTAGAAGCCTGTGCTTCACGTATGGTGTAAATATTTCTGCGTTTGAATGTACTGAAAGATGTATAGAAAATCCTAGCTTGCAGAATAGTGAAGATGACTGACAGCAAGGATAGAATGCTAAGTGCCATAAAATAACAGTGTACTTTGAACATGTACTTCATGGTTAAAATGAGTTACTGATGCATCTGCTTGCTTGGTTTTTCTTAACTCCTGCAGATAATTTCTACTCCCAGCATTTTCCTAGGTTCAAAGCTACAAAACTGTAGTAAGGGCAAGACATTTGACTGAAAACTTTGAGAACATACTAAGGAAAGGAATAGTGAAAAGGGTCGCTGGCACGAATCTATGTGAGCTATGACAAAACGTCTGTCAGAATCTTCCTTTCAAAAGATAGACAAGGTGATATAACTATAGAAAATGGAAGGTAACTGGAGCATACAATTTCTGTTATGGGCTTTGGAGTTTGAGAAAATGAGGAGGAGAAACTTCTTGGATTTTTTTCTAATACCATCAGTGAGTGGTAGGATTGCTAAGGAAGAGGTGATGCTTTGTATTGATAAATGTGTGTTTGGGTTGCAACTAAATAGGTAAACTGAATTATTTGTGGTGTCTTTCTGGCTACAGCGGAACAGTATAGTGCATATGGAAAATAATGGGATGCAGAGTTTTTTCCAAAACCCATCCACCTAGAAATGTCTAATGGTGCTACTGGCTTCGTGGTAAATAGTTGTTTCATAGGCGTTTGCTTCCTCAAATAGGAAATAATTCTATGGAGAAAAGCACCTGAGAAGCTGAGGAAACAACGAACAAACTTTCACCAGCGATTTGAATCTCCAGAATCACAAGCATCTGCTGAGCAGCCTGAAATGTGAACTGGTATACGGTGAAAAACTTTGCAGTGCTTCAGCAGGTTAAAGATGGCAGCACCCTGTGGGAAAAGAAGGCCAAAATTCCCATTACAGCCTTCTTCCTTCATCTTACAGTGCTGCATTTACCATGCTACTAAAATGTTCTTCAGTTAAACATTCAAGTATGTATATACCTTTAAAATAAAGTGCTTTCTCAAACACTGGAACTTTCTTAAGCTATTTTATACTGCACATTTACTTTTATTTGACAATGTTATATGCACTTGGATATGCATAAGCTTAAATCTAGTTATTTCCATGCATGATAGGCTGGTGTTTTTGATTTTGCTGGTCACGGTGTAGATAAAAGCATTTCCTTTTTCATGTTGGTTTATTGCATGTCTTTTTCCAATGTTGCTTATTTGCATTTGTTTTGATTTCAAAAGGCAGTAAGACAAATAACTAAATCACACTAAAAATCAAGGTTTGTGGACTTGTCCTTTCTAATTACTATATTAGACAGGGTTTAACTGAAGCTGCATGTATATGCACTATAACTGGAGCCTTCAGACACCTCATCAAGGTTTCTAAGAACCTTTGAATTTCACTAGCAAAGAATGTTAGTAAACGTCTTTGCCCTCCCTCCCCCCAGTTCTCATTTTGCCATTCCTCTCTTAAGCCTTTCACCTGAGTCACCCCTGACTTTTGAGAGTTCACTGCCCAGTAACTAATGGCTTTGGAGGTGTTCTCATGACTTCACCTTCAGGTGGTGAGTGGGTAAAGTATCAAAGTGATTCTAAACTCTGGTAACATTGATTGTTTTGCAAATACAGAGTTACGTGTGTCCTTGTGGTTTTTTGTTTCCACTTCCTTCACAATCTGTTTCCTCACTGTCCCTGATAGGAGGGGCAGAATATCCTCAGAGAAGGTCCTCTTCCTTGTCCATCTAGGCCTGTGAGGATGGTAAACATGCTTTTTGTGCTCTTCTAGGAAGGTATTGTGAAGCCAGGCAAGCTTCAAAGTGACTGGAAGCTTGTCTAGCACAGCGGATCGTTTGTCTTGATCATCTCGTATGCATTTAGTGTTTGAAGAAATAGCTTAAACAAGTTAGCCTTCATCTACTCCCAGTGAGCGTGTAGTCTGCTCGCAGACGTGGGGCTTGGGCGCAATGTGAGGCCTGCTGTGTGGGAGGCTGCTTGCGCTCGTAGTTCACTAGGCCTTTCAACCAAGGCTTCTTGACTTCAGTGCAAGTGTCATTGGTAACCTTACTTTATGAGTAAGCAAATAATTGAATTACATTTCTGTAAGAACTGTTTTATTACTGTGGCACTTTGATAAAGCAGACAAAGACTCTGTGTACTATATGCTAGGATACTTCTCTTCAGTGGGTATCGTTGAAAGAGAGCAAATTTAACTCCCTCATGTAAGTGCCTGTTCAGAAATTTAAAGAATAAAGTAAAAAACAAAAAGCCAAATATTTTCATGGTCACTTGCATGTTGTAATCTGAAAATTATTCTGAGATATTTTGAAACTGATTGTATTTAACCAGCCTCAGATTGTGCAACCATGTATAATAAACGAGAAACGTACTGAGCTGCTATTTGACTTATTAAAATAGCTGTATTCTCACTAAGCACTGGCTTGTCTTTGTTTGTGGGGGATTGCTTAAATTACTCCCAGCTCTGCCTTTGCAGTAACTTGCCTTAATTTTGCACTTTTTTTTTTTTTTTTTTTTTCCTGGCTCAGCAGTGACGGGGGAGGCCCGGTACGAAGGAGCTGGGAGGAGTTCCGGCCTGCAGTCAGGGAGCGGCCCGGCGCGTGTCGAACCCGTACCCTCAGGGCACGGCTGCCGCCCGCCGCCATGTTGACAGCCGCCGTGGGCGGGCCGAGCATGCGCGGCGGAAGGCGGGCGCCGCGCTGTGATGCGTTTCCTGCGCCGCCGCTGCCCTTCGCTGCCGATGAGGCGGTGCGCGTGGCCGTTGCTGCGGCTGTCGGCGCGCGCGGGGCTCGCCCTGCGCCATGGCGGGGCAGTCCGCCTCCGTCCCGCCGCTGCCTCGTCCTCCTCCTCCTCATCCTCGGGCGGCGGCGGCGGCTTGCGGGCCCCCGACACCTCCCTCTTCGTGCCCGTGCCGCTGAAGCCTGTCGAGGGCGCGGCGGAGGAGGACGTGGGCGCCGAGCTCACGCGGCCCCTCGACAAGGGTGAGGGGGGCGGCGGTGCCCCGTGAGCCGGGCCTGGGCTGCGGGCGCGGTCCGTCCGAGGGCGGGGTGGATGCCTGGGGGAGGGGAGGCCGAGCTGCAGGCGCCGGGCTTAATTAAGTGTTCTGGTGGCGCGTTACTTTCGTTAACCCCAGTTATAGGAAGCATGGGAAAGTGATCTCGGTTTGTTTGGATCTCTCAAGCCTACAGCTTCCTCACGAGGGGGAGCAGAGGGCTGTGCTGAGCACTGCTCACTGGTGACTGATGACAGAACCCAAGGGGAAGGCATGGAGCTGTGACAGAGGAGGGTCAGAGGAGACAGAGAAGGTTGGACATCAGGAAAAGGTTCTTCACCAGAGAAGGATACAGGAACAGCCTCCCCAGGGAAGTGGTCGCAGCACCGAGCTTGACTGAGTTCAAAAAGCATCAGGACGATGCTCTCAGACACATGGTCTGATTTTTGGGCAGTCCTTTGCGGAGCCAGGAGTTGGAATTGATGATCTTTTTGAACAGAAAAATCTACTGTATGGGAGACCAGCACATTGTGCCCTGTAGCATCACAGTTCTAGATAAAGCTGATTTGTAGCTGTAACACTCAGCACACTAAAAGTCAGTTGAATGTCTTCAGCTGTCAGACCAAGGGTATGTGCTTGCTAATGAGAGGTGGAAGCTGAGAAAGGTGGGATGTTGTCAGCAGTTCCTGCATTAGAAACAAGAGATGCCTGAACAAGTGGATTGGTTGGTCGCTTGGATTAGACCATGTAAGTCTAATTGAAAAATTGTGCTGAGAAATCAGTAATGCTCAAGTAACTGAAGAATGACAGCTAAAATAGTGTTGTGGAATGAGAAAATGGTTGTGAGAGGGAATTCTTAAAACAGGAGTGAATGGTACAGAGGGTAATTAGTGATTGAGGTAGGACACGTCTCCTGAGTATCTACCCTGGTTGCTTGATGTTGTTGCAGAAATAGTTTTGACTATGTCCATTAAGTTACCATGGCCATACCCTAGTTGGTTTGTGATGGCAGCATCATTTTGTTTAGATAGACCTTATTTTTAAGATGAATGTTTGTGCTTAGGAAGGATCATGGACCTTGGATGTTCAGAGCTGTGATGGTCCTAATGTCATGTATCACTATCCAAGGCAACATGTTCTGGCAGACCTTTTCATCTTGCAGTGAAGGCCCGCAGGTTGTGAGTTCAAATACATCTGATGTCGTGTTAACTGCTGACCCTTCCTACAGAATCTTCTCCGAAGAACTCATTCTTTCTCCTGTTGTGGTGTTTTCTGATCTGTCTTTGGTTTCCTTGGCCCTTAACCATTCTCCGATGAAGAGATAGATGGTGGTTTAGTAATGTTTGCCTGCTGACAGCAGCCTTGGTCTTACTCAGTTACCTGTGTGAGCATTCCTGAAGTAGTCTTCAGGCTGTAGTTGGAAATCCATTCGTAACACTGCTGTAACAATGTACGGGGTATGGGATGTAGCCTCCACTCTCACGATTTTGGCTCTGGCTGCAGTGGTTTTCTGCTCTTGTCACTTGGTGGTTTTTGTTATTCAAAATAGGCAACCTCTGCTCTAGAATGTAGTTTTTCAGAAAAAGACGCAATCTTTTGATTACTTAAGGTTGATTTAATGGGAAACTTTCCATGTCACGGTGGAGGTTTCAAATAATTAAGTAGTTAATTGTAGAGAGTGGAGCATGGTGGTGTAGCATCCTGTGGGTTTGCCAGCAGAACTTTTTGTGTGAGTCCTGGCATTGTGTCATACAGGCTTTGTAGTCATTGATTTTAAGAATAGCATAAGCTTGTGGGTAGGTGCTGATGAGATTTGTGGGGCTGGTATGAACTCCTGATTTGCTAATGATGGGAACGGGACACTTTTGCTACTGTGGTTTAACTAAGATTTAACAAACTGAATTCAGAACATGTGTTGGTGAATATGGGTTTGTTTTTTTTTCTTTTTACAACTCAGAACTTCCCTTTCAGGGAAGGTTCAGATGTTCGTGTCAAATCTTTTCATTCGTGATCTATATGATGGAAGCCTGCTAAGTTTACTTCTCCCCACCTTTATTTTAGCAGAGAAATAGGAAGAACTCTGCACCTGGTTTGCCTGATGTTCCTGAGTGTGTGTCTTAGAAGCAGTGTGCAGAGAAGGTCTCTCAGAATGCTCAGTAAAAGCTTTAATCGAGTGATTCAAGCAGATTTAATTATCACATTACTGCTCAGTGATAGGTGCCGCAAAAAAAAACCAGCAATGCAAACTGCCCCCAAAATGTACCTCTTGTTTTGTTTTGTAAGGTGTTTGCTGCAGGTTCCCTTGCTTATGGTTTCCTGTCTGTACTGGGAGAAGCTGTTGTATTGCAGCTTAAGATTGTCTTCTTCCACAAAAGCCTTAATCAGTGACTGTGGTTAATCTGGGGAGAAATCATTTGAGACTGTTCAGCATGGCAGAGAGTCCCTCTCTGCAGAGTAACGAGACTGCAAGTCATGACCTCTGGGTCAGCAAAATGTGATTTAATTTTGGGCAAGCTAAAAAAATGTTATTCTTCTTTTGCAGGTGAAGTTCTGAAAAACTTAAATAAGTTTTACAAGAGAAAAGAAATCCAAAGGCTAGGAACAGAGAATGGATTAGATGGTAAGAAAATGTTCTCAGATTTTCTTCTATGTGAAATCTAGTTTTATTTGGATATGATTATTAGTAGATTGAGTCTTTCATGATTCTCACAACAGTGGTTGGTTAGGTTGCCTCTCACTAGGTTCAAACAACCTTAAATTTATTTGCAATATTTCATACGAAGGAATAGGTTTTTGGTGGACCACATCAGGGTTTTGTTCACAAATATAGTGTTGTGATCCCACTCACGTTGAGATTTTCATTATCTTTTGCAGCTCGCCTGTTTCACCAAGCCTTTATAAGCTTTAGGAAATATATCATGGAATCCAGTTCTGTGAGTGCTGATTTGCATATTATTCTCAATGATATATGCTGTGGTGCAGGCAAGTATCTGGAGTGCTTGTAAGATAACATGCATTTTTTTTCCTGTTTTTGACCTCTGTACTCACCTACCTATCTGTGAACCCCCTTACCATGCTGTGAAAGAGGTTGAAAATCACCGTTTCCTCTTTAGAAATATCTATGCCCAGACTGTGTTCTGTCTCTTAACCTTCTGACCTGGAAACAAAGGAGGTGGAGATCTTAGCAAGTGGAAGCCCTTAGCTTTGTAGCAGCTGTTCATTGCTGAAATGAAAACTGCACTGTTCGGTGTGTTCCTTTGTCACTAGAGGGCACTTTGAGAGCTTTCTCCTTCCCCGGGTGGCTTGAGAAACTTGGGAACACAGCTCTGTGACCGCTTTCTGTTTCTGTGTGGCACTAGTACAGTCAGAATCATGGAATGGTTTGGTTTGGAAGGGACATTTAAGATCATGTGTTCTAACGCCCCTGCTGTAGGCAGGGACACCTCCCTCTAGACCAGGTTGCTCACAGCCCCGTCCAGCCTGGCCTTGAATGCTTCCATAACCCCTCTAGGCAGCCTGTTTCACTGTGTCACCACTCTCACAGTAAAGAATTTCTTACTCTAATATCTAGTAAAAATCTACCCTCTTCCAAATTAAAACCGTTTCCCCTCATCCTGTAGTAGGAGAAAGTGTTGCTTGCTTGCTTACTGCATGATGTGTTGTAATTAGCAGCACTTAACCAAGGGGTGATGCTGGCTGGTAATTGTAGAAACAACTTTCTCCAGAGTTTGAACTTTGGCATTAGCATTGTAAGTATGTTTTTAATGATAGAAATTTAAGACCCCACGTCTGCTCTGCAAGCATTCAGAACTGTGAGTGATGAACTTGGATCTCTTTTCTGAATTGACTTTTTGTTTTTGATTTTTATTTTTCTCACCTAGTGGTTAGGGTCTCAGAATTCTGAAATAGGAACCCAAGTCTTGCTGGCTTCAGGAAGCTGCAAACTACTCTGGAGGTTCTCTGCTTTTCTCTGTTTATCAACAAACACATTCCAGAAGCTTTACCTCATTCCAAGGCAGCACGTGAATTTAGGGAGAAAAGGCTCATATCTTCTTGGGACAGAAAAAATTATTTCTCACCCTGCTTTTTCATAGCTTCTTATGTGGAAGTTCTGTAGTCTTGAAGACTAGCAAGAGTGAATGAACGGATCTAAGGTATTTTTTCACGCTCTTTTGTGAGCCCACGTACTCGTGTTAGTTTCTGTTTTCCTACAGAGAGCCAGAGGCTGAAGGACTCACGTAAGTGTGTGGTGGAAGTAGCGCTGGGTTTTTTCAGGATGTGATATTAAGACGCCAGCCTTCAGACAAGCACGTGAACTTACTTAAAAGCGTTTGTCTTGCAGGTCACGTGGATGATCTCTTTCCGTTTTTCTTGCGACACGCAAAGCAGATCTTTCCGATGCTGGACTGTATGGATGATCTGCGCAAGATCAGTGACTTAAGGTTGCCGCCCAACTGGTCAGTGAGTTCAAGTGATTGTGACGTTTCCTTTCTTAGTCCCTTGGAATTTCAAAGTCTGTGGGCTACATTTTTTTGATGTATGTTTGCGTTATGTTCTCAGTGTCAATTCTGTTTTTACATAGCTTGTGTCAGAAATTCTTATCTGTCTTACAAGATATATTGCAATCAATTAAGAGGGAAGTATAGTTGTATCAGTTACGAAAATAACTGAGTTGGTATTGGCTCTCCAGAAAGCTGTCTTTTGGCTGTATCTAGGAATTAGTATGTTGGAATGTTGAAATGTTAATGTACCCAAAGAGAGAGACCATAGCAGCGAGAGTCGTTTTGAACACCGTGTGTGAATTTAAACCTAAATGTTAGAAAGGATTGTATGATTAGTGCAGTGAATATGTAAGACATGGGAACCACTTTATACTGGATGTATTTAAGAACTTGAGCTTTCTGCTTTCGATACCCACTAAAGTCTTTGTTTAAGCTTTTAAATAAAAGTTTAATAATAAGTAAGTGTTTATGAATTTCACCTATATCAGTATCCGGAACATCAGAGATAGGTTCAACAGATCTTCTTCTTTTGTGTGTGTTTTAGGTATCCAGAAGCCAGGGCTATTCAGAGAAAGATAATATTCCACGCTGGCCCTACAAATAGTGGAAAAACATACCATGCTATCCAGAGATTTTTGTCAGCAAAATCTGGAATATACTGTGGTCCACTAAAACTTCTGGCTCATGAGATCTTCCAAAAGAGTAATGCTGCTGTCAGTATGTTATATTACTTATCCATACCCTTAGTGTTGGAATAGTCTCATGAACGCATGTTTGTTAAGTGTTGTAACTGCTTGCAGTAGTCCATGAAGCAGCGTTCCTAAAGTGGTGCTTTTGGCAAACTTGTAGCAGTGTTGGTTCCCAGCGGTCATTTCAGCTTTAGGCAGAGTGGGACATCACTTTCTCCAGAGCGTATGCCACGTTGTCATCCCTGTAACCTGCATTCATTTTCTGTTGCTATTTTCTCTCTGTGGGTTCAGCCTGGTTGTGCTGTTAACTGTAAGATGTAATTTTTTTGCAGAAATGGAGGAGGACATCCAATGAAGGATATTACCTCTTCATTATGCCCTTCAGTCTAATAGAACTTAAATACAGGGCACAAGTCTCAAAATGCCGTGGAGTTATTTTCTGGATAGCTTCCAGAATACTGTCTTAGAAGCTGCTTAAAGAGTCTGATATCTTCCCCCTTTGGGAAGAAGATTATATTGTAATGAAGAAATTTAACATGAGTTTTCTGAATTCCTGTAGAATGTGCCATGTGATTTGGTGACAGGAGAAGAACGTGTGTATGCCACTGAAGATGCCAGACAAGCTTCTCATATTGCTTGTACCATTGAAATGTGCAGCACAAACACACCTTGTACGTATACTCAGCTGTTTCACTGATACCTATGGGATCTTTGTTATCACTGGGACTCTGTGAGGTAGTACAGCTATTCCCTTTCACTCCTGTTGGAATGATTTCTGTACTGTGCTGGAGCACTTGCAGTAAAACCTGGATCATCATAGTGTAGCATTTCTGGTGGTAGAGGTTTAGCTTGATTTCAGCATCTGTTTTTGCAAAGCGTTTGTGATATTCCTGTGTAGCACTGCTGTTCCTTGATGTTGTTCTTTTTGTTTTTAAGATGAAGTTGCTGTGATTGATGAAATTCAGATGATCAGAGATCCTGCCAGAGGATGGGCTTGGACAAGAGCCCTTCTGGGTAAGCTTGATCGTGTTGACGATTAACGTTTGCTCATGGGTGGATATAGCTAATGACAATAGTTTTTAATCTGATGTGAGGTGAAATGTATAGTCCTCAGTGTGTTCAGCTGCAAAACGTATTTTTTTGGGTAACTGTTTATGTCAGCCAACCTGCTGTTGGATATAAATGTGTAACATTTTGTATTTTGTTTCACTGGGTCTTGTTTAGGACTCTGTGCAGAAGAAATCCATGTTTGTGGAGAAGGTGCTGCCATTGATTTGGTGACAGAGCTCATGTACACTACAGGGGAGGAGGTTGAGGTAAGCTTTTTAGTTCTGTGAAGTTGAGGATAGAATGTCAAGTTCTTGCTGGGAAAACAAACTTAAATGTGGGCTCTTGTCTGAGATACCACTGATCGAACTTACTCTTGCAGTAGTTCTTGTTAAAATGTTTCTCAATTCCTGTAAACTGAAGGAAATGTTATAGAGTGTTTATATTCTTTTTGTTTTATTTTTCTTCAAGAAAGGTAATCACTTTGCTGAATTCTCCTTAGGGAGTGCTGCAGCTCTGTGGTGGCTTTCTTTGCAGTTCTGTTCTTCCTAGATGGAACTGTTTCCCTCATTTTGCTCAGGTTACTTGATCTGTTGATAGATGTTCTCCATACAGTGAGAAAAAGAGTTAAAAGAGCTTTCATCTCTAGAAGAAAGCGATTGAAAAACCAAATTTCCTATCATAAAAGCTACTGTCTTCAGAAGGCTCCTTTATGAACCTTATTTAAAACATCACAATTTGATCCTAAGAAAATCCACCAGCATAATTCCTGGTGAATAGGTGTGGCTTTACGTATCTGTGCTTGCTGGGTTGTGTAGCTATGAAAGAGGACCATTTACAACATTTGGATGACTGAAATATTGAAAACAGACTCTTATTTCTTACTAGAATGGCCATTGTTATGTAATTATGTATTTCTTCACTTTAATCTAGTTGACATGTACAGATGTGTAGTCCATCTGTTTCTTGTAAAGGCCTTATAGTTCTCAGCTTGAGGGGTGCTACAAGTATGCAATTGTACCTTTTTTCAAGTAATTATCTGAAGAGATAATTACTGTCTGTGAGAGGTCCCTCAGTGCTACTGTCAGTTGGGATGGTAGCTGTGCTGTATGATCTTCCAGAGGAATTTTTCATCTAAAATCATGTTATCTTTGATAACTCCTTTGATTCTAGGTCCGAAACTACAAGAGACTCACTCCTCTTACTGTGTTGGATTATGCCTTAGAGTCTTTAGATAACCTTCAGCCTGGGGACTGCATTGTTTGTTTCAGTAAGAATGACATTTATTCCGTCAGTCGACAGATCGAAGCTAGAGGACTAGAATGTGCTGTTATATATGGCAGTCTGCCACCAGGTGAAGCATTCTTCCTTTTATTTTTAAGGGAATCTTCTGATTTTGATGCTTTTGTAGAAAAACTTTTGAAATGAAGTTTTAGCTGCATTTAAATATAGTGAGAGAAAGATTTTTGTTGGCTGATGTTGTAATCTTGGTGCTAGATGTTTTATTATGTACTATTTAATACTTAATATTGTTCTTTATATAGGCTTAATTAAATTAAGTCTGTCAGCAGCTCTGGGAATGGTTTAAATCTCTCCTGTCCCCCTGCCCTCAACCACAGCCAAATACCAACCAAATAAAAAGTTTTTTTCTCAACTTACTTTAAAGTCATCAATCTTAGTGCTATGCTGTATTTATTTTATAAGAAGAGTTTGCTATGTGGAGTTTCTGTCATTCTGCTTTAGGAACAAAACTTGAACAGGCAAAGAAATTCAATGATCCCAATGACCCATGCAAAATCTTAGTTGCTACAGATGCCATTGGAATGGGACTCAATTTGTAAGTATTCTGGGCTGGTTGTAGTATGATTTTTGGGGATCTAATACCTGCGTCAGTTTCCTCGCTTGTTTCTGGGTAACACAGTACATAATGCTTTGATTCTGAAGTACTGATAAATTTGACTGTGAAGAGCTAAGCTTTAATTTGAATGGCTTATTTGACCTAATTCTGTGTTAGAAGATGGGAGGAACCTGCTTCAGTGTAAGCCTACAGAGGTTTAGATTTGGATGTCGTGAAGAATTTCTTCACAGAGTGGCTGAGCGTTGGAACAGGCAGCTCAGGGAGGGCGTGGAGTTGCCATCCCTGGAGATATTTAGGAGATGTGTGGATGTGAGGCGAAGGGATGCGGTGTAGCGGTGCCCTTTTGAATATGATATATTCCTAAGTAGTGTCTGTAGCCATTTATTTTGCAGGAGAAGAGGCCTTAGAAAATAAGGCTTTCGTTCTTCTGCAGTAGGTTATATAGTGGAAATGGTTTGCAAGAAGGATTCCTCTCTGTTTTTGTTCATATATTTCAGGTGTATAAAAAGAATAATTTTTAACTCAATAGTAAAGCCAACCGTCAATGAAAAAGGAGAGAAGGAAATAGATTCAATTACAACCTCTCAGGCTCTCCAAATCGCAGGCAGAGCTGGGCGTTTTGGCTCGTCTTTCAAGCAAGGAGAAGTCACTACAATGCACCGTGATGACCTGCTGCAGCTGAAGGAGATCTTGAGCGAGGCTGTGCCCCCTGTGAAGGTGAGAGTCTCACTACCTGGTTTGTACAGATGCGTTTCAGTTATATTGAAACTGCTTATATTTTTAAGAATTAAAAGCTCAGACATAGAAGATTTTAAGTTTCAGATAAGTGTGCTCTAAAAAAGGAACTCTGTAGGGTGCTTTGGAGTTTTGTCTTTCTAGATTTTGTATCTGATGCACTAACATAAGAACAATGCTGAGAATTAATGGAAAATGTCTTTATTTTTCCCTTTAGGCTGCTGGCCTACATCCTACTCCCGAGCAGATAGAAATGTTTGCTTATCATCTCCCTGACGCCACTCTATCTAACCTAATTGTAAGAACAATTGAAATTACTAGCTTCCGTAGCACTGTTCATTGTTGCTGTTTTCTTAGAAACCAGTGCTTAAGGAACACCACAGCTTATAAAGCATGTATTGTTTGCTGATGTTACAGTGTTGTATAGCAAAGTATACAGTTTCTAACCTAGAAGTAAAAGATGATACTTGGAGACCTGGAAGGTTTAGGTGGGTAGGTAACAGCACATTTTTAAAATTTGTGAATTTCTGGGCTAGCTTGTAAGTACTGAGATTTATTAAGGAAAAAAAGAAGTCTGTTATTGATATCTTTAAGTATTCAGTCCCATATCTTGTTAAGAAGCTCGGTGCTTTTCTAAAGAACTTAAAAAAAAAAATCTTCAGAAGATATACAGCAGAGAAACTAGTCTTGTGGGCACGTAACAGCACAGTGGCATCTCTTATTTCTCCAAACCTTGGATAATTGTCAGGTATTCTTTGGACTCCTCTTTTGCAACACCATATTTATCTTTTGATTCCTTTCTTCCTAAAATAGATCTGCTCCTGGCATTGGCCTAAAAATAGCTCGGTTGTTGATTTTTTTGTACTGTAAAGTCAGCTTTTTGCGCCATGCTAAGTGGCAAACCTGGAAGTGATCGATTTTTATGATAGTATTCTTTGTAGCTAAAATGTATGTTTCTAGAAAACTGCACTGGGTACTTAGAAGACCAGTTGAAAATGCTTATTAATGGATAGTGAGTGCATTATAGTGGGTGCATTATGTCTTTCTCTTCTGAGCCTGTGTCAGAGAATTTAATGAAAATTACATTTCAAAGAGTAGAGGTAGCTCTTCTGATCCTTCTACCCCCTCCTCCCACCCCTCCCCCTTTTTTTATAAATTTATTACTGTGGATTGCATTTGATGTTTAACTGTTCTTTCAGTATAACCAGCATTTAAACCACCAAATCATTTTTTTTCTTTTGGTAATAAAAAGTGTGACAACTCTTTCCCGTAATAACAAACCTCTTTGTTCAATGGTGTTCTCACAGGATATTTTTGTGAGCCTCTCACAAGTCGATGGGCTTTACTTTGTCTGCAATATCGACGACTTCAAATTTCTAGCAGATATGATTCAGCACATTCCACTGAATTTGCGGTCACGATATGTCTTCTGCACCGCACCCCTGAACAGAAAAGAGCCTTTTGTGTGTACCACGTTGCTGAAGGTCAGTTACTGTTTGCTCCTCAGAAAATGTCAACGTTATTTTAGACTAAGCGTACTGCGGTGTAGTGAGCAGGTGTATCTATTGGGAGTTTTGTCGTTAGGTCATTTGAGAGCATTCTTCATGCTTAATTTTGGTCATGAAAAATAGTCCCTAAAGAACAAGGTGACACTAATTCAAGGTGTTAGCTTGTCAACAACCCAGGGGAATGCGGGATTTAACGTGATGATTGATCTTAAAACACAGTTATGTAGAATTGAAATCCCACAGGATGTAATGCTGTGAATTTGATGCCAGAATTGCATCGGTTCAGTTTTCAGGCCTGGATAAACTCTTTTCCTCTCAGGAATTTTTAGTCAGCTGATTCCAGTTTTTCAAAATTAATAATTTCTTTCAAGTGTTTCTACTTTGTTCGACACTATCAGCTTTTTCCCTTTTTAGGGATTATATTAAACATTTTTAATAGTATGTTGTGACCTCGTATCACAGATGTTAGGTAGACTTATGCCTTTCAAAAATGGGTGCTGACTTTCCTTAAAAGCTGAGAGATCGGTTTAAAGAGTTTAAAAAATGACTTGTCCCTTCTTAAAAAAAAGTACCAAGCATTCAGATCTTGAGTAATAGAGGTGCAGGAAGGCATAACATAATACTGAAGGGAGGCACGCTGTTAAAGGCCTATGTGAATGTAATCCCCATTGCTATTCAAAAACAATCCTGGTATTAGCCAGCTAGGATCTGGTGGCACAGATTCATCAGTGCTCCTGAGTATTTTTTTGATTTAAATCTTATTTGTCTTGTTTATCCGTTAGTAAAAGAGCAGAGATGCCTATCTTTCAGAAGGGCTGTTACTGCAGATTAATCTGCTTGGGTTGTGAATAATGCATTTCCTAAGTCAAGGAACACGTTTAATATAATTTTCTCAATCCTGGAGATTCTGAAACAAGGTAATGAACAGAATAGGAGCAAGAGGAGTAGAAAACACGAAGTCTGTTCTGCTAGGTGAAATCATATATCTCCAGTGTTATGTTTTTCTGGATACCTCTGTACTTTTGCAGCTTAACTCTGTGCATGGCCCATGGACAAATTGTGTTAATGAGGTCTGGGAACGGAGAGATGACTCCTGGGTTGAGTAATTAAGTAAAAGAATGTGCGGCATTCGGGCTGTGTAAAACAAAGCAGGTATTTTCTGGAGTATTGGATACAGACTCAAAGGAATTTAGTTCACTGGAATTACTTTGGTTTGGTTAGTAGTTGTTTCTTTGTTTATAAACTGGCATGAAAACATTATCTAGGAGCAGACTACACTACTAAGTCTTCATTCAGTGCTGTGCTCTGAGGGTTTCAGTAGACGTTTGCTAGAGTGTGGCTGTTGGAGTACAAATGGACGCTCAGTCAGTTATGAGGAGCGTAAATAGCCTGTTTGTTTATAAGTTGAGTGAATAATACAGCTGGTTTCAGAAATGATTGTTGGATTTCTTCCCTTCTGACTAACTGCGGATTTCATTGAATCCACTTCTTTTTTTCTTTCCTCCCCCCCAGTTTGCAAGACAGTTCAGTAGGAATGAGCCTCTGACGTTTGACTGGCTCTGTCGACACACCAAATGGCCACTAGCTCCGCCAAAGAACATCAAGGAACTAGTACACCTTGAAGCTGTTCATGACGTTTTTGACCTGTATCTGTGGTTAAGGTATATATGCTTGAGAGTCACTTTTTTCCTGCTAATATTTATGATGTACAGTCCTAGAAAAGCAGCGTCCTTCCAGCCAGTGTGTATGTGGTGCAATGTGGGCTCATCTATGGCCTTTGAAGGTCTTGAGAAATGCTGATGTAGGTGTGTTGTGGGAACAAGTCATGGGTTCTGCAGAGAACAGTTTGTGACTGGCAGAGAGTTAGGGGCAAGGGTATCCTGGATTGGAGCATCAGAAATACCGCTTAAAATACAGTGATCTTCCCATGCAACGTGTAATACGTTTTCTTTTTTACTTAACTTTTATACTTAACTGTATATTGTTGTGTTTCACCTCTTCAGTTACCGCTTCATGGATATGTTCCCTGACGCTGCCCTCGTACGGGATATTCAGAAAAAACTAGATGACATTATACAAATTGGTGTCTGCAACATCACCAAGCTCATCCGAGCTTCCCAGTCTGGCGCTGCTCCTGGAACAGCAGAAGTTATGTCAGAAGGTTTTCCTCTTTCAAGGACTAAGAGAGATGCTAGGACAGTTTCAGACCATTGTGATGCGAAATCCACAGAGCCGCTCTCCGTTGCACTGGAGGTTCCGGGAGAAAGGAGAGCAAAGAGCTTGAGAGCCTATCGGTCTGCCACAAGGCAGGAGTATCTGAAAAGCCACGGGCTTGGATCTCTTGCCAACAGATTGCTACGTGAAGGACTTCTAACGCAGGAGATGCTGAGACAGCTGGAGAGCGAGTGGCAGGATCAGCGCAGGAACGGTAGATATGGCCTTGCCTCGAAAAGAAATGACCAGAGTAGTTCAAAGGAAATGGGAAAAAAGAAAAAGTAGAATCCATGCCCTGATTGTGTTTAGTTTTTATTCCTACAATAAAATACTATTTTAATAACTTCTTTGGCATTTCATGTTTACACTGGTGCAGCTCCTTGATGTTTTTCCTCCACCTGTGACCAGTTATGTGCAGCATTCAGAGAAATACACTCGTGTAGGCTCAGAGGCCTTAACTTTGCTTTTAGTAATCTGCTGTACACTTTTTCAGTTGTGGTGTTCAGCAATGGTGTATGATATAATGCTCTGTGAAAATTTGAACCTGATGCCTTCTTGAAAGATATCCTCACATCATTAATAAACATCAGATATTTCACCGGTAATGAATTAGCTACTCATTCTATACCTTCTCGAAGGGCAGAGTTTAGCAGATAACAAACAGATAATGAGCAACCTGGCAGGAAATTTGGTCAGAATGGTGATATGAGTCATGTGCTTCTAACGTGTGTCTTGTGGAAACGTGGGAGGAGGCAGAAAGCATTTGAGTTAATACGTGGGGGTTAAATTCTGGTCACAGGATTTTTTTAGGTAAATTCTGTCATGTGAAGGGTAATTAAACCTGCCCTTGCTCTTCTGCTCTTTGAATTTTATTTTTTTTTGCTAAAAAAAAATTTGAAAGGCAATTTTTTTTGGGGGGGGGAAATTATGTGATTATTTTTGGGGGAAAGGTGAAGATGGTTAGAGGCATAGGTGTGACTTATTTCTGAGAAGTTCTTATCTGTTTCTCCTAGTTCAGTTTTATACAAGCAATTTCGTTATGCTGCACTTCATAAATGATACATATATATATATATATATTGCTTCACATTCTAGCTGGTTTCAGATTTGGAGGGGAGATGTGAAATATTTCACTTAAAACTAAAGACTGTTCATTGAGCTTTAATAACAGCTGAGGTTTGGTACTCATGCCAGTACCATTCCCACATACCCATTTTATTTATTATGTCTAGTGGAAAACCTAGATGCTTACTGCTGGGTGGAAAGTTTAGTTGTTGGAACCAAGTTCTCAGGAAGCTGTTGTTTGTTTTTCTTTTCTCCTGACACAGTGTCACTCAATAACATTTAAGGCAGTGCAACACCAGGCTCTGCTTCTTTCACACACATGCATGTGCATGTTGCCCTGACATATGTTTTTAGTGGAAGCAGGCCTTTGAGCTCCCAGTAGAGGTAATGGGGAGTGGAAAGGGTTGGATGCTGAAGCTGCAGTGTGTATTCACAGAAGGGGGTTTCAGCTGTAGCACATTGCTGTGGCTGCATGGAGACAGCTGTGTTGCAGCAGTTGTGTGTGTGCTAACAGTTTTTCACAGCTGTTTTCAGTGTATTACACACACACTTCTTGCATTATTTACTAAAATGCAAGCACTGCATAAATTTTGCTAGTCTACAATGAAATCGGCGTGAAATCACATAGAGGGAAATGTTCCTGTTCTTCTGCAAAGCCCCTTCTTTCTTTCCTCCTCCAAGGAAAAAATAAGCAGCTATGTATGTATGGTCGTGGCCATGCGCATGTTGTGAATTTTCTGGCTTGGGAATGAGTAATTCTGCTTTGCTTCCCAGATTCATGACAGCCTCTGCCTAAATGCAACACAGCTTGCACAGCATGCAACACTTGTGTGAGGATGACTCCCCTCTTCTTTCTCCTGCCCCTATGGGCGTGGGTTGCAGGAGACTCATGTGGGTTGCTTCTAGACTGTTTTGCTGAACGTACCCTTTAATTGTATGTGTAGCTGCTTGCTAGTATATATTTTGAGCAAGGAAAGAGTGGCTGGGCCTGGAGGTGTAAGCCAGTCTTGCAATATGGAAGCAAAATGCCTATAAGCATTCTTTTTTGTGTTTTGGTGAGATTAGTGCTTGGCTTAACTCGTGGCTTGTATCCATAGTGACTCCATAGTAACTGTTACAAGAGCTCTGAAGTGTATTCAGGCGTTTCCAGGCTGACTTTTTACGAAAGTTTTCTTTTCTTCTGAGCTAATGATGTGACTGTCATAGGCTGCTGTTAGTATGGCTGCCAAATGGATCCCACGTGGTAAATCCAGACTGGTGTGGTGCAGAGGTATGCATGCTGCGCACCATGAACGTTCCATGTACAAGCAAGCCTCTGGGGGAGATGGAGTGGCTCTTCTTGGGAGGGCTGTGCTGGAAAGTTGTTTTTCCAAACAGCAGCAGCAGCAACTTTGTTCACCTAATTTGGGGATCACTTTTGCAGAACTTTGTTTCGAGTGCTCAGATTTCCAGATTAATTTCAGTCATTCAAGTTTTAGATGTTTGGAAATTTATTAGTTTCACAGTTCATTTGTGTGTGTGTGTATGTGTTTGGTTGTTGTACTTTTAATGGAAAATGATGCTAACTGCTGTTTGGTAAAGGCAAAAACAAAGCCTTTCTCTTAAGCCAGTGAACTTTTTTCTGTCTGTGCTGGCTCCATCTCTTCTAAATATTGTCTGTCCTTGGGGTGCATTTTCTGGTCGGTTGCCTCAGGTGTTCTGCGTTAATTCTGCAGCCCGATGCTGCCTCTGCTGTGAAAGGGGAAGAAGGAAGCCTCAAGCCTCCATGTGGCAGGCAAGGGGAGCCGATCTGTTCGGGATCATTTCCCATTTGCTGGCCAGAATACGTACAAAATGGCCATTACGTAAATGGGAGTTTAGTCCTTAGAACACTGAACTGCTGCCTACATGGCAATAAGATAATATCTTGTCTTTCTGTGCACAACAGCTTCCTTGAAGCTAGGATGCACTACAGATGAGCAATTGATTTACACAGTGGATCTGACACATCACGTATTTGACAGAGCTTGCTGCCAGCTCCGTAACATTTAGCTCTTTAAGACTCTTTTTCAGTGGCAGCTGCTAGAGAAAAGAAGAAAAGAGAGAATGAGAAATAAATCTACTGTATTACAGTCACAATGAGCTGTGGATCATAGTAGGTTGGAGCTTGAAAGGTGATGTTTTCAGTTTTGCTGGCCAGAGTGGTTGTGGCTCGGGTGGCGTGGGTAAACAATGAGGAGAGAGACAGTCCCTCTGGGAGTCAGTGTCTGACTTAACGAGCCGGCAGTTATTGGAAGATGAATACAGGTGAAGTGAACCGTGCTTTCTAGCTGGTAGTGTGGCTTTTTTCTTCCTTTTCTCCCTTTCTCTTGAAGATCAAAAGCCTAATTTTAGACCAAGCCCTATTTATGAACTCTTCGGTCTCTTTGCTTTACTCTTGCTTTTCTTTTAGAATAGTGGAAAATAAATAGAGCTGTTGGGATCTCCTGGTGTCCGGGGCTAATCCCTGATGCAAGTCAGGCAAAAGGAATAAGAAAGGCCTCAATCTTTCCTAGCAGAGCTTTTGTGTAATTTGTCTCTGTGGGGCTGATCTCTACCTTCCCGCAGCTCTTTAAGTCTTTCCTTGTGATCAGAGACTGAAAAAATGTAACATTGGCTGCTCTGATGTTCAGCAGAGCTTATCTCCTGATCTGTGTGTTCTTGAAGCTGCCAGAACTGGGTAGAGTCCTCTTTCTGAGACCAGCGCTGGGTAGAGCTGAAGTATTGCGTGTCTGTGAATTGTACTCCTGTGTTCATATGGCTCAGTTCAACCATATACATACATATACATATGTATTTACAATAGCATGAGACTGTTGGGTCCTTTTTAGGCTATGACATGGCACAGCCTAAGATCTTTTTCTGCTAACTGGCCACTTCTGCCCTGCTGTGGATCTGTGTGACCTTTTTTGACTTCACCCAGTACAGAATCACAGAACTGCAGAGATCAGAAGGGACCTCTAGAGATTCCCAAGTCCAACCCCTGCTAAAGCAGGTTCCCTACAGCAGGTGAAGTGCTACCTTTCTGTGATTCCTCCCATTGCTCAGCATCTCCCACCTTTCCAGCTCCCACTTATCCCTTCCCAAGACTGTCGTTCTGATTAATCACCAGAATTTTGAATTATAATCTTTTTCTGCAGAATTTTGGCTGTAGGTCATCTGCTGGTGAATTAAGTGCTGCTGCTGGGGGAAGCACACAGACTGTAGGGGTAGTTTGGAGTGAGCCTCCCATTGCTCCGTGCCAATGCTTTTCTTTCCCCTTTCCCTGGGTCAATATCTCAGTTTCTTTTGGTTCTTTCATTAGTGCATATTATCCAATACGGTGACAAAACCCTGGAGACACTTGTGTATTAAGGATAAACGTGAAGAGTAATAGTTAAAGGCTGTGTCAGATTCAGCTCTGATAGCGTAAGGAAGCAGTTTTGCCACAATCACCAGGTGCTGCCAGTTAAAGGCGCTTGTTGTACTGAGTGCCACAGCCTGATATCTCCTCTGTTGGCTGGCAGGTAAGTCTGTTCTCTCCCCGAGTTTTGCAACACTGAGGATCTGCATCGGCCTGAAACTTTGCCTTCAGAGGAGGGCCGAAGGGAGAGTAATCCGTGCAAAACCTTTCTGGGCTGGGAATTGCGAAAGAGGTGTTTCAGCTGGGGGTGGGGGTCTGTGTGCCTTCCCTCCTTAACATGGCTGGAGCTTAATCGAGAAGGGCTGGAGATAAGGGTGCACTGTGCGGGACTAGAGAGGAGTTAATTCATGCAGAAGAGTGCAAGTGGGAGTGCCAAGCAGAGGCAAGAAACCTAACATCCTCTCTCAGCTTTCCAGATTCCCTGCAGCACTGTGCACTGTGCCGGTGTCAGCCCAGGGGAAGGAAGTGGTGTAAGCAGGGCAGGCTGGGTGCGTAGCAACTACATGGCAAAGTGGTTACCATTCCCAAGTGTGGCTGTAACAAAATTGATTTTTCTCCCCTTCAGCTTGGCAGCTCTCCAGGTGCCTGCTTGGGCACAATGGAGCGCGTAGCTGAGAGGGAGGGACTTTGGGGTGATGTTGGGGGAGATACAAAGAGACAGAAGTTTAATCATTGAACTGATCACGCTGGATGGATTTATTTCTGGACTCAATTTCCCAGGAACTCAACTGTCTCGCCCTGGGGGAAATGCCTCAGCTGAAGTTTCTCTAGCTCCAGCTTAGCAAATAAAGACCCATCGCTTTGGAGTTACTCAACAGCAGCTGTCACTACTGACACATCCATCTGCCTCGAGAAAATGTTCGCCGTCCACTTGCTAGCTTTCCATTTTGCAAAGCTAAAAGAGGATCAAATAAAAAAGGTAAGTTAGAGCAGTAACTGAGATTCCTGTTTTCAGAACTGTTACTTGTGCTCTGCGGGGTCTGCAGTGTGTAATACAGGCTAGGTTATGGCTTTTTCTACTGCCGCTATAGAGGCAAATGGCATGAGAAGCATTTGGATACATTTGATGACTGTGAAAATAGGTCTGGTTAGAGCTTTTCCCTGCACAATTATAAATTGCTTTCCAGCAATGGAACTAATGATCTTCAGTAGGGAAAAATGGTATTTAAACTTTACCTGGCAGGGTGTGGTGTAGTCCAGAGGGCAGGAAGGGACCTCTTGTTAAGTTGCTTTGTGAGCAGTGTGGAGGATAGGATTTTTAAATCTGAGTAGGTGTCTGATTCACTCACATGGTAGTAAGGATAGGAAGATCTCCTGGGTGTTTTGGGACAGGTCTTCTGTGATTCAACACACAGTTCCAACTAATGTTGGTGGAATTAGAAGTGGAAAAGCTAAAAGTGAACTGGATCAGAAGCTGTCAGTACTGGAACTGAGCTGCCTGGTGGTTGCTTTTCCCATTTGCTTTCATGGCTGGGCTGCAGTGGGTTGTTATCTCTCCATCATAAGACCATGTGGGACCTGTAAGCTCGAGTTAGAGGCACTCTGGTTTATAGACATGTCCCCAGGGGTGCTGTGTTTTCCTGGCATCTACACAGAGTGCTTTGTGGCTGCCACCACCCAGCCCTATCGTTTTACAGCCAGCTGGAGGTGGGGCACTCTGCAGGCGCATGGCAGGGGGTAGTGCTGCCTCCATGGCAGGGTGAGCAGCACTGGGGTGTCCTCACTGTGCCTGTGCTTACACATGGAGGCTCATTCTTAGGAAGCTTCTTCTTCAGTAACTCCACCTTGAAGAGCAGTGTGCCAATAGATGGGCTGGTGTCTGCAGTCAGATGTCTCTGATGGCCACAGCCCTTTTGTCCCCATGTGATCAGAAGGGGGCCCTTGTGCTCCTGAAAACCAGATCTAAGGTCTCTCATCTGGACAGTGCTTTTTTTTTCTTCCCTGTTTTTACAAAGAAACGGAGAGACCTTCTGGAGCACTGCTTGGGTAGAATGGGCTCTTACAAGAAACACCCAGTGTGTAGCTGAGGGAGGGTTTTCCTGAAGTGGGGACAGTGGAGAGGGGGGCAGAAACATTCTGTGAAACTATTAGAAAAATAAGATCTTTCTGCTAGGTGCAAACTAATCTTGCCTGAAGGCAAGAAAATGCATTGCTGTGCAGAGGTTTCTTAGGAAGGAAGCCCAGCGTAGGCAGTATGGAGCAGAGCTGATTTCTCTCTAATTAGAGAGGAGTGCTTCCCTCCCTACCTGTCCCAGGCTTGTTTGCCTTCTGGTGTCAAGAACAAGAGCCTCTCTGCCATGAAAACAGTGCAGTTTCTATGTTGAGGTAAGACATTTAAAAACAAGGACTATACTTGTGTTGGGAGGGAGGTGGTGCAGCAAATTTTGGTGTTGCATGGCCTGGCCATTCCTGCATTTGTAAGCCACTGATATGGTAGTGTGCCCTTGCTCTGGTTGTAAATCATGCTAGAGAGTAAGCAGGCTGCACCTTATCTGGCTCCTTGGGGAGGACTGTTTCCTTCTATGGCTGTAGGTAAACAGGGCAGAGAATGCAATTCCATGGGGTGCAGAGAGCTTGTATGTGATGTCTGCAAATACAAACATGGGCATTTTTATTGCTCTTTAGTTTTATTTCCTCAAAGAATTATCTCAGTAGGTTATATGGGCCTGTGTGAGAGTGCATGGGTGCTGCGTGTCTCCAGTCATCGTGTTTTCTTCTTTTGGTATGCCCAAGAAAGCAGTGCTGGTGTCTGGGCTGGGATGGTGGATCCTACACAGTGGTGGGGTCATAGGAAAGCCCTAGAGGTAATCCAGTGGTTGTCCAAACTGGGGCTACAGAGAAATATCTAAACAATGGTCTTTTTAAGGCATGGCTGTGTCTTAAGGCAATTGGTGCTTCTTGACAATGGCATCTTGTAGTTTGTTTTTCTCCTGCTGTTAGGAAAGGCCTGCATTATTTCCAGGGGGCTGACACTCTCAAATGGGTTACTGTTGACCATCCATTTAAAACAGGTCTGTGAATATGTAACCAGGTAATTGGTTTGTGCCTCATTAACATGGGTGGCCAGTCACTTACAGAATAGGCCAGTTTATCCACAACCTGCCTTCTTTGTTTAAACAATGCCACTTCTTAGATCCTCTATTTCCCTCTAATTCAACTGGCCTTTATTTTGATCATATGTTGTGAATAACACACTCTTAAGGAAGTATATTTATTGCACCCAGAATTGTTTTCTAGACGTAATCCTAACATCACAGAGAACAGAGGGCAGAGCTGGGGTGAGAAACAGGCTTTGAGCTCCAGCCTGGCATGCCAGCAAAGTTAATTGTCTGTGGAGTGATGCAGTAGCTGAATAGATGTTTTCAGACTGTAGCCGACACGCTTGGGCACTGACAGCATTTTCTGGACCTGACTCAGAGGGGTCAGATCCTCACCAGCTTTGCTGTTCTAGTTCATTACATGAACAGGAGGAAAAGATGGGGTAAGAACAGCCTGTGGGGATGTAGGGAGTCTTGTGGGCTTATGTGGGGCAGGTGTTATTGGTTCATCAGAAAAGATGGCTTAGTTTCTGTCAGTAAGGTTCATGAAAGCAGCAGCCCTGACAGCCAGCTGCTGAACACTGAGCAGCATGCGTGCCTTCCAAGTAACATCTTCTCTGCTTCCAGGTTGACAGGTACCTGTACCACATGCGTCTCTCCGACGATGTCTTACTGGACGTGATGGCTCGCTTCCAGGCCGAGATGGTGAAGGGCCTGGGCAGAGACACCAACCCCACAGCGACAGTCAAAATGCTGCCATCATTTGTGCGCTCACTTCCTGATGGCTCGGGTGAGTTCCCTCTGCTCCACCACAGCAGTGCTGGTTTAGGGAACAGATGGGTTGCTGCCTGTACTCAAGGACAGTGTAGCAAGAGCACAGGGCAGCCCGTGACCTACTTTACTGCCTTACCTCATGCTCAGCAAGCAGATGTCTGCTGAGGAGACAACAGACTTGTGGGGGCTGGCAGGGCTTTTTCCGCACACCAGGTGCATTTAGGCCAAGTGCTGCTTGTTAGAAAGAAAGGCTTAGTTATAGATCTTAGGAAGCAGCCTCTTTAGTCTGCAAATGTGGCTGTACCTATTGCAGGCCTCATAGCAGGAGCTGTGGCTGGACGTGGCAAGGGCAGCCTCTACAGCCCAGAGCCTGCAGTGCAGCGTGCTGCAGGTGTGGGGATGTGAGCATTGTTGGTCCTGGTCACTGCCCGGGTACAGGATCTAAAAGCCAGTCCTGCTTGGAGACATGCACACCCAAGGTAGCTCTGAGGCTCCTGGCTCAGCTGGTGCCAGCAGTGCAGGCTGACATAATTTTTTGTCCTAAGCAACATAATTTGGTTGGTTTTTTTTTTTTTTTTTCTGTATAACTGAGTCTTTGAATTTTTGTAAGGCCTAGGTGAGGATGCAGTGCATAACACCTGTTCATGCAGAAAAATGTAAGAAATGCTGCTCTGTACATAATTTCCAGAGGAATTTATTCCTTCTGAAGTTAATCTTCTCACAGTTAAATGAGAAATAATAGCTTTTATGGCATTCGGTGGTAGTCTAAAGTTTCAAAGTCCAAAGTTTCAAGGCAGTCCTTTGAAATTAGGGATGTCTAGACAGAGTATATATAATTCCTCAGAAAGTGCCCGGTTGGTGTTGAGTACCCTTCCTCTGACTGCAGCCTCCACCAAAGAAAAATAAATCTTAGCCTAGCCCCTGTTACCTCTTTGCCATCAGGTCCTACAGTCTCGTACGACACTGATCCTATCCGGAAGTTGCAAGGAGCACCTAAGGTCAGGAGACTTGGGAAATTACATGTCATGTCAGCGTTGTTGCAAAACTTTGTGTTCCTCAAGGCCAACGCTGGACAGTGATCTCTTGGCCTGTGTAGCCTTTCCTCTGTACCAAGGACATACTTCGGTGTCATGTTGGGCTACTGTTATTGATACACCCATTTTAAGTATGACATTGATTTTTCTATTTTTGTTCCTTTGCTGAATTCCTTATTGGTTATTCTGTTTCATAACAAAACTTCCAGCAGGTTCAAACACCTCCAACTTGGCTGGATTATGCCACTTGCAATAGCAGTGAACTTTCAGATTTTTTCACTGCCCATAGTGTTACTATCTGGAGTGACCTGTGTGGAGCATCATTTTTAATGATTTAGGGATTGATGATCTGACTAATGTCATGGTTTACTGAGTAACCCAGTTTGTCTCGTCACCTCTATCATATGTAGCTGTGGTATTACAGGTGTAATTTCCCGCTTCCTTCCCTTTCAGGGTCATGTTTGATAAAATTTAGTCAGGTGCTTGGACCATGGAACAAAGATCATGCAGGGCTATGACATGCCAGTGTGTTTTCCTTTGAGGAAGGGCCTTTTCACGTGGGGTGGGTAGATAAGTGCTTTATTGTAGCAGTGAGTACAAAATGTCCTTGGGCCTTTCTTTCCGCAAAGTTCATCCTTTTCCAGCTTGAAAACGTGCTGCTGTGAAAGGAGCAAAGTGGGCAAAACCAGGCTGCTAAATAAAAAAACAAAAACATATAAATTAGGGCATTGTGGGATTGCAGCCTTCCTGGTGGTGGTCCCAGGCCCAAGGGGGTGGGATCCTGTGGTCATGGTGAGGCAGGAGCTCTGAGCTGCCTTCTGGGGGATGCTTGCTGCTCTGGGCCGTGCTTGCCAGCCATCACCACTGATGGCTGCCCACTTGTTTTGCAGAGAAGGGTGATTTCCTCGCTGTTGACCTGGGTGGCTCCCAGTTTCGTGCCCTCGAGGTGAAGGTGTTTAATGATGGGAGACAGAGCAGCCAACTGGAGAGCAAGTTTTACCCTACACCAAAGGAAGTCATACAGGGCAGTGGAGCAGAGGTAGGCCATGCAAGGTCTTTGGTGGTGGTGCCACACTTCGGTCAGTGTCTGCTAGTCAAAGCCTGACTCTGTCCTCTCCTTTCTCCCGCAGCTCTTCAGTTACGTTGCTGACTGTCTGTCAGACTTCATGGAGTCCAGAAACCTGAAGCATAAGAAGTTACCTCTTGGATTTACGTTCTCTTTTCCGTGCAAACAGACCGAACTAGAAGAGGTAAGGTGCAAAAAAGATATTGGCGAGCCTAGCTTGTTGCAGAATCCATAGAAGCTATTGCATGGAAGTGTTACCTCGTGGCCTTTTTGAGGTATTGCCTATCCATAGCACTCTGAAGAAGGAATGGATGAGCACTGCCATTTAATTACAGTTGACTACCATTCAAGGACTTGTTCCTTATCTCAAGGCAACAGAATCTTTATTATTTAGCTTAATTAATATCTTATTCCGTAGTAACCATGTGTTTGTACGAAGTCTGATGGACTTTAAATCACATATTTTTGGGTTCATCCTTCCTTTTTGATCCCTTCTCATTCAGTACTTTTTACAATTGATAGTAATTAGGAAAGACTTGTAGCAGAGCTGCTTGAAAGGCCACATGGAAGAACTGGTTACAAATATTTTGTAGCCTCTTATAATTTTTCTTGTCTTTCTGGGGATCTGTGCTTTGGGTTCCAGTCCTGCAAATGCTTTGTATTTTATGCCGTTAGTGTGTTCCAAACACCGATAAAGCCACGCATGCTTTAAACAAAGCACAGGGAGGTGCATTTAGAGGACTGGGACTTCATTTCTATGCCCGTTTAGTTGAGTGGGTGCTGACATGCCCCCAGCTGAGGGTGAGATCTTTTGCTATGACTTATTTTTGCCTAAATATTCATGTGTGGAGAGAGATAGTGGTCTTCCCACAGGTTTGCATGCCAAGGCTAGAGCTTTTGAGTCACTGAAGTTTTACTTTGCAGGGAGTCCTTCTTTCCTGGACAAAACACTTCAAGGCCCGAGGAGTGCAGGGCACAGACGTAGCGAGCTCTCTGCGCAAGGCACTCCAGAAACATAAGGCAAGTTCTGTATCTGAATCTGAGTGGCTAATCTGTTCTTAGTGTGTGAGTTGTTTAGGGAATTGTTGGACATTCTCCGATGGCAGCCAGTAGCAAGCATCCAAAATGGCTGTACATTGAGTATATCTGGCTGTGGGCCTCAGAGGGATGGAGTGATTGATGGTAATTTTTGAAGTCAGCAGTAAAACTCAATTAAATCTGCCTTTAAACTAGTGTATTCTTTTAAATAGCATGATGCCTAATATTTTGGGAAGTCTTGTTTTTCATACTTTGTGCTATTGGTGACATAATCTAAGAAAAATCATTTCTTGGCATCTTTGGAATAAAGAGGAAACTCTTCTGTTTTCTCACATGGTAAAAATACAGCCTTTATTTTGGTTCACTTCTTTCTCTGCATCAGACTTGCTGTAGCTGGTAGGATCAAAGGATCTGAGAATCCCTGGGTGAAGTCTAGCCCCCTGCTTATGTTGGCACCCGTGTTACAGGAATCATTGATAACTTTGACCATGCTTAATCAAGTTGCCTCGGTGTGAAAAGGGAACTGCACATCTCTGTTGGAAAGGCTTTTCACATGTGTGTCACACTGCTGCAAGCCTTGCATCGAATAGTTACATTTATGTCTCCTTTTACTGCCAGTTTTGCCTGGGGTCAGTTTGTCGATCTGTCACTTTGTGGGGATCTGCTCATTGGGTGGGACATTGTCTGAGCCTGAGCGAGCTACTACAACGCAGTGTGTAAGGACAGCCACACCAGTGTTAGTAAATCACAGGGCTCAAACCAAAGATGTTGCTCTTCTGGTAAAAAAATGATGAATCACGTAAAAATAAGTCATGCAACTGAAGATCCTGTCTGGCCCATCACTTGAGAATTCTGAGATATTTTCTGCTTTACAGTGTTGTAGGGATAATGTTGTAAGAGGAAATAGCGTATCTTTAAATGGAAGAGTTTTCCTAAACTAATCAAGTACAAAGGCTTTGTAAGCATTTTTCTGTTAATTGCTCGTCTTCATGCTGTTAGGACATAGACGTCGATGTTTTGGCCATGGTCAATGACACTGTAGGAACCATGATGACCTGCGGATACGATGACCCGCGCTGTGAAGTTGGACTCATAATTGGTAACTTTTTCTGCTCACTATGCATTGTCTTTTTCCTTGTTTGATTAATCCTAATTAATCTTGAGTAGGAGGGAGTGTCCCAGTAGCGGAAGGAGCAGGAAGGAAGCGGAAAAAAAACAATGGCTGATTTTCAAGCACGGCTGCCTTCTGTAAAGCAGCTGTTTTTATGCTGATCACATTGCCATCAAATACCACAGTCCCCATTTTGTCTGGGTTCAGTTGTGACCGGCATACTAAACTTTTCTGCTGACTGAGTAGAAAATTACTGTCTGTCTGTCCAGAGAAAGCTGAATTCATCTCACGTCTGGTAGTTAGGATCAGCTAGGCTTTCCATAACCCTTCCACTTCACACACAATGGTGACTTTTTAAAGGCACATGGAAGTACATTTGAGATAGGGGAAAAATTGGTTTTAAACAAGTCAAACCTTACATGAATTTCTCATACTTTCACTCACTGATAAATGATTACTTAACAAGTACAGATGGCTTGATATTAGCATCTTTACCACTGGGTTATGTGTTCATATTTTCTTTCAAAGGCAATATATTGACTTGTTTGCAAACGTGGACATAAAACAGAAAGGAAGCCTGAGGCAGATGGCTAATTTAACCACACTGGCTCTAACACAAACAGGGACTGGCACCAACGCATGCTACATGGAGGAGATGAGGCACATTGATTTGGTGGAAGGTGATGAAGGGAGAATGTGCATTAACACAGAGTGGGGTGCCTTTGGAGATGATGGTGCTTTGGATGACCTCCGCACGGAGTTTGATCGGGAACTTGATCTGGGATCTCTCAATCCTGGAAAACAATTGTAAGTGACTCCCTGGGTGATTTGATTTGGCCATCTGAGCTCTCTGAGTGCATTTCTGGCTTTTCCCAGGAGTCCCTTTGGAACAGGAATCCAGCTAAGCGAACCTGAACAAACTTGGCCTTGGTCCTGTCCTATTCAGATCTTTCTCTTCAGGGAAGGGTGGGCTTCTGGGAAGGTGGGTACACCTCCCTGCCTCCCAGGCCAAAGGGTTGCTGCTGCAGTCACTTACTTGTCATTAAAAATAGGTTGTTGCTCTGGTTTTTGAATAGTTTTTTTAATTACTTATTTATCTTGAGCTGGAGTTGGGTCCCAGGACCTCATGAAGGCATCACGTCCACAGCTTAGCTTCTGGTTCCCTTTGTAGGTGCTTAAATGTGATCAACCTGCATAAGAACATTCTTGAAGTTGCAGTGGCTTTGGTGAGCTGATGGACGCTTTGTAATCCTTCTTGCTCCCCATTCCAGGTTTGAGAAGATGATCAGTAGCCTGTATTTGGGGGAACTTGTAAGACTCATTCTTCTTAAAATGACAAAAGAAGGTCTGCTTTTCAATGGAAAAGTGTCGGCAGCTCTGCTTACTAAGGGCAAGATTGAAATGAAACACGTGTCTGCAATGGAAAAGTAAGACCCTGAGATAAGCCCTTTAACAGAGGGGCTGTTAAATTTTCACAAGCACAGCAATGATAATTAATATTTCATTATAATCAGGGAGTGCTGGGAGTTGATCGTGAACAGTTCAACATGATTTTACTTTTGCCTAGGAGAAAAATGGATCCTTCTGTAAGTAGAAGTGATGGAGGATCGAGTTTTAAGAAAATATCACAGTAGGAAATGTATTGTTAACCATCACAGAACACAGGTTCTTTAAGTAACTTATTTGGAGACCTGAGCGTGTGGGGTGATTTTTGCAGTTTTCAGCCTCTGAGATGTTTAAATACTGGGGCTGTGGATGGGCAAGGCATGCTCTAGGTCACTTAATGGATGGCTGCATGGGAAGCTGAATCTTGGTCTACACTGTAGAATAATTCCCTTGTACTGAGTGAAGCTGCTGTGCCCTTCTTCTATGAACTAAATATTTATCCTGTTCCGTACCTGGCCAGCCTATCTGTATGTCTTGCATAAAACTGAGCTCCAGGGAATAGCCTCTTAAAAGTCTGGTCTCTCTCCCAGATACTTCTGGGAGTAGCGTGGAAAAGGCACTACTGATCTATGGAACCAATTACGACACTGCTCAATAGGTTGTGCCTCGGTCTTCTCTCGTTTGTTTGAGCCAACATGCAGATACTGATTTAAGTGCTGCCTTAATATCTTTGCATTAGGTGATCCTTTCCTTTGTTTTGGGTTAGATATAAGGAAGGTCTGAGCAACACAAAAGAGATCCTTACAGAGCTGAACCTGTTTCCCTCTGAAGATGATTGCATTGCCGTTCAGCATGTCTGCACCATTGTGTCCTTCCGCTCAGCCAATCTCTGCGCTGCAGCCCTAGCAGCCATACTGACCCGACTGAGAGAGAATAAAAAACTGCTACGGCTGCGAACCACTGTTGGGATTGATGGAGGACTCTATAAAACCCACCCCCAGTAAGCAACTACAGAGGGTTTGATAATTACTGGAGGCATGTTGATGTCGCAGTCTCCACCTGCATATATGTGTGGCTTTTGGAGAAGTGCTTGTTTTGCTGCAGGGGTGGGATGAGATGTGGTGGAATGTAGAGGGTCAGATTGGCCTCATTATTGCAAAGCTGCTTCAGGAGCTTTAGAGATTGGGGTGGGACTGGAGGAGGGAACATCATGACATGGCATACTAGCATCTGAGTAAGAGCAATTGATTTTCCAAGTGATTCCTGAGCATCCAGGACACTTGCTGTTCATTGTTTCCTTGTTTTTGTTTTCCCTATGCTTACATTTCTCCCACTCTGAAGGCTTATTATCTGCTTTCTGATGGTGGGCTCTCCATTCTTGCCTGGCTTTTCTCCCTTGGCACTCACACTTGTTTAGAGGCATCTTCGCATTCCTGTAAGCACACAGCTTCTGCGGAACAGCCAGAAATCAGAAGCATTGTGCCTGTTTCCCAGTTTCTAACTCTGCACTCCTCTGGCAGCACTTCAGCGCTTGCTGTGTTGAATGTGTACATGCATTAGAAGCATATGCAAAGCAAGCCATGTGCGAAATGTTCTTTATTCCTGTAGATACCCCAAACGCCTGCACAAGGTAGTGAGAAGGCTGGTCCCAAATTGTGACGTCCGGTTCCTCCTCTCTCAGAGTGGCAGTGCAAAGGGGGCTGCCATGGTGACAGCGGTGGCATACAGGCTGGCTGCTCAGCGCAAGCAAATTGATGCTGTTCTTGCACCTTTCGTGCTATCCCTGGAGACCCTCAGAGATGTAAAGAACAAAATGAGGACCGAGCTGGAGTATGGGCTAAAGAGAGAGACACAAGACAGGGCTACAGTGAAGATGTTGCCTACATATGTCTGTGGGACACCAGATGGAACAGGTAAAGTTATTTCCTGGTCACCTGGAGATGGTGCAGGAAAGCTGCTTGTCTGGCAAATGCCACAATTTCTGTTGGCAAACCAATGTTTCCTGCCATATTACCTGGCTGGTCCATTAGCCTTTGGCCTAACATACAGATGGGATAAATGCCATAGGGAGCAGTGTGCTGTCATTGGCCCAGGTGAAGTTTCTTGCAGATGTTCCAGTCACATCTCGCTAGATGTGACTGGAAAACATGCTAAAAGAAGCACCAAAATGAAATATCTTTCTTCTCTTACAGAGAAGGGAAAATACCTTGCCCTTGATCTTGGTGGGACAAATTTCAGGGTTCTGCTCGTCAAAATTAGAAGTGGAAGAAGGAGATCAGTACGAATGTATAACAAAATATTTGCCATTCCTTTGGAGATCATGCAAGGGACAGGGGAAGAGGTAACTTCTAAAGAACACTTAATTGATCCAACTGAGCCTCAGTGCATGGGATCGAATGTGAGATGTATATGCTTTTTCTGCCCTTCCAGCTCTTTGACCATATAGTTCAGTGCATAGCAGACTTCTTGGAGTATATGGGGATTAAAGGCGCCCGCCTACCTCTGGGTTTCACCTTCTCCTTCCCATGCAGGCAAGCCAGCATCGACAAGGTAAGGACTGCAAGAAAGAATGAGTCAAATGGCAGCTGATGTCATTTAGGGGGAGGAAGGATTGTTGGTTGGGAGATTGCCAGCAAAAACTCTTCTTCTGAATGTTTTCCTCCAGGTAGGACTTGACAAGGTTTTTAGTGAGCAGAACTGAATTTGCTTGTTCAGAGCTTGGAAGGGTTAGACCACTCTGACTTTGATTTGTCAATCTGACACATACGGCTTTATGACAGATTTTATACCTTTATCTTTCCAGATCTGATGTAAGAATAGTAATTACACTTAAAAAAATCAAATTCAGGAAGAAATCATTCTTGATTATTTTAGTTCATTTTCTAAAGAGAAGAAAAGAGGTTTTTCTGCCTACTACCGGTCAAATATTTACCGTACATTGGGAAATGAGGGATTACTATTTTATTAAATGTTTTTATGTTCTGGTGGTTTTTGTAGTACTCTCTAAATCTTGAGACTAGTCTAACCTGCCTCAATTGTCCGCTCACAGTTGTCATTATAGCAGTAGGAGTTGTCCGTTTGTTGGAAGACCACTCAATATGCTTTCGAAACCAGCAGCACAGGATTTAGATCTTGGCAAATCACGGAGAAACAATCTCCAGAGCAGTAATGGCGAGCTGAAATAGAGATTTTTGTTTGTTTGTTTTGAAGAGCAGTTTTTTTTCCCCCAGTCATCTCTTGTTTGTTTTTCCTATTTTTGGACAGACAGTGCAGAGCCAGTCACCAAATGGAAGGCTCATTACTTCACAGAACCTGGAAAACTGCTTCTGTTGAGCCTGGAGTAGCGATGATCATAGCGACTGTTATTCAGTGAATGAGCCTAACATTAACAGTTGATGTTTGTTAATGTTAGTTGGGTGTGTTTATTTACTGCAAACAGATTTTTTGGGTAGTCTTTCCCCCACAAATGATGTAATGAATGTGTGCACAGGAGGTGAGATGGGAATGTTTTCCAAAGGAGAAAAGAGTGTTAGAAGGCACTGAGTTGATAAATGCCTGTATAAACCTGAAGTCAATCCTATCTGTAATTGAGTCATAAAGATATGTGGACATGCACTCTGGACTGGGCACTCACAGTAGCCTGGCCATGGAAATAACAATATGTAAAACAGTAAAAAAAAAAAAATAGTTCAGGAACAAAGAAAAAAGCATATATGGTCTTCTCTCTATCTTCATTTTATGGTTTTCTCCCTCTTCTGTTTCAGGGAACACTTGTGGGATGGACAAAAGGATTCAAGGCAACTGATTGTGAAGGGGAAGATGTTGTTGATATGCTGAGGGAGGCCATCAGGAGAAGAAATGTGAGCTATTCTTTTCTGAGCTTCCTGATGTATTTAATGCGTGCTGCCTCTTTCGCCTTAACTCCACTGGTGACTGTGACTTGTGTTCTAGGAGTTTGACTTGGACATCGTAGCGGTGGTGAATGACACTGTTGGGACAATGATGACTTGTGGATATGAGGATCCGAACTGTGAGATCGGCCTTATTGCAGGTATGGTGATGTTGAAACCACCACTGTAAGCAGCTGCTTGGCTTCACACACTCGTTTACAATTTGTAAAACAATGTCCTTTATTTGCATTTGATATATGGTATTACTATTCACTTGGGGTTCTTGGCAGATTTGTATGCTATTCAACAGAGCAGACAGAAGCACTGATAGCAGATACTATCAGCAGTTCAACAGGTTCAGGATCTGATGAAGCTCAGTAAGTGGGTGCATGGTGAAAGAGCATGAGAACAGTAGATATAGCATGGGTCTTTGTTTTAGCTAATGGTTCGTGGTGCATTATAACCAAACTGGCAGCAGTGACTGATCAGTGCTTGCCAATGGCTGCCAAAGCCATTTCTGACCTATAACAGGGAATCCGTGTTCCTCTGCACTGGGAATATTCTGGACCCACTTCACTCAGTAACATTTCTGTTTTAATACTGTACAGCACACACACTCAGGGAAGCATTACTGCCAATGCCTGCTTGTCTAAGACCTGGAGAGATCTTTGAAATGGAGAAGAGAGCTTTAAAGATGATCACTGCAATCACCTTTCTTGTATTTAAGGTGCTACTTCACTCTTCTGACTGAACCCTTAATAATTCTTTCCTCCTAGGAACAGGTAGCAATGTGTGCTACATGGAGGACATGAAGAACATAGAAATAGTTGAAGGGAATGAAGGAAAAATGTGCATTAATACAGAATGGGGAGGATTTGGTGACAATGGCTGCATTGACAACATCAGAACAAAATATGATAAAGAAGTAGATGAAGGCTCGCTAAATGCAGGGAAACAGAGGTAAATGTGATGATTCTGGTGCTAAGAACCAGATTGAGTGAGTCTTTGAGATGCTGACTGCTTTATCAAATGTGAATAATGAAAATACTTTGAAAGGAAACTTTAATATTGATTCATTTGGTGGTTGAAAAATGACTATTGCTTTGAAGGTTTTACTGCTTTCCTGAGTTCATCATGCTGATCAGATGCGTACATACCACTCCTGTTAAATAACCTGCAACCCCTTTGAAAGCACTTTTCTTCTTTGGTATTTTAACAGATATGAAAAAATGACCAGTGGAATGTATCTAGGTGAGATAGTGAGGCAAATTTTGATCGACTTGACCAAACAAGGGCTGCTGTTCAGAGGACAGATTTCAGAATCACTCAGGAAAAGAGGCATATTTGAAACAAAATTCCTATCTCAGATTGAGAGGTAAAGTTAATTAATTTACTTGTTATGATTCCCCAAGGTCTTCTAGGACCTGTAGAAAAGAATCTTCTGTGAAACTGTGGAGCCCTTTTCTTCAAGAAATCAATTAAGGTTCTCTCCTTTGCCCCCAAACCCTCAGCCTTAACTCAAATGATGAATCATCATTTAATTTCCACACAGCTATGTTGTCTTCATTATCTTAGCCATTGAATACAATTGCACTTGGAATCTTTTTTTGTAGAACTTCAATACTTAAAAATAATTAATTAAAACTCAGTGTTATATAAATACCCCCAGAACATGTGCTTACTTACTTATCTGTGCATGACTACAACAGTCCTCAGGGCTGTTTGAAACCCTTTGACTACTGAAAAAAATTTGAATGTGTTGTCTTGGCCATTAGATTAAAGAACAACACAGTCAAATGACTGATCTGACACAGCTTCCTCATGGCATTGGGAGCTAAGTGAATAACCGGAAATACAGTTGAACATAACAAAGAATGGGCCATGAGCAAGTTTGGGATCTGGACTGAAATCTGCTTTAAAACAATTAGAGGATGTGAGAACTGGAAGCGGTGGTCCCATTTCCTTTGAATAATGACAGAATCTCATCTGGAAGGCTTTAGAAGTTTTGTACCTGCCAGAGCTTCCCATAATACCGTGACGCTGCCTGTGTTTCCCTTTATGCAGCGACCGGCTTGCCCTCCTCCAAGTCCGACGGATTCTGCAGCAGCTCGGCCTCGACAGCACTTGTGAAGACAGCATAATTGTGAAAGAGGTGTGTGGGGCTGTTTCCAGGAGAGCTGCCCAGCTCTGTGGGGCAGGACTGGCGGCCATTGTAGAGAAGAAGAGAGAAAACCGAGGTGTGGAGCACTTGCAAATTACTGTTGGAGTAGACGGGACTTTGTACAAGCTTCATCCACAGTGAGTACCTTGACGTCCATCCTTTTGCTGTTTGCTCATTTCTGTGAACACACAGTGAGCTCTACTAGCCTTCTTCTGAGGTAGTAAAAAATGAGAGAGGATAAAGATCTAGCATGCTTCCAAATATCCTGTCATTTCCTCCGCCTAGGCAAAGAATTGAAAACTGGAAAGAAAAGTCCAATTACCAGTTGAAGGCTCTTGCTCTGTGGGGTACTGAGGAAACTTTTCTAGTATTTATTTTTCAGTGTTTCAGGGGATTTCTACAATATCTGGGTATTTCCAGAAGGAAAGCTGTGTTGAGTTTTAAGAGCTGGGACAGTCTTTTGTGTGCAAGGCTTTGAGATGTATTAACTTTTGAGTTGTGAGAAGAGGCAACATGGAGTACTGCATCCAGGTCGTGGACACCAGCATAAAAAAGATGTGGACTTTTTAGAGTCATGAAGATGACCAGAGAGCTGGAGCACCTTACATGTGAAGAAAGGCAAATGGAGCTAGGCTTGTTCAGACTGGAGAAGAGACAGCTCCAGGGAGACCTCACTGAGGTCTTTCAGTACTGAAGGGGGTGTATAGAAAACAAACAAACAAACATAAAAAAAGGGATAGCAACCTCTTACACAGATAGATGATGATAGGACAAAGGGGAATGGCTTTAAACTAAAAGACCTGAGATTTAGGTTAGACGTTAAGAAGAAATTCTTCAATCAGAGGGCGGTGAGGCGCTGGCACTGCTGCCCAGAGCTGTTGGTGCCCCATCCCTGGAGATACTCGGTGCCATGGATGGGGCGCTGGGCAGCCTGAGCTGCTGGGGGGCAGCCAGCCCATGGGAGGGGTTGAGGCTGGCTGGGCTTTAAGGTCCCTTCCAACCCAAGCCATTGCATGAGAAGCACTTCCTCCATAGTCTCTAAAGGCAAGAGACCTGTCTGATATGTTGCTGAGCAAAATTAAAGTAGAAATACAGAAATTAAAATCTGATAGAGTATAGGAACTTGTCTCTGTTTTGTATAGGAGGAAAAACAAATCAAAAGGAATGCTCTGGAGAATGATTGGAAGATGTTGGTTAAGGTTATGGTTCCTCACCAGTAGATAAAAGCAAAGGTCTCAGATCAGAAAAGCATTCCTAGAATATTATTCTCTCCCTTTTCTTTCAGTTTTTCTAGGGTCCTGCAGGAAACGGTGAAGGAACTGGCACCTCGGTGTGATGTGACTTTCATGCTCTCTGAAGATGGGAGCGGGAAGGGAGCTGCTCTCATTACTGCAGTAGCAAAAAGATTGCATAATATTGGACAGAAGTAAAAATGAGATGTCAATTCATTTCAACACTACCACATGTGTGCACTAGAGATTTGTTGAGCTGTGATTGAAGATAGCTTTGCCAGACACCAGTATACAGGTACCTGTTTTTCAGAGAGCAGTTGGTTATTGAGCAGCCAGGATTGTGGATTTTTGTTCTTTGGACGCCTCTTGGGTCTGGTGTTTCTGCTCCCCGCCATTATGTCTTGAAACACTGCAATGTACTCAATTCTCTACTTCCTGAAGTGCATCTGTAACATGTATGGGAGAGTCAGACAAACAAAAAAGCCCAATCCAACCAACCAACCAAAAACCCAACAGTGTATTTTTACAACGGTTTAATTAAGCTACTGTAGTACAAGCAAATCTATCACAAGCTTCTTAGATTTGGTATGATTTTTAGTTTTGACTTGGCCTGTCTCAAGGAATGTTGAGATCTAGTGTTGCACATATCCAGTGGACATGTTTGTTCAATGCATCCCAGGTTTCACAATAAATCTGCAAATAAATAAAATGAATGGGCTTTGGTCAGTGATGCTTCCCCCAACACCCAGCTACATTGGTTATGAGTGTATTGTAATGTAGTACTTCCCTGAAGTACTGGAGTGTGTTTAATGATGCAGTGAAAAAGAAGTGTGATTCCAAAGAATATCAGTTTGTGCCAAGATATCTTAGTGCATTTCAGTGCACGTAAACATAAACAGCAATGGATGGATTTTGATTGTGACTACTTTTATTTGATTCTTGGGGAAAGAGAGGATGTAGAAGCAACAACAAGGTCTGCCACGTGTATGTTAGAGCTACCCAAAGGGTATCAATATGGTTCATCTTTGGGCCATCAAAATAGCTTTGTAGAGAGGAAAAAAGAATCACTTGAATTTTTGAAATTCTCCTATTTGTTATCCCTCAGTGATCTGCATGCCTGTTTGAGGGAAGATGATAGCTTCCATTTTGTGGAAGGGACTTTATCCTTGCTTTTCATTGTCTGTTGCCTGCTGCTCTGCCTGTCTGCAGTTTGTTGTAAATAAATCCGTGGTGCTGTGAGTCTTTGCTTCTCTGTCTAGTGCCTCTTCTGAGTTGTGGGAAGAACATGCAGGCAAGTCAGAACTTTCTTTAAATCTACGTATAACAGTACTCAGCAGCATTGCAGTTATTACAAAAGTGGCTTGCAGGCAGGACCTAACTGGAGCCAAGTTTACCTCTGTTTAATTTATCAGTAACATGCCCAAAGGCCTGCAAACACCGGGAAAATAACTCATGCTCTTGTGTCACCAAATGTCCTTCCCCTGATGTACACGTTTCAGAGTAAACTGAAACAATAATGTGATGCAGAGAAGCAGCAGATCTGGAGCTTGCTATTCTGTTCTCAAGTATTGCGGGGTCTCCTGAGCTCCTCTCTTCTCGAGTATTTTCTTCTACTCAGGCTAGCAGCAGAAAGTGGGGCCAAGAAAGCCTTACATGGGTCAAAAGTAACTATTGTGCAGGGGGATAAGCAGCTGAATTTATGTAATTATCTGTAATAAGGCTGACGGGTTTAAATTTAGCAATGACAAATACAAAAAGTGAAGATACCGACCTTTTCTGTTTTGTAGTTTTTTTAGAAGAAACATATCAGCAGCTCTCTGTCTGTGCTGGGGCCACGGGATGGGTAAAGAATAGGAGCTGGAAATAATTTTTATTTTTGGAAGGAGTTCCTCACCATTTGGAGCTCCCCGTACAGGGCAACTGAGAAGAGACACGCTGTGAACTCATATTTACTGTTTTCATCCTTCTGTCAAGCAGCTTAGTATTTTACTTTTTGCCTATATTTCTGAATCCATTGAGTCACAGAAACTGAAGCTTGCTATGCAGGGGGGGCAAAGTTATTTGGAGCTGGCTGTTTTCCTAATGATGAACAGGCTAAATTCAGTGGGACTAGGTACAGAAAAAGCCGTCCTGGCTTGGAGCTGTGTGGAGCCTAGAAATAGCTCTTCGGCGTTGGCTGTTTCTCCCCTGGGCACTCTGAGATCTTGTATTCGTTGTGTACTTCTGGGTCCTTTCGGGGGAGTGGATTGTGCTAATCTGCAAAAGCGCACCCGTGGGTGAAATATGTCCCTCTATAGCTGGAGGGAGGTGACATGGACTTGCCCCAGGATGGCCACGTGAGTATGATGCAGAGATCTATTGCACTTCTGTTCTAAAGCCTGCTCTGCACAACTGGAATGCAAATCAGTAACAACACAAGGTAAACCACTTGCACAGATTCTTGCTTTAGAAATTTAAATCTGTATTGTTTTGGGTTTTCTTTTTAGTCTTCTTTGGGAAGTTAAATATTCACACAGTTTATACCTCAGCTGCAGTAGATTAGGCCCACACAGTTTAAAAAAATATATGTTTTTACATCTACAGGGTTTGTTTGTTTATTTTTCTTTCCGTTGAATCCATGGGTGGTGTGGAATCTGATCACATGAACTTTGAAATGCTGCTTGCAAAGTGCCTGGTGACTTACAGCTTGTGTTGCAGTCCCTAAGGCCCAGGACACGCATGCTCCTGCCTTTCCTGCAGGTTGCTGCAAACCCAGGCAGATGCCACATGGATCTGTTAATGTGTCTGCTGGGCAGGGAGATGGCATCTGGGCTGGGAGGATATCAACATTTGTGTCCCCGATTGTGCTGATGTGTGGAAACTCAAGGAGTAACGCAAACTTGCAAACTGTCTTCTATGGATTTTAAGCCACCGAACCTAAATATTTCTCCATGTGTTCTATGCGGTGACTCAGTTAGAAGCCCTATTTTAAAATAAAGGTGGAGGCCTCCCATTAACTACAAAATATATTCTGAAAAACACATAGTACAACTGGTCGCATAAAGTTGGTAACTAATGTAAAATAAAATGAGATTCTTCTGGTTTCACGTTTTAGATGTGCTTTTCTACTGTTTTCTGGTATCCTTGTGATATTTCACTTCTGTGGGTTTTGTGGGATTTGGTTCCAGTCCATATCTTTGGTACTTCTAGAATTTACTCTTTTGTTTTGTTGCTTCTTGAAGACATGAACATCATTTTTCAGCTCTGAGTCCTGTATTTGATTTTGGAAAAATAGAAGACCTTTGAACCACAGGTGTGAGCGTGACAGAAGTATTACTGAGTGGAGGAATAAAGGTTTTTGCCTTCTAGAAACTCCCAGTAGGTTATTGTGGTTACCCTTTCACCTGCAGTGGAACGATGATCCTTAATACATTGGTTTGCTTGCTAGAGGAGCATTTCAGTGGCTATAGATTTGGACAGCGCTGATGCTTGACTTGTAATCCAGAGAAAATGCAGTAGCAGCTCACTGGTGACATGTTCCTTTTGTCAGTGCAAAAGTAAATATAGGATCACGTGTAAATCCTGATTAGCATAATCTCCATTCTTGGGAAGTCAGTATTATATAGGATTAGCAGATTAACACGAAGGAGTGAAATGTAGACAATATCAAAATGAAAGTCTTGTAACTTGTTTCTTTGAGTTTGTTGAAATGAGCTGGTTCTTGTTTGGGGGTCTCAGATATAACGTCAGCATTGTGGTGCATGGAGAGGGAGGAAGGGAGGCTTGGTGAGTGCTGTCCAGCTAGGTGCACTTACACTTGCTCTTAATCATACAATCATTGAATCATTAAGATTGGAAAAGACCACTAAGATCATCAGGTCCAACCATCAACCCATCACCACCATGCCCACTAAGCCATACCCCTCACAATACTCTGGAAGGGGTCTACACTGCCTTGAAGTGTCATTGAGGCCCATCTGGAGCATTTCCCAGACTTGTCCATTGGGTAGCTTGTCAAGTGATTTTTAAAAAATAATAAACAAACCAACAAAAAGCAACCCACAAGCAAACAAAAATACAAAACTATTCCTGTGCTTGTGTGTGAAACTCCTGTTTGTGATGCGGAGAGGCAGGGAAATCAGTGTCTGCTTTGCCCCAGCACTGCCTCCAGTCTGTGGGTGTATAAAAATACCAAAAGTTTAATGTTTTCTCCTCTCTTGTTGATCCTAGTATGCTGTAGGCACACATTGTAAGTGCTGTAAGGGTGATGGTCAATGTGTATCTGAGAGAGAAGTGCCAGTGTATTTTGATTTTGTTCTGAGAGTGAGCAGGCAGGAGGAAGACAGTCTGTTTCACTGCCACCATGTCGTCTTTTCTCCTTCTTATTGGGAAGGATAAAAGCTGCTTGGAGAAGAAGGGAGGGATATTAGAGGAGTATGGCAAATCAGCAATCAGAGCTTCCCATAGATTTGTTACTGCAGATGGGAGCAACTTTAAGTCACAGTAATGGGGGAAAAAGGTGACAGCAATACAAGATGCGATGTGTTACAAGCAGCAAATTGCAAGGACAATTAAGGGAGGTAACTAAGTCTTGTATTATTTTGTGAGCAGGATAAAAGGGGAAGGAGGAGCAGGGTGGCTGCTGTACCAGAAACCATCTCCTTTGGACTCATAGGTGTGAGGTTGCACCCAGCCTTGGGCATGTACAAAATATCAGGATTCAACTCTCAGAACACTGGTGCTGTTGATTCAGTACAATATTTTTGTGCCTGCTATATGGAACTTTGGCTTGCCAAAGGTTTTTGTGCACCTGGAAAGGCCCTGGGAAGTCCCCTTTCCTATAGGGCAACCATATGGTCATGATGCTGGACCATCTGTTTAGCTGTGGGACCAGGAGAACTCCCATGAGGCTGCTGGGGAGGATTATCCTCCTCACTGCTGGCTGTGGCCCCTCCTGGGAGCCACAGAGGCTGTCCTGGGCTGACACAGAAAGCTGGGAGGCACGCATTGCCTCGACAATGAGGGAAAGGCACCTTATGGCTGAGCCAAGGCCACTGTGGATGCATGCCAACATACATAGAGCATGGTTAGGATGGCGAGAATGGTTGTTGGGGCACAAGCGGTTAATGGAGCAGATCAGCTGCTGATGGACAACTGTGTTGTAGGGGGGAGCTCTCTGCAGGAGGAGAAAATGGACGGCAGGAGGGCACGGAGCAGGAGTCAGTGAGGGGCTGAGCAGGTGAAGGAGGAAGAAGCTTTCCCAGCAGGCGTGTCCTGAATGCTTCACAGCGGAAAGTTACAGATGCTGATTTGGGAGCTGCAGCTGATTCTGGAAACAAATGGGATAAATAGTGGCATGAGAAAAAAAAAGTTGAAATGCCCGAAGGGCACATCTGCTGTGGCCAGCAATTCTGCAGGAAATGCACCGAAACTGGAGAGAGATGAGGAAACTGCAGATAAACACGGCCCCCAGAGAAGCCAAACGAAGGCCATGGGCCTGAGAAATGCCTGCAATAACGTGCTGAAGATCTGGCTTTCTTTTTTTGGCTCTCCGCTGAAGTAGCTGTGTTTAACGTGGGCCCGAGACTGGCTGTAGTGAATGAATTTTAAAGGTGTTTTGCATTCTCTACTCTAGAGACTTTTCTGTTGCTTTCAAGGGTGTGTTTGAAGAGCAGGGGACCAGCACTGTAGGTCTGTTAGTCTGAAATTTGAATAATTGCACGGTCATTACATTTTGCACAAAAAGGAATTGACTCTAAAAGCAGCTGATATGTTATCATGATTAGAGCAATAGCAATGCCCTCTTTCATTGCAGTGAAGTTTCATTGTTAGAGAGCATAATTGACATTTTTTATTGAAAGATTAAGAAGAATTTGTTTACAGCTTGCAAACAAAGAGGTTTTAATTCAACAAACTGCAGCAGGAATAAGCAGCAAGTGGCATTTTCATCTGCTGGCTGGTTAGTGCTTTAGCTGCAGAATGCTGCGGATAGAGAAGTATGAAGGAATTTGCAGCTCAATATCTGCCCAATAAAGCGTGCACCACACTGGCAAATGCCAGAAAGCTGACGGGGAGAAACCTTGAGTGCAAAGAAACAAAGGGCTATAGTTAATATTAGCACCTTTTGGGAAGACACTGTGGTTTCTGGAGGTCGGCTTCATGACGCCTGCTACACAAAGGTCAAGGTATGGCACTTCTGAAGATGCTTTTGCCATGGAGCCATCAGGATAATACCTGCCAACTCGACTGGGTGCTAAAGTAGGTATCTGGGTTATTTTTGTATCCCTGGGTTTATTGTTTCATGGTCTAATAGACTCAGGAGCTAAGTGATACTGGCATTTCAAAGTGGCATGCTGTGATTGGAAGGGGATGCTGTGTAAGTATTTGGAAAGCAGAACCAAATGAAGCACCCGACTGCAGAGAAGCTCTTTGCTCTTTAAATATGTTTAGGATCCTGTTTGTGCTGGTGGTTGTGTCTTACTGACCAGATTGCTCTCCTGATAAAGACAAGGGTATGTGAAAAATTCAGTGTTATTTTTATGAAAGTTTCTATTTTGCAGTTGAAAAGCAATCAGATTTATTGCCCCTGCTCTGATCAAAGTTTAAGGAGTCTGAATTGAGCCCTGTTGTTCTGAAAATGCCGTGCCTCAGAGAGGCAAAAATCCCCTCTGTGTACTCGGGGTGCCGACAGAGCACTGTGAGAAACGTACTTGAACCAGCACCCAGAAAGCATCTACTGAGCCACATGCAATGCCGCCACCATGCAGGGGGAAGGAGGGGATTGACCAGGCCGATACTGATAAGCCTGAGACCTCCTGACTGGCACGTGATGCACACCCCTGCCATGCAGATTGGTGCTGTAGCCCTGAATTGGTAGTATCTTATACTGGGGGCAGGCAATAGAAACACTGAGGGGATTTTCTGGGTCTTGAATGCTGCCTGGTAGCTGCAGACTGCATTGTTGCCATTACCTAGCCAAAATCTGGCTATAGATAAAAGTGGTCATTAATGTGTTTGTTTGTATTGATGTTAAACGTCAGAGCTGAACTGACTGTAACCCTGGTGGGAGACAGGGGTGCCCTGAGCGAGACCATGGGTCAGCTGATGCTGGGTCATGTCCCATAGGGGATTGGTGAGTTCATGGCAGCTGTCCAACGAGCTAGCAGTGACAGGTTGTAGTGGTCTAAGACATCACAAAGCTATTCTGAGGGGGCAGCTTTGCTTTGCCAGGAATTATATCCTCTGCAGGGAAGGAAGGGTGAGAAGATGGAGGGGGTTATGTATTTCTGCAGAAACTGCTGGGGCCTGCTGCAGAATCATAGAATCACAGAACTGTTCAAGTTGCAAAGAACCCTTAAATGTCATCTAGTCCAACTCCCCTGCAATGAGCAGGGTTGCCTACAGCTCCATCAGGTGCTCAGAGCTCTGTCCAGCCTGACCTGGGGCCAGAAATGTTGGCAGGGAGCCCACATCCCATAGGTTCTCCTGCCTCTCTGCTCTTCCCTGGGGAGGCCACAGCTGGAGTAATGTGTCAATTCTGGGCTCCTCAGTTCAAGAAAGACAGGAAACTGCTGGAGAGAGTCCAGTGGAGAGCTACAAAGGTGATGAGGGCCTGGAGCATCTCCTGTAAGAGGAAAAGCTGAGAGACCTGGGGCTGTTCAGCCCCAGGGAAGGGAAGACAGAGGGAACCTTATCAATGCCTGTAAATACCTAAAGGGTGGGAGTGAAATGGATGGGACTAGGCTCTCTTCAGTGGTGCCCAGTGACAGGACAAGGGGCAGTGCACAGGAAGTTCCATCTGAACATGAGAAAGAACTTCTTTAATATGAGAATGACAGTGCACTGGAGCAGGATGCCCAGAGAGGCTGTGGCCTCTCCTTCCCTGGAGATATCTGAAGCCTTGAACAACCCGTAGGGCCCTCCTTTAGCAGAGGTTGGTCGAGATGATCTCCGGAGGTCCTTTCTAACCCCTAAGATTTTGTGTCTCTGTGATAGCAGTGGGTTGCCCATACAAAGCACCAAGATGATAAAGGTTCAACAGGAACTGGGATACCAGGACACATGGGCACCTGGATGATGACTTTCCCATTAAAGAAATTGGTGTTGTATTCAGCACTTTTGCTTTGTAAACAAAATTTTCCCTCTCAGAGCCCCTAGAATGGATCTCAGGTAAGTTGTGTCTTTCAAAGAAAACCATCTCTGAGGTTTGTCTCCTGTTCAAACAGGAATCTCTCTGTTTGCAAAACCAAATTAAGTTGTGCTTCTTGTTTTACATTAAAACAAGATACCTACCAGGATTTCCTGTCACCTGTCAGCTGTAGCTATGCTGTGAAGCCAAACAATGTTTGCTTAAGTTCTCCTTCCCCACACGCAGCAGGAATTCCACAGCTCTACCTTGCTTGGATCCATACAAATGCCAACATTTTGCCCACACATTCCCCATTTCCACCATTATTTTGAGCTACACTTGCTGTCCATTGCCCATGTGCTCCCACATCCTCTGGTTCTTGGAGCGATGCAAACCATGGGTTTGTACCTGCTGTACCCCAGACATTGGATGGGCTTGGAACAGACCACCTGACTGCAAGGCGTGCACAAGCCTATGTGATATTCATATGCATCCTGAGGCTGGAGGGAGATAGGAAAACTCACAGTTCTGCCTTCTTTCTTGTTGACAGCCCCCTGTGGTGACCGTGTGACATGGCAAGAGGTGCTCTCGCTATGGCTGTGCGGAGGGAGCCCAACGCCCTGGATGTGTCCAGCTACTGCTGCTCCCCGCTGTGCAAAGTAAGTCACTGCCTCACACCTTTTCCCAACTGAAGGGAGGTGGGTGTCATTGACATGGTGTTGGAGAAAGCTTGTTATTGTGTGTGTTTTAACCTGGCCTGGAGTAGAGCTCTCTTGCACTGGGTGTGCTGGAAGAGGACCATGACCCTGAAGTCTCTGTAATTAATGCCTGCACCACTGTGGGTTTGGAACCAGCAGTGCAAACTGATTTTTACTAGCATCAAGTGGCGGACTGAGGAGAAATGTATACATTTGCTCTTAGGTTGGGCTGAGAGGTAGTAGTGCCTTGTTTGGAACCAGTTATTGCTGGACAACCAAAAGAGGAGCAGATCTCATCCTCCTTTCTGCACAGTACAAGCTCTTCATTAGAGTTTTAATGCTGATGGAGAGAAGATGCACATAAAAGCCTTCTTGGGACAGTGCTGTTTCTTTAAACATTCTGTTAACGTTAGAGATTAAGTAGTGTATCAGAAACCTGCATTTGTGCTCATTTCAATTTGCTGCTGTGAAGGGATCCTTTACAAAATGAAACATATACTTCACCTCTTGGTCAGGAAAGACAATTAATTGACTTTAGGTTCATTACCATAGGAACGCAGTTCTTTTATTGCCCTGCAAAGTGAGTTTGCAGAAATGCTTCTGTGTATATATGTGTGCACACCCATGGTCTGCAATGATGACTTACACTAGAAAAAGCAGTTCCTCAGTGCAATAATTATCACCTCAATGGATTCACCACAGTCCCCAGGTTGAGCCAGAAAACTAGAGCAGGTATTGCTTTCCTTTGGGCACATTTCCTTCTTTCTCCCCAGTTTTCTTTGGCATGGGGGAGAGAGAAGTTGTACACAATGTAAGAAAGAAGAAAGATGAGTTTGGATTATACCTCCACTTCATTTTTAGTGTGTAAGGAAAGAGCAAATTGAGCGGACTTGCAATGTGAAGTGCTCAGGGATGTGAGCAGTCCAGATCTATGCTGGGAAATGACCATGAGCTGGAAAATCTGTAGGTGTAATTTATCGTAACTTACATTAATACACAACTCAGCACCTTGTATGGACAGGAGCACTGTGTTCTACGTTGGCTGGTTAATTGCTTAGACCACTTGCTTCCTTGGCTGGGTGATGGCAGCACAGCTGCTGGAGGTGCGGATGGACAGTGGCTAATGCCTGCACCTCCCAGAGCTGCCGCTGAGCTGCACACGCAGCCGTGCTTCTCTGGGGCATGATGCCTGCAATCATCCTTAAAGCATATCACAGCACTGATTTCACTTTCTCTTGCAAGCAAGGGAAAACCTTTGGGGTAGTAGTTCCCTGGCTTATCCATCAGCCCCGCAGGGAGAAGGGCCTTTTCCTGCAGCAGGTCCCCTCACTGCTCTGGGGGTGCCTGGGGCACAAGGGGGTGGTGCTGCCCTTCTGTGGGTGCTCTGTGGTGGAGCTGGCGGTACACCGCTTTGGGGAAGGAGTCTGTCCAGGAGCAGTATTTGGGGTTTCGAGTTCCTTTGTAAACATTATAAAACACCAGAGAGGTGAAGATTTAGATGTTTGATGTTTGTATAAACATGGGGTGACAATGCACCTGAGCCTGGACTTTGAGCTTAGAGATGATGCTTTGTTGTAGGTAAATTCCTGCCCGCCTGCAGCCAGCAGGGGATGCTGGGGCACTAAGGTGCTGCTAGGCTGCCCGCCCGCCTCCGATGGCGTGTTCCCTGTTGAAGCATCACACAAATGAACACTGAAATGCTTAAAATTATTAGAATCTTTGTCATACAGCTGCAAAGAAATCCCCGCTGTGCAACACAGGATCTAGACATAAAGTGGTGTGATGGTGTGACTGGGGAGCTGTGGGTGCCCCATCCCTGGAGGTGCCCAGTGCCATGGATGGGGCCCTGGGCAGCCTGAGCTGCTGACGGGCAGCCAGCCCATGGCAGGGGTTGGGGCTGGGTGGGCTTTGAGGTCCCTTCCAACCCAAGCCATTCTAGAATTTGTCACCTGAGGTCCTTCTGTCATGGGTGAAGGTGGTGGTCTGCTCTTACCTCTCCTGCCCAAGCAGGGCCTGCTTGTCCCTCTTGGCTCAGAGCCATGCCTATGTTTTGGTTCAGGTGAAACCTGTGGCTCTTTCTTGGCTGGAGCGGTTGGCTCGGTGAGGCCTGCTGAGCCTGTTCTGGCCCTTCCTTAAGGTACTGGCTCCAGGCTTTCCAGGGAAGCACTCAGATCTGGGAAACACACTGTACCTGGAGCATAAAACTGCGACACCATAAAACCCACTTTTGAAGTGTGTTCTTCTCTGTCCACATGTGGCTTGGCCTTTTCCACGCGTGGAATGAGCTCCCCTCGAGGTGCTCTAGCTAACTGTGTTAATAGGGAAAAAAACAAGGTAAAACACCATGACGGCCAGTGGCAGTGCCTGCTTGCTGTGCCTCCTGGCAAGGTCAAGTTGCATCACGGATTTAACCTCACTCAGCTGAGTTTCTTAATCGAATCGATATCTGTGCTGCTTGCAGGTTTTGTTTGTTGCTTCTGCACCGGGTCCAGCAAAATGCACAGTGAGTTCTCTTGTGCATGTAGTGTCCTGTTGAGGAATGGGAACTTGGAAGGCTATTACAAAATCCTTGCTAGTCAGCCAGGCTGCTGTGAACTGGAAATTAGTGTTTCTTAGTGATGGTGCTTTCTTTCACATTGCTCTAAGTATTGTGAAGGGGAAATGCCTTGTAGGTAAATGTGGGTTGAGCGGGTACCTACAACAAGCAAAGAACAGACAACTCAACAAACACAACTACAACTTGACTGTTTTCCTGACAAGAGAAAGAAGAATTTAGCTACTGAGTGCATCAAAACTATGCTATGGGTGTGACTGATAACAAAATCCCCCCCATCCTGGAGGATTTAAATCTGAACATGGACTAACATAGAACAGTAAGTATTTAATGAAGAAATAGGTAAGGAAGGGAAAACAAGCAGAGAACTGCCTAGGAGAGCTGGTGCACCAACTGACTTCAGACAGCACAGCTAAACCTGGGCAATGAGATTAGAGCACAATCGAAATAGCTGCAAGTCATCAGGTGTCGTGCTGAGCCTCCGGTCATTTGTCTCATGGCACGGCGGGCTGCAAAAATAGCCTGTGGGATGCCTGGCGGCGCCGATTAGGTGCTTCTAATTAATTGGCTGCTGAATGGACTTCTTGCAGTAAAGCAGAAGGAGAGTGCAGGGCTGCGTGTTGAGGAGGTGCAGGAGGCCGGCGGAGGCCCTGGCACACAGAGCTGCTGCAGGTGCTGCGTGGCTCCTGAGGGGTACCCAGCAGCAGCACCTGTGTGCCGGGCTGTGCAGAGGGCTGCTGTGCATGTGGGCATGCTGAGCTGCCTTTCTAGCTGCCAGGTGGGAGGAAAGCTCCTTCATCCAGCAGTGCTTGCAGCATGAAAGCTGGTCATGCGCTGCAAGGAGCAGTGAAGACACTGAAATGTTCAAACAGCGCGGTCACTTTGCTTCTGATGGGCTGTTAATTTTTCTGTAACGGCTTCTGGGGTGCAGAGTTCTTGCTGAGTACCACACTCAGCAACTGAAGGCAAACCAAAGCCACCTGCTGCTTAAACATATACTTTATTGTATTTTGGGGTCTGTAGTATGTATGGGTTTTACTGTCACTATGCAGAACTCAGAGATCTTCAGAGTAGTGATGTTCTGAATTTATTTATTGCTTATGGTGAACATGAAGCAGCTGCACTCGGCAAGCACTGAAATATGCTCCAGTACAAACAGTCAGCGGAGACAAAAGCCATCCTAATGATTTGTGAAAGTTGTTTCAATTCACTTCTGATTCATAATTTTGGCACTTGAAGAAATTAAACTTCTCCTCTTGGTCATTCAGACCATTGTTACTCACAACCAGTTTGGGTACTGTGGGCTGCTTGGTGTGAGCTGGCTGGTTTAAGTTCCTTGCAAGCCCAGAGGGGACAGTTCCAGCCCTTTTCATTTGGTCAAAGGTGAGTTGAGAAGAACTTGCACTTGTGCATGTGCTTTAACCGAGCAGGCAAGCATTCCTGTGCACCACATGTAGTTAGGTGGTGGCCATGTGGGAACAGAGGAGAGGACTCTTACACCTCATGCAGCAGCACAGCTAGCACAAAGCCTGCAGTGCTGGGCTGCATTCTCATGGTACCAAGAGGCAAAGGGAAGTGCCTACATGCAGGAAGTGACTTCTTGCTTCCAAACCTTGCTGTGGGCTGCTGCGGGGCTGCTTTTGGGTGAGGACACCTCTGGCAGCAGGGGTCAAGGTGGGGGAATCTCGGTGTCCCAGTTAACCTCAGAGCTTCAGGTGTTGTGCTCCCAGTTGGGAAGGTGTTGATGCTGTATTTCCAGTTTGAGCCGTGCATGTCGGCACAGGGTCTTCAGCCTTTTCTGAAACAACTCACCTTACTTCATATGGCATGTTTAATAGAGACAGATTTGGGCTGCAGCGCACATGGGGAAAGGGCTGCTAATCCAGCCTGGTCTTTTCTTTCTGGCAAAGGAGATGAAAAAAGGGCTGGCTCTGTCATACTTAGTGCCAAAAAAGCTAAGGAGGGTCTAGTTACCTTCCTATGTACTTATAGCCAGTGAACAACAGGAGTTCAGAGTGTGAGCTGAGCTGAAAGGCAAAGGTTAGGAGATGACAGATGGACTGAAAGCAGGAGCAGGTCCGGGCTGGGAATTAAGGTACTTTCTAACCAGCAGCAGAGGAGAGGCCCACCTGAGAGCTCCACCCGAGTGAGCACTCTGTTGGCAGGTGTGAGGGGCCGGTGGGGGGTATCACTGGGCATAGCTGGAAGCTGCTGCCCTGCTACAGGCTGCTGTGTCTTCAGGTGCCTGCAGCCTGTGCCAGGAGCATGGTGTGTTCACTAGTTGGCTCGCCAAAACTGAGCAGGAGCACTGCATACAGAGCAGTGGAACACTTGATGAGAACCTCAGGGAAAGAGCTGAAGCCAACGTGCTGAGGTGGAGGAAATCCTGCCTGCCCTGCTGCAGTGACCAGGGCAGTGCAAAGGAGGATGGCTGCCTAAGAACTTGTGGCGTTCACCAATGTGTCCATTTAATTGAAGTAGCACTGAAAAGGAAGCCGGAAAATCGAGAACCAGATTTTTTATCACTTGGACTTCGGCAGACAATGCCTATGCAAATCATGCCTCCAAGCATCAGTGCTGTATGCATGGCTGTGCATTCCTATCCTGGAGAAGGATAGGGTGTGGGTGCAACACGTGTCACCTCGGCATCTGCCTTCATCCTTCTGCTCCCAGGGGGAAGCTTCGTCCTTGCTTACGTGGCCTTGAGCTGTGGCTGGCATATTTTTTGGGGTGACGATGAGGAATGCAGCGACAGAGAAGTGGCAGCAAGCTTTGGTAGGGGGGGTCTCCTCCTTTCCAGCAGCGTTGGTGTGGGAATGGCACTGGTGAATGAAGGACAGACATAAGGTCCAGGGGTCAGGGCTGCGTCCCACTCGCTTGGTGCCATCACACATCGGGAGGGGATGCTCGGAGCTGCCCCGGCATCAGTGCGTGGCAGGGGCCATTCCCACCGCGTTTGTGCTGTTTTCTCAAATGCTTCTGAATGGAGAGGCTCTTCTGAAAACAGCCGTAGCGCAGAATTTCCGAAGTTTTTGTTTGTTTGTTTGCATTTTGCTTTTCCTGTTCCACAGTAATGCAAGCCCCAGCAGCCTGCATTGTCCTTCCCATTGCTGGAAACGACCATTACTGTAGCGCTCTCTCCCTCCTCGCTCGCGCTGCCTCCTTCCTCCCGCAGGGCCGAGGGCTCCGTGCCGCACGAGCTCCGGGAGCGGGCGGGGCCGGGGCGGCAGCGGAGGAGGAGGAGGAGGAGGAGGAGGAGTAGGAGTGGAGGAAGGGGAGGCGCCGCGGCCATCCCGGGGCGCCGCATCGCTGCGTGCGCGGAGCCGCCCGCTGCAGCCGGCAGGATGATCGCCGCCCAACTCCTGGCCTACTACTTCACCGAGCTCAAGGAGGACCAGGTCAAAAAGGTAGGGTTCAGCCTCGGGGAGGACGGGCTGCACCCCCGCCGCAGCCCAAGTGGCTGCTTTTTTTTTTTTTTTTTTTTTTTTTTTTTTCCCTAAATCATTTATTTTGCTGCTGTCGTTGCTTTGTCCCCGTGGCCACCCCGCTGTGGCCGGCACAGCCGTGAGCCTCACCCAGCCCGAGCAAGGCGAGGTGGGCACGGCCGGGGTGCCGTGGAGCTGATGGGGATGGGTGCAACCCTAGGGGCCGTTCCGGGCACCGGCATCCTTCAACAGGGGACCGCTCCTCTCCGGGCCACCGTGGGCATCCATCGCTCAGCCATAGCTTGCAGATCGTTTTTGAGTTACATCTTGCCGTGGCTTCTGAATATATAGGCGGCGATGCTTGGAAGGGAGAAGTTGCTCTGTGGGTATTTTTGTTTCTCCTCCTGCATTAAGCAGCACGGTTGGTGTAGCCCTGTGGTGTGATGCACAGCACGGAGTAGTTACAAATATGGCAGGAAGGTCCTGGCCGAGCATGCTGCAGGGTTGGAGAGCAGGGAGCCCAGGGCTGGGGATGTGGGGATGCAAATCAGGAAAGTAATTGCAAATGTCACCAGGCCCTGCTGTGCTGCCGGGCTGACGTCACGAAGCAGAGGCTTCCCTTCCCTTCCCTTCTGCTGCCTCCTCCAGCGCTGCTACGTGGACCCACTCGGCGCAGCCCAGTGCCTACCAAAGGCATGCATCCCTACAGTATTTTGGGGAAGCCTTGGCCGTGGCGTTGGCAGGGCTGCTCTGTGGGGCTTACCCTGCAGGAGGGGGCACCTCCTCGCTTGGGCCCCTGCTTGTGCCTGGGGGGACTGCCCTGCCTGCCTGCGGCCCCTTCCTCCCTTGCATCAACCCCAAACAGCACCCCTTGTGCCTCCCATCTCTTTCCGCCGTTTTGCTTTTTGGCTCTTCCGTTCTGCAGCTCTCGTGAGGAGCTGGAATGCCTTCAGCCCCCGCAGTAGCAGCTCCTTGTTCCCAAAGGGCCTTCTTTCCCTTTCCCATTGGATTTGTGCATGCTGCAGCCAGTGCTGGGCCTGCGTGCCTGGGTGAGGCCTCCCCTGCCCGGCTGTGCTGTTATATTTAGCAACCCCAGATAAGCATAGGGTTGAATGCTGCGGTGCTGCGTGGGGAAGGCCGAGAGGGGGCATGTAGGCCTCCACGGTGCTCCCAGGGGTTATTTATTGCAGGCCGGTTTGGCACCATGAGCTGCTGTTGGCTGATGGCATGGCAAATCTTTTGACTGGGGAGCTGTGAGGCATTCTTTGGTTTGGAAACTAAAATGAAATCCAGTGAGAGAAAAGCAGGCTGCCTATTCTGGAGGACTTCAGACATCTGCTCCTGCCTACATGACTTGGGGCAGGTTTTGAGCCCCCTCACTTGGACATCCATAGGGAGTGTCTCTGTGCTGCTCAGCCCCTGTGTGACCCCCAGGCTGGTTCCAGGCTCTCAGCATGCCCTCAGCCTGAGGAGCAGTGTCTGCTGCTTCTGCGTTGCTGGATGTTAGGCACCCTCTTACATTTGAGAGGAATTTTGGCCCCACCTTGCAGGTTTTGGAGCATTGTACAGGGCGAGTCATGGCAGGCAGGAGGAGCAAGGCAGTGTGTATGGTGCTGAAGGACACGCAAAGCCATGAATCCTTGCACGTGCACATGAGCCTGCTGCGCAGAAGCAAGCAGGTGACGTGCAATGCCATGCACTACCCAAATAGAGTGGTTTGACTGAGTCGTGTCCTGCCCTTAAGAGTGTTTTGGTCCCAGCAGGTTTGTGCCTGCTGAGCTGGCTCTGGAGTGGGGAGCACTAGGTGTTGCCTGATTGCCCTGTCAGAGGAACAATGCATTTTTGTCGTGTTGCCTTGTTGCCTGACATGAGAAGAAAAAAAATCTTTTGAGAGTGACACCGAGATTATTAACCTTGAAAAGAACGTGATGGAACAGAGCATAAAATGTAGCTATCAAGAAAACCCTTGGAGCTCTGTCCTGTTGTGTAAAGGCTTTTCAGAAACCGACCTGATAAACCGTAAGGTTGGGATGGCTGAGCTGCCTGTTGTAACACGCTGCAGCTCCTAGTGAATCTTCCCAATGCTGAGGAGCGCAGATCTGCAGGAAGGTGTTGGCATGGGGAAGGGCTTTACATGAAGGCTGTACTGGTACAAAAGGTGTTAATGATTTCTGAAGTTATGGGAGTGCCCTGCTCTTGGATGCTGCTGGCAGTGTCTGGGTAATTGGCTGCGTGTTTCATAGGATCATAGAGCCACAGAATGGTTTGAGTTGGAAGGAACCTCAAAGCCCACCCAGCCCTAACCCCTGCTGTGGGCTCGCTGCCCCCCAGCAGCTCAGGCTGCCCAGGGCCCCATCCATAGCACTGTGTACCTCCAGGGATGAGGCACCCACAGCTCTGGGCAGCAGTGCCAGCACCTCACCACCCTCTGAGTGAATAATTTTCTCCTAACATCTAACCTAAATCTCAGGTCTTTTAGTTTACAGCCATTCTCCCTTGTCCTATCACTATCAGTCCATGTAAAAAGTTGCTCCACTTCCTGCTTATAAGCTCCTTCCAGGTACTGAGAGACTGCTATCAGGTGTCCATGGAGCCTTCCTTCTCTTCTGCAGAGTGTGTGAGGATGGGCCCTCAGTGCTGTCTGTTGCATTACCCACTCATGATGATCCACACCTCCCCATGGGGCTCCTGTAATATTCTGAATTTCAAACAGCCATTTTCCCCCAGTACAAAGAGTCTTTCTTATGTGACCAAGAAAAATTACCTGTGTGTGGTTTGGATGATGAAATACCATTTAAAAAAAAAAATTTGCAAGTTCTGTCTGGCTATTAAAAAACATAAAATAATAAAAAAATGGAAATAAGAAAAGTGATGGAGCTCCCGGAGTCTTGCACAGCAGCACTCAGGGAGGATGCCCATCCTGGAGGCAGCTACATAAAGCAGTGGTTTCTGCTCCTTGCTGCTCGCACTGTGTGCAGGGCTGTGCCTGGCTGGCTGCTACCAGGAATCTCGCTGTCCCTGCTGCCCTGCTGCTGCGTCCCTTTGGATAAGGCTGGGATTTGCTCTCTGATCAGCTTTTGCTGCGGGCAGAGCGGGGTGTTATTAAACCTCCCTCCCATAATCCAGCCCCCATCTCCCCACCCAGTTATTCGCTGCTGTTTGCTGGGGGTTTTCCCTCAGAGGAGTGCTGCTTTTCCCTTCGGCTGTCCTGTAGAGATGACTAACCCTTTTCCTGTCTGGGAGAGAATAGCTATTTTTTTTCTCCCCAGACTAATACACAGAAGCTATTTTGTTTTGAAGCGTGGTTCTGTCCTCGCCTCCCCTCCTCCCTACCCCATGAGCCTCAGCAGTGAAGATGGCCTCAGCGCGATGCTTCCGGCCCCGTGAGACTGATGGCTCTTGCTGGCTTTTCAAGGGGAAACCAGAGCCTTGCCTCCCATTTTCCCCCCCTGCAGGAGGGCAGCTCTAGGAGCATGGGCTTGCCTGGTCCTGACTGTGCAAACACCAAAAGCTGCACTCATGGCTGGATGAGGTGGAGCTAAGGGCCTCAGCCCTATTTTCAGAAGGAGGGTGCAGTGTTGCAAGGGGGTATTTTCACGGCATGATGCATTAGTGTAGCTGTCACTGGGGGATTTGGGTGATGGGGCCTCTGAGCGGCAGCGTGGGCTGCTGACAGCCATGATAGCTCCAGTCCCCTCCCTCCTTTAAAAGGGAATAACCTCGGGCTCTGACATCACTGCCTAGCAGACTCTGCTAAAAAAAGCTCTGGCGGCATTAGCAGTGGCAGAGAGAGACCTTTCTGCAGCCTGGCACACCAGTCTCATCACTCATCTGTCTGCACGCTGCTTGGTGATGCAGAGGGTCTGCTCTGCCTGGGTTTGCAGCCCTACGTTTCAGCCCCCAGCCCTGCCATTCAGGATCTGGCTGGTGCCATCTGTGCCCCCTTCCTTGGCTGCACGAGTGCTGCTCACTGGAGCACATCTGGTTTGGGGTGATACACTATCTGGTACTGCAGAAGTGCTTTTTGCAGAGCAATCCAAGTGGCGCCGGGTTTATGACCAGCTTAGGGTCTAATTACATTTTGACTGTCTGTGTTTCCTTCATGTTTGGCATTACCCATCATTTCCTGTATCAAAGTCCCACGTATAGGGAGTGTTTACGTACATACACTTTTTAAGGGGTGTTTTCTTGTTGCTCCTGCTGGGACGTAACATCAGCGGGGAGATGAGTGCTCTCGAGGCTTCCACAGCAGCAGAGGAGATGCAGAGCCCCGGCACAGAGGTGTGGCTTTGGATCAGGTGGTTCTTCCAGTTTTGCAGAGGACAGAAAACGTGAGCAGGGCTTTATTTCCTCGATCCTGCTAAGCTACAAGCAAAAGCAGTCCCAAAGGTGTGGCTTTGGTTTGAACCTTTTGTGTGTCATTTGCAGAATCAAGTTTCTAAGGCAGATAATAAAGGAAGGCATGAATAGACTGGCAGCTGAGATGGATGGAGTGGGAAATACATTTGGCAAGAACCCCCAAGGCCGAGTTGTACTTCAGAGGTGCAAAGCATCTCTCACTCTTCCTGGTGCTGAAGATGGGTGTAACGTTATGGAAAGCAACGTTGCTGGGAATCTGGAAACATCTCCTTTTTCCAGGGTCATGAAGTTCCTGTCTTGGGAAGCCAGAAGGGAGAAGTCAGCCACTTTTAATTTGACATTTCGTGTTGAGGAGGAAGACTCAACCTGCCCACAGCAAAGTTCTGCCTCTCCCCAGCCTCTGGCTGAGATGGTTCTGCAGCGGCGTAGGGAAGGTGCTCTGGTACTCGGAAATCGTTCCTCAGCTATTAACGTAGTGCTGAAATTGCTGCAGCGGGTCCTTTGCAATGGAAGATTTCAACACAAGGCACCTTGATGGGTTGCAGCAATGCCTGCATCCCCCCACATAGGACAAGGTGCCACAAGAGAAATGTTTAGCTTTGGTTTTTCAGCTCGTGGATAGTCAGGAAAGATGAGAGGTGGGAGAAGGCTGGCAGTAAAGGTGTGAGGCTACGGGTAAGCTTTTTTTGTGGAAAGGAGAATGCAGAGTGATGTGGGGCTGGACCTTGCCTTGGGAAGGCAGTAGGATGGGTTGACTTCAGCTCATGTAAGTCGTAGCACTCGTACTTCTTCCTTGGTTTGGTATCAAAAGACAAGGGATGAAGTGCTCAACTGTGTTGTTGGCTTGGGCAGGGCACCAGTGCCAAGCTGGGACTATCCTTGTATTATCCTTGTAATTCAGAAGTAGTACATGGTATAGCCCTGCTTGGGCACCTCGGGACATCCATGCTTGTGTTCATCTCTCTCCCCAGATCGATAAATACCTTTACGCCATGCGGCTCTCCGACGAAACTCTGATAGACATCATGGCTCGCTTCCGGAGAGAAATGAAGAACGGCCTCTCCAGAGATTTTAACCCAACAGCTACAGTGAAAATGCTCCCTACCTTTGTGAGGTCCATTCCTGATGGCTCAGGTAAGGATCTGAGAATTTTCTCTATTGAAGATGGCGTGCTTCATTGGAAACCTGTTTGAAATGGTCCAAAGCGCTACTAAGAGCAGTAGTTGGAATTGTCTGGCAGTTGGAAGTCTTTGATAGCTCCGCTGTTGTGTTCCTGCCACCTTATGCTTTTTTAATTTCAATGCAATTTTCTGTTGAAAAAATGAAGATAGAACAAGCCCAATTCCTGCGTCTCCCTTAATTTAGTACTGCTAGCTGTTATGTTGCAATGTTATGTTGAAATTTGCAGCCTGTTGAGAAAGGCAGCCATGAAGCTGCTGCATGCAGCTGGGTCATAGGCAGGGCTCGCTCTAAGGGACTGCAGGAGAGGAAACCACGTGCAAGTGCTCCTATAGCTTTGCAGATTGTTCCACGGTATGGACTGGGGATGTGGTGTGGCATGGGGAAAGGAGCTCTGCCTGGTCTCTCCTGCTCCTCTGGCTCCGGCATCTTTGTGGTATAAAGCGTAGATTCAGTGCTGCTAATTGAGTTTCTTTTCCTGAAAAAGTCCGAGAGAAAACTGTCACTTAGTATACAGAAAGCTTTAGGTTTTGTTCAGAGCAGTTCTATCTTTTTAATGCAGAAGGGTAGCTCTTACCAAATGTTACCTTGCTATGAGCCTGGCTGGAAATCAGCAGCACCAATCTATCAGCTTGCTGCCAGGGAAGCTGTTTCTGAAGTGCAGGATTTGTTTGAAGTATGTACTGAGGTGCATTTAGGCTTGAAATAGGGCCATCTGGCCCAGTGTTGATTTTTCATTTATTTATTGAAGGTAATGGTTTACATTCAAGAAATGATACCCTGTAACGATAAAGCTTATTCAGGTATTTGGCTTAATGAGACGCTCGTGGTAAATGTTTCTTTCCAGTCTTGTCCCGATGAAGGTGAGGGACTGAATTTGTGATGCAAACCCCAGTAGGAGAACAGCATGTACAGTTTGGATGTGTTCACATTTTCAATCTCTTCAGTAGTGCAAAGCAATATTCAAAGCCTCAGTGTTCAGAAGCAGGCAGACGGGTGCCGCACAGTCTGTATCTCAGCAAACTCTCAGTTTACCCATGTCTTAGGCAGTGTGAAGAGAAGGCTGCCTTGCAGTGTAGTGCAATTCTAAGGGCTGGTAGGAGTCATGGGCTCCCACTGTCTTTTTATTAAATATTCTGTAAGCAGGCTGTTGCTCTTTGTAATGTCTCACGTGGTGGTGTTTTGTTTGCTGTATTAGACCACAATATTGCAAAACCATAAAGGCTTCTGCAGTGTGTTTGCCTCTTTTGGCTGTTGGAGGGCTTTGCTGAGTGGAGCAGGGCTCCTGGGGTATGTGGGGTGATGTGGAGGAGCTGTGAGACTTGAGGAGTTGTGGCCTGATGTTGGACAGTTATCTCAGAGGTGAGTCTGAGTCTGCTAATCCTCATGGTATGTTGCATACCCTGTGTTTTGGCAGCAGTGTGGAGTCAGAAGGCTCTGAGAGCGGAGCTGAGGTTTGAAGCGACATGACACATCAGTAGATATTGATCTTCCCAGCTGCTAGAGCTCTTTCCATGTAGGATTTAGTTAGAAGTGGAGAAATGATGTTGTTGGGAATGGCCTTCCTGTAGGCGTAGAATAAAGTTGGAACAGCCTTAGGCGCAGGCCTAAAGAGTGCCACGGGATGGAATTGGCAATATGGAAGGCAGCTGGGGGATTCAGCTCATCCCACTTGCAGTGCAGTGTACTTCTGGTGCTGTCAAAAAGTACAAACCAATAAAAAGCAAGGATGAGAAAGCACTGTGTGCCTGTTCTGCTTCCCTCTGAGCAGCCTGGGTGAGCCAGGGATGCTGTGTACTAATGCAGATGCTTGCAAATAGCCTCAGTGATTAGCTATAGCCTGGGCACACATGGCTGTTTGTTAAGGTGTGCTCGCTGCTTCCCCAAATGCTATCTTTTCACAGACTTCAGTGATGGCTGCTTTGTTTGCTCCCTCTTTGATAAGACAAGATAGCAGGAGCAGTTCAGTCAGATGTATTTGCCTTGCTCTCCAGGGGGTACTGACAGTGTCATTTCCCAGATAGCTGGAACGCGGTTGTGTATTTGGCTTCAGACCTCTGAAATCTTTCCCAGTGCAGAGGGGGATGGAGGCACCCTGACTTCTGTCCTGGCTCCTGGCGAGGTGCTTAGGAGCTCTGTGCAAGGGCTTGCAGGTTCTGAATAATTCCTGCAGCAGCGCAGGGCTCCGCGTGGTGTTTCAGGTTGTCGTTTCTCTGACTTCTGTTATCTGACTGCAGATTGCAGTGAATCTCCGCCTCTAGAGGTGAAACGAGTGGCTCCTGCTTAACTATATTTCCCTGTAATCTGTTGATTTTAGAGTAGAGCACAAACCAGCCACTATTTGCTGCTACTTGCCAAAGTGACACAGGCTTGCTTACAACACAAGGCGGCTCATCAGTGCTCTGGCATCCCTTCATTTCCTCTTCTTTTTCCAACATCCTTTCAGCTTTCTCCTGAGATCCTTGCTCTGCCAGCTTAGTCTTGAGATCTGGATACAAACTGCCCGCTCTCGGTTCATTCTTTCTGGATGAGCCCTCACTGCAGTTACCCATGCATCAATGGCAGCCGTCCTTGCCTTTGCACCATTTTCATCTTCAGCTGGAGGGAACTGGGCTGTTGCTTCGCATGGATGCCCTACAGCTGAAGACTTGCTTGCCATAAGCACTGTGCATGTCTCTGTGCATTATAATTAATAGAGCTTATTTTTTCCCAAGTGCGTGTTGCATGCAGCTTTTAATCGCCCCTGTCTTGTTTTCCACATAGAGAAAGGAGATTTCATCGCTCTGGATCTCGGCGGTTCTTACTTCCGAATTCTGCGGGTGAAAGTATCGCATGAAAAAAAGCAGACAGTACAAATGGAAAGTGAAATTTATAATACACCTGAAGATATCATTCATGGCAGTGGGACACGGGTAAGTGCCTCTTATGACTCCTCCCTAAAGCTTCACTGCTTTCACTCTGCACTTTTTGGAAAAGAGCACAAGAATGACCGGAGCATCTTAACAGTTCCACCTGTAGCACGCATGGATGCCCTACAGCTCTTTGTCAATACTGAGAATAAATAAGCTGTAGTTAGTAACAGAGCATTCGTGCCTGCTACTGCTCTGCTGTCATTGTGTGGGAGACTTTTGGCTGAATTAGGAGAAAATTGGCCCAGAAATAAAAATTCCAACATTTGTAGTAAACTTACCTTCCGGAGATAGGAATGGAGGGCAGGAAGATGACTTAGTATTGTAGGCAAATGGCATGACCAACCCTGCAATTGTAACACAGTTGAGACTGGATGGAGGAGCAAGAGGGACGCTAAGGAGAAGCTGGAAGAGGAGACATCAGCTCTGCATTCTTTCCTGGGCTTTGTTGTGTTTGTGTTTTGGTTTTTAAATATCCCAAGGCCGTTCAGCTGTCAGGAGCCAGCAGTGTGGAGTTCAGTCTGATAGGTTCTCTCATGGCTTTTTAACTGGGAGAGGGAGCAAGGATGGCTTCCAGTGACTCATGGTGGGCAGTCCTCCTGGTATTTAAGTAACAGGAAAAAGAGGGATGACCATCACTGGAATTGCATCCAGCTTGGAATTGTCTTGTGACAATATGCGACCACGACTGAAATGCTTGTTGTGAGACTTGACAGGAAGACATAGCAGATGCCTGGGAGGCACACAGGCGGGTGATGATTTGGTACTTATGAGTGATGCATGTGGCTGAGGTTTGTGAGATCTCTGAGCCAGATTAGTGGAATACTTGGACTGAACTGCCTGCACAGGGTAGGCTGTGAATATGTTTTTCAGCAGACTGTGTCATTAACTTTGGTGAGTTATACTCTTTTAGCCTAATATATAATCACCTTATTGAAGCGATTGCAATTTATGGCTTCGTGCCTTGCTGGTACAGTTTGTTTTGGTATTTCCTACTTCACTGCATTCAAAGTTCTACTTTTCCCCATCTGTCAGGTGTGGCCTGACTGCTTTGACAGTTGGAGACAGTTCCCCATCAAAGTCAAGGGCAAAACTCTCATTGACTCCTACAATGTAATAGCAGGTCTAAAATTTGTAAGAGGTCTGTGTTCTGTGTCAGCACAACAAATGGGAACATGTGTGATGCTTGATTTCAGTGTTGCTTTCTGTGTTGGAGGTAGTTTTTGGGTTTGTGGCTGTTCTCCAGATCTAGAGGTTTCCTTGCTCCTTTTAAGTCCTCCCTATTCAGGAGTCTGAGCCTGAGCTCAGATCTGCAGCTGCCTGCCAGAGCCTGCTGGTTGCCCACTGAGTGCATCCTTGAGGAAATCTGTCAGGGCCCAACTGGAGCAGGCAACGTCATGGCCAGAGTCATGGCCTGGTTGCTTGGTTGTGGTGAGGTGGGGGTCAGCCTCTGCTCCCAGCTAACAGTGATGAGAGGCGATAGCCTCAGGTTGTGCCAGGGGAGGTTCAGGTTGGGTATTAGGACACATTTATCCTCTGAAAGAGCAGTGATGCAGTGGCACAGGCCGCCCAGAGAGGTGATGGGGTCACCGTCACTGCAGGTGTTGCCGAGCCGAGGAGATGTGGCACTGAGGGTGTGGGTGGGTGGGGGTGGGCTGGGGTTGAGCTGGCTGAGCTGAGAGAACTTTTCCAACCTGAGTGATTCTATGGTCCTATGATCCTATAATTCTGTGATCCTATCTAGGATACTGCTGCGCTTCCAGCACTGCACACCTGTGGGTGGGCAGTGGTTTGGACTTTTCCTCCATCTGCCTGCATCTCTTGTATGAAATCCTCAGGAACTTGTAATGTGTGCCTCTACCGTCCTGGCAGAGCTGGTTATCTGTGAGATGTGGATGTTAGTGTGGACATGGGAGCACATGGATGCATCCTTGAGTCTTCTTAGGAAACAATGTACTGTTCTTAATGGCAGCAAAATCAATAAATTTTTTCCCCCTTCTTTTGAGCAATGCCTTTATTCTGTGCTTTACTGAAAACAGTAGCACACCCAGAGCATGCATTATTGAGCAGACACAGCTACTGTAACGTGAAGAATGTAGCTAATAGTTAACTGGATTTGCCCATGCACGTTTTGGGTTGGAGCGGTGCGCGTGCCTTGCTGCATGCCTCCCTGAGTCACGGTGTGCTGCCTGCAGCCTGCCCGCCTGCTGACCTGCAGAAGGGCATCCCAGTGGGCTGCCAGGGCCTGCATGGCCAGCTGCATTGGGAATGCTGCGGGATCTTCTGTAGTCAGACTTATGAAGCACACCCTGTCTCTTCTTGACGTGGTTGTGATTCATTGCATAAGAGAGGGATTTTGCAGCAATGTCCTCAGTCAATATGTCTGTTTCCTGCTCTCCAGACTCCTGAGGGGTTTACGCTTAGCCCCTGGCCGTTGTCTGTAATCCTGCTAGCAGCTGGAGCTTTAATGAGATTGAGTATGTAGCAAGATACTTTCAAATGAAAAACATAATAGAGGTGTAGGCTGGTTTTATTACTGTGAGCCTCCCGGAGAAGCCATTGTGTTTTATTACTTCACTGTAATAAGTTCCTTTCTCCTTCATCTGGACAGGAGCGCATTGTGCCCCATGCTGTATCACTGTGCACCCAGCAAAGTGTCCTTGATCTGCCCCAGACAGCAAAGGGCAACCTCTTCCCTGCGAAACCACCATCGCTGGGCTTAATCAAATTAGATCTCATTTTAGGAACGAGTTAAAGGTGTTCTTTTAAATCGTAACATTGCACACACCGCTCATTGACCCACTTCAAACAGCCAGACATTCCTCTTGGTGTTCATGATTGTCTGTAGTGCTCTGCTGTCTCTCTGAGACTGTAAATTGTTCTCAGTGAAGCTGCAAGGGCTAATTGCACCCAACAGATAGCTTTTTGTACTCCCTTCCAATTATCCCCCTCAGCATTTTAAATAACACAGGACATGCACACGGCCTGGGAGTATTTCCTTAGTTCTGTCAATAACATCTCTAAAAATCTGGAGTAGATTTCTTCTCCTTTCTCTGCACGTGCGGTTGGAAGTGTGCTCTCCTTCAACCCGTGCCTCTAATCACGGCACTTTTCTTCTCTTCTCGCAGCTTTTTGATCATGTTGCTGAATGCCTGGGAGACTTCATGGAGAAACAACAAATCAAAGACAAGAAATTACCGGTTGGATTTACCTTTTCTTTCCCGTGCCGACAATCTAAGCTGGATGAGGTAAGAAGACTGCACGCCTTTCTTAACATGCAGACGAGCATGCTATCCTAACAATGCTATGAAAGCAGAATCCCAGACAGGTCTCATGTTTTTGGAGTAAGTGAGTGCTGTGCTTCACTGTCGGATTGGTATTTGTGCTCCTGTGTGAAGGATCAGGTAAGCAGATGACAAAGAGGCATCTGATGTTTTATACTGCCTCTGTGGGAGCTCCTCACGGTTGTGGTTTGCTGTGTAAACACAGCAGCAGGTTTGCAGCCTTTCACCTCTGCGTGGGGGAGAACTGGGAAGGGCCCATCCCGCTGCGTTTGCTCAGACTGCTGAACTTCCCAAGTGCATACACCGATTCAGCTTGGGGTCTTCCTTGCAAGCAGTGGTTCTGAGCTATGTCCCTGAGTGCAGTTGGATATGGCACCTGGGAGCAACATGCTTTTGCATGCAAAAAATACAGCCTTGCATGGAGTGACTGGTATGATTCCCATGACAAGCGTGCTACAATATTTTCCTTCTTTTGCTCTTTATAGCACAAGTGACTCAGCAGCCTCCTGGTGCAGCGTTGCTATGGCAATGGTGTAGCAAATAAATGCAGGGAAGCCAACCCCATGCTGCACCTTTAGTAAGAGGTTGTGCTGCTAGAAGCTGACCCATTTGCTAGCTTGCAGGGCTGCAGGCAGCCTGGTGCACAGCTCCCAGTGTTGGCGCTGAGCAGGGCCAGGTGGGGCAGTGCTGATTACATTTCAGACTGCTTGAGCAGTGCAATGTATTTGAACCATGCTGTATGTCAGGGTTTTTAATGGAATTTATCATATTATACATGCTTTTTGCTGAGGTTCTTTGTTTAACTTTTAAATCTTGTTCTCTTGCCTCGTTTGTACTTATTTTCATCCTTTTCAGCATAGAAATTATTTTCATGCTTAGACTTTGTGTCTAAGCCTTGGCTATAATGACTTTATATGCGTACATATGGTAAATTTACACCTAATCCCAGCACTTACCTTTGAGCACAGGTACATACATACGTGATTAAACATTTTAACCCTTGTTACATTTCCAATGTAACAAGAGGCCCGTGGATGCTGTTGAAGAACAAAATCTTGTTTTTAAAGGGAAAAAAAAAAAATTGACTTGCTTTTATGGTGACGCTGTCCTGAAGATTGCTCTCTTGTTTTATCAGGGCATTCTGATAACCTGGACAAAGCGCTTCAAAGCAAGCGGAGTGGAGGGAGCAGACGTTGTGAAGCTGCTTAACAAGGCCATCAAGAAACGCGGGGTAAATTGGGCTTTATTTTTTTTTCTCTTTTAAACTCTACATCATAGCAAACTGGTGTTTCTGTGTCAGAGACCTCTGTTCACACCACTGACTTGAGCACGTGGTGTGAGTGATGGTGCACTTGCATGTAGACGTGCTGTTTGCTGGGAAAAATGGAGTGATCTCACCATTACTGTGTGGAAGTTGTGATGCTCCTCATAGCACAGAACTCAGCTGCTATGTTGTGGCTTGTTGCTGGCCATCTTCAACAATTCTATCACCCTCTAAAAACTGAGGAAGTGCTGCCCTTCGGTGCCACAGCTTTTCAGCAATACCATTCCATTCCTGAGAAACTGCATGTCATGGTTCGGGCTCCCCTGCAGCAGCTCAGCAAAGTTGTGCAGTGGGCTGACATGGGAGAGAAACAGAAGAGAAGGGGAGTTTTATGCTCAGTGAGCTGTGTTGTTCCTTGCAGTTTCTCACTGCTGATTTTATGGAGAGTGAAGGTAACCAGGTAGCTGATTTTAGACAAAAAGGCCTCAAGCATGAGATGGGATGAATTTGGGCTCATGTAGTGAGATGGGGATCTGCCTCTGCTCCCAGGTAATAGCAATAGGGCAAGAGGTGATGGCCTCGGGTTGTGCCAGGGGAGTGTCAGGTTGGGCATTAGGACATATTTCTCCTCAGAAAGAGCAGTGATGCAGTGGCACAGGCTGCCCAGGGAGGTGGGGGAGTCACTGTCCCTGGAGGTGTTGCCAAAGCATGGAGACATGGCACTGAAGGACGTGGGCAGTGGCGGTGGGCTGTGTGAGCTGAGAGGGCTTTTCCAATGCTAATGATTCTGTGATTCTATGATTTTCCCCTCTTCCTGGTAGAATTAGTTATGAGCAAACCAATGACAAACACAAGCAGTGTTTTCCAGAGAAGCCATATGGTACAAGTACTGTTTTTCCTCCATCAGGACTACGATGCAGACATCATGGCTGTTGTGAACGATACCGTTGGGACTATGATGACCTGTGGTTTTGACGACCAACGTTGTGAAGTTGGCTTGATCATTGGTAAGACACATTTCTGCTGCAGAATTCACGTGGCTTTTTTTCCCTTTGCCTGGCCTGTTTAGTTGGTACTTTCGTGTCCTTTCCCTAAAGGCACTGGCACCAATGCTTGTTACATGGAGGAGATGCGGCACATTGACCTGGTGGAAGGGGACGAGGGCAGGATGTGCATAAACACAGAGTGGGGGGCCTTTGGGGATGACGGCTCACTAGAAGACATCAGGACTGAGTTCGATAGAGAGATCGACCGTGGATCCCTAAACCCTGGCAAGCAACTGTAAGTGGGGTGGTCACTTATGAACTTTTTGGCTTTATTTGACATATAGTACGGTTCTGGCAAAATATTTGCTCTCGTCAGCACAGGAGATGGTGGCATGGACTAGGCGTGATCACATTTTGCCTGCAGTTTGCCATCTGACAGGATGAGTGGTTGTTCCCTGGGCAGGTGGTCTTTGTGCCTCATTTTGTCTTTGCTTCAAAATTGCTCCTTTAGCAGCCCTGATGCAGACAGGACCTTTCCAGGAGGAAGGATATGATCAGAGTTACCAAAGTCTTGATTAGGGCTATTGATTTTTACTCTGTTAGCTTCAATTCACAGCTTATCAACACAGCCTTTCCTGGAGCCAGACAATTAAAGTTAACTCTTGCTGCTTTTCTTTGCTGCATTGCACTCCCTTTTCCACTCATGTTGTGAATTCAGCAGTTCAAGAAAGCCTGACTTTGCCTGTGCCAATGCAAACCACTGGTTGGTGCATGTGGTGCAGGTGCACAGCTGGTCTGTGCGTCTTGGTGTTGCCTGTGAACCCGTGAGTGACTGCTGCTGCCCTCTCCTGCAGGTTTGAGAAGATGGTCAGCGGGATGTACATGGGGGAGCTGGTGAGGCTCATCCTGGTGAAAATGGCCAAGGAGGGACTGCTCTTTGAGGGGAGAATCACCCCTGAGCTTCTCACCAAAGGAAAGTTTGAGACAAAGCATGTTTCTGCCATAGAAAAGTGAGTACTCTCTTCTGCTCCGGTTTCCAAACGACTCTGAATGCTAATTTTCCAATCTCTCTTTTTGCTTTGTTGGGGAATGAGCTGCACTGGAGATGGCAGCCATCCTCCAGCATGGGTGCATATTGAACATGTGAGGATCCATAGGAGGCAGCCAGCACCCTTTCCCCAAAGCCACCAGCCTCTCTGAGCTGAGAGGCAGCAGATTTCTCCCTCTGTGTGGTTTGGGAGGCACGATGAAAGCCTGACCATCCACGCTGCTACAGCATATGTACTGCGCTCTACCACTCACCCAGCTTGCAAAGACCTAAAAGTTGCTACCCTGCAGCTAAATGTGGGAGTGAATTGGCTTAGTGCCTCTTCCCAAATACTTGTGTTGCTTCTTGCTGTATCCACGGGATCGCTGGGCAGCAAGAAAACAAGTGTGACAAGGAAGAGCATTCAGTCTCGTAGGCAGTGCCGTGCGACCTCTGAGCTATGCGCCAGTTGGTTTCTTACAGTGTCATCACCCTTTCGGTCAGTGCTTACTGGCTCAGTCCCCCACGTTCTTAAAATTCACATCACAGGGGTAATTGTGCTGTAGTGACCGGGCCAGCTTTTCACTTTGAAAAGCTTCCGATTTTGGTGCCCGTGTACAAAGGTATTGTTGATTGTGAGTGCAGTGCCAAGGGGACAGGCAGTGACTTCACTCTCTGCAGACTGTCTTACTGAATAGCTTTCCAATGAATGTGTGGGTCCATTTGTCCTGGCCTCAGGTCCGTGTGGAGCCAGTGTAGTGATGAACAGCAGTGAGAAAAATGTACATATTGAGGAACTTGGTTATCAAGAGCAAAATTAGACCTGAGATTCTACCTCACCGCCCGAAGAGCACTTTGGTTATAAGAAGGGGGCACATTCCTGTGCAGCTTCAAATTTCTAGCTGGTGCTAGCTATGTGCAAGAGTCCTTAAAGAGATGTATGAGAGCGCAGTGATGGCAGCAAGATATACAGCTCCCGTTTTTGTCTTGGAAGTGACTGAGCTGCACATGAGTGAGTTTTGCCAGAAACTTTGCTGGGTTCTAGCATGGGAAAATTGAGTGTGAGAGACAGAAATTCAGTGAGGTTGTAAAAGTCTGAAAAGAGAGCCATTAGGATGGAATCACTTAGGCAACATTCGCTCAGGGTTTTGTTTTCCACACTGAGCTTGATTTACTGAGACATAAGAGTGAATGGGTGCTGGATTAGCTGTGGACTCAAACCTGTGCTGAGCGGTGGGGCTGGTGCTTCCAGCTCCAGAGAAGCTGGTTCAAGTCTAAAGAGTTGGTCTTTCTAGCCCCTTTCTCATATGCTGTGCAGCAAGACATGTGGCTGAGTGTCTCAATCCTGTATTTTATAGCCTTACTAAGGAGTACCCATTACTACCCTTTCTTTGTAGGAGCAAAGAAGGTTTGAACAAAGCCAAAGAAATCTTAACCCGCCTGGGGGTGGAGCCGTCCCACGAGGACTGCATCGCGGTCCAGCACGTCTGCACCATCGTGTCCTTCCGCTCGGCCAACCTGGTGGCCTCCACGCTGGGTGCCATCCTCAACCAACTGCGGGATAACAAAGGGGTTGGCCGCCTCCGCACCACTGTGGGGGTCGATGGCTCCCTCTACAAGATGCATCCACAGTGAGTTCCCCTGCTCGGCTTCAGCCACAGCTTCTGTTTTGCGAAGAGTTGGGTGTGTAACCCCAAGATGTCACCCAGATTGGATGTGAGATGACGAGGTGTCCAAAACACGGGTGTGGGGCATTCAGTCTGAGATGGGGAGCTTAGTGGGAAGGAAAGATGTGTTTAACTGAAGAGTGAGATTAAAAACACAAACCAAACAACAACAACAACAAACCCAACAAAAAACAACACCCAAAGACAACAGAGCAGCCAAAACCCTGAAGTAATTGGATACTCCAGTATCAATGAAAGCTATGGTAGTCTCCGAGTACATATTCACTCAGCAAGTCTGAATAGATGTCTTGGAAGGAGACTTCCTTTACACAGAATATAAAACTGTGCAGATGGGTTTGGCTTTGAGGAGGACCTATGTTAATGTACTTAGGAATTCAGGAGAAAAGAGACAGTGAGGAAGAGCTGCTCTTCCCTAGCAGTTTACCTACTTGAAAGGCTGTAGCTCAAGATTCTGGGGCCCGTTGGGGAGGCAACACAGAGGGTGAACTCACAGCCTCTCCCCGCAGGTACGCTCGGCGCTTGCACAAAACCACCCGGCGCCTGGTGCCTGACTCGGATGTGCGGTTCCTGCTGTCAGAGAGTGGCAGTGGGAAAGGGGCGGCGATGGTGACAGCAGTGGCGTACCGGCTGTCAGAGCAGCACCGGCTCATCGACGAGACGCTGGCTGAATTCAAGCTCACCCATGAGCAGCTGCTGCAGGTGAAGAAGAGGATGAGGACAGAGATGGAAGCAGGCCTGAAGAAGAAGAGTCACGAGACTGCCAAAGTGAAAATGCTGCCCACCTTTGTCCGCAGCACGCCAGACGGCACAGGTATGGGAGTACCCTAGCTGGAGAGGGGGGATGAGGCTTGGCTGCGGGGCACCCAACGTGAATTCACTGCAATGAGATTTGGGTTTGGTGAAGAGTGAGCAGATCTGTTGTAACGAAAGAGAAGACTCTTTCAAAAGAGAAAATCCCAGTCCCAGGCAGGGCAGCCCGTGTTGCCCTTGTGCTGCAGGCAGCCCAACCCCATGTATTTGCTTCTTGTTCTTGAAATGCTTGCACGCACATATTCTTTTACAGAGAATGGAGACTTTCTGGCGCTTGACCTTGGAGGGACAAACTTCAGAGTGTTGCTGGTGAAAATTCGCAGCGGTAAAAGGAGAACAGTTGAAATGCACAACAAGATCTATGCAATTCCTATAGAGGTGATGCAGGGAACGGGAGAAGAGGTGAGTATCTGTGTTTCTCTTCTGCAGCACTGCTGCTTTTTAAACAGCTTTTTGAAGAGCTGTAGTGTGATGTGCAACTTCAAATGGTTGACTCTTCTCTTTAAAGCTGTTTGACCACATCGTTACCTGCATTTCGGACTTCCTGGATTATATGGGAATAAAAGGTGCACGGCTTCCTCTTGGCTTCACGTTCTCCTTCCCTTGCAAGCAGACCAGTCTGGACGCTGTAAGTTCCTTAAGTTTTTTGAATCTGCTTCTGTGCTTATGCTAGGCCTGAGTTCTCTGCCTTTGTATCACCCATTGGGCACTTGCAGGGAGGTCGCAAGAGGGGGGGGTTCATGCTCTGACTCTGACCGGTACAGCTTCTCCTATAAACAGTTTCTTTAAAGGCAGTAATGCAAATGCCGGTTAGCCCGTGGCCATGACAGATTAGAGCATTTAAATTTTCCATGGTGGCAATATGCCTTTTTTTAATGCAACATGTTTTTCTCCGATCATATAAACGCACTGGACTGTGGTACCTCCCTGGTTGTGTGAGCGGTAAGCAGTGCTGGCTCTGTCCCTCCCCACTGCCAGAGCCCTTTCCAGGCTGATCTGGTTCTGCCAGATGAGCCAGGGACTGCTGTAGCCTACAGCTCCTGTTTAACTCCTCCGCTGCCGCATATCACCACCAATTCCACCTGTGCAGCTGTTAATAATTTCTTGTCTACTTAGTATTTTTTTTTTTTTGGAAGAAAGATACATTTTCTGTCGTGTTCTTTATTTTTTGAGTTTGTTGCATTGCTGCAGTGTGGGCAATAGCTCTGTCTCCTGGTGTGATGGCTTTGTAGCAAGCTGTGTTTTCAAAAAAAAGTAGTTTCTGTCTCGAACTAAGATGTCTGATGTTCTGCTTTTTCGTTTTAACTGTCTTCTGTCTTTGGGCATGATGCAGAATGATTCACTCATTAGCAAGTGTTTCTGTCCTGGAAATCTGGAAACTGAGCATGGTTAGTAGTGTTAGATGCAAATTCCAGAGATAACAGAGCCTTCTGTATAACCACACACTAAAGCACTTCACATTTTGAGTGTACATGCGGGGAAATCATTAGATAGAAGTACTCAGTGATGTTCCTTTAGAGGGATACGGGATTTGGGGCACTCCGCAGTACGTCAGGAAAAGTGATAACCTGTTTGCTTTCTTTGTAGGGTATCCTTCTCAACTGGACAAAAGGATTCAAAGCTACAGACTGTGAGGGAGAAGATGTGGTGTATTTGCTAAGAGAAGGAATTAAAAGAAGAGAGGTGATTTTACTTTTCCTTCCTCCTAATTCTCCCTCCCCTGCAGGGCCTACAGAGCTCCTGGTTAGGCTGGCTCCCTCTGGTGGGGGTTAGTGTGCCTCGAGGAAACAGGCTGTGCCTCCTGCCCTGCATGGAAAGTTCAGACACAGCAGCTTTGGTGGCTTGTGGCTCTGCTGGCCGCACGTCCTGGTCACCACATAGGGCAGTCTAGGAGAAATGCGAGAGTTCAGCCACAAAACTGCAACTGTTGCTCAAAATGAGCCATGCTGGGGAATTCCTTTGCTTAGGATTTTTTTTTTTTTGTCCCCCAGAGGCTTCTGACTTTGCTAAATTGAACAGAACTTTCAAAGCAGTTTTCAAACCCTGTGGTGATTGCCACTGCATCAGAGCACTGAGAAAGCAGGTGTATTCAATGGAGTGGCTGCAGGAATGCTTCTCAGTGCACCCTAAATGACAGGTTTTGCCCCCCTAACACTTGTTCTTTAACAAGCTTCAAGCAACTTAACTGATGCTTTCTAGTAAGGGAAGAAAATAGCCAGAGGACAGCATGAAATTTAACGGAGTTTTATCAGCGAGTGCTGCTGGATTTGCTACTGCACTGCTGAAATACAGAATGGCAGTAGCTGTCTGCCATGTGCCTGTATACAAGATCTGTACTCAACTATGCATAAGCCAAAGAGAACATCTGGGAAAGTACTTCCTTCAGTTGCTATAGTCTTTAGTAGGTAGAGCATGCAAGATGCTGTAGCTGCTTGCTGGTACGTTAACTTCTGACTTCTGCACATGTGAAATCAGGCCAGTACTTCCAGTTGTTTGTTTTGGTAGTGTCCCCTTTGGTGCTGCCTTTGGTGTGAGGGGTTTCTCCAAACCCAGAGTTCTCACTGTTACTTTTTTCTTTTCCACAGGAGTTTGACTTGGATGTGGTAGCTGTAGTGAATGATACAGTGGGCACAATGATGACTTGTGCTTATGAAGACCCAAACTGTGAAATTGGACTCATTGTGGGTATGTGTTTGAGATACTTACTTCTGTCTGTATTCTCATGGGGACATCCCTGTGCGTTCCGTCAGTGCACATGAAGGAAGGTTCTGATTGACAAAGTGCATTGACTACCAGCTCCCTTCCTAGCAGTGGAACAGCTGAAATAACTCCACAGGTGACTGCTGATGCCTTTGCACATGTCATGCCTGGGCTTTGGTGATCCTTGCGGCATGGATGGTATGAATTCCCAAAGTTCTCCAGAGAAATAAGTTCTCTGGGCCGTGCCCAGTGAGAAAGAGAAGGAAGGGATCAAAGCATCCGCGAGCTTAAACAAGGCTTTCAAAGTGGCTTGGAGGAAGATAAAATATTACCGATTACTCCTTCAGACAGCTGGAGAATGTCCAGAATGAGTCAGCACAGTGCAGTGTGGGTAGGAAGCCGTGTCTGTGCTGCTCCGTTGCTGACACGTTTGCAGGGGGAGTTCCCTGCAGGAAGGGCAGCACGTCCTTGGGATGCTGTGAGCATCCTCTGTCTGTGCTGCAGCCCTTCCAGACACACTCTGCAGCTGCTGTCTGTGTGCAGAGCTGGGGCTTGGTAGGTGGCCTGGATGCCTCTGGGATAATGAGAGCAAAAGCCCCAGGGCTTTACCAGCCCCCTGTCCCCTGCTTGGATTTCTTTGGCTACTGAATACTTTGGAAACTGCCACAGATGAGATTGGGTCTCTGCTTTTCATCTGCTGGCAACAAGAGATTACCTACGGCCTGTCAGTCTGTAATTGAGTTTTGTGCATCAGAAAAAAAACCACCCAACAAAACAAGTAAAAACTAAACAATACCCTGCCACTAGCCACTAAAATCCCTGGGGCTTTCTTTGCCTGATGCCTCAGAACTTCCTGAGGTTTTCCCTTCGCCAGATTTTCCCCCAAATTTCACAGGCCTTTGGGCTTTGTGGAAGGTGAGTGCCAAGAATTACAATATTTTTTCAATGTTTTCTCTCTTCAGGAACTGGCAGCAATGCCTGTTACATGGAGGAGATGAGAAACATAGAGATGGTGGATGGTGAGCAAGGACGGATGTGTGTGAACATGGAGTGGGGAGCGTTCGGGGATAATGGATGCCTGGACGATATCAGGACAATATATGACAAAGCAGTTGATGACTATTCACTAAATGCTGGAAAGCAAAGGTACTGTGGGATAAATGCTGTGCTGAGAATAAGCCAGGCTGCCTCAAATGCTTTTAAGAGAGAACTGGATTTCTCGCAGGTCTCAGAAAGGAGAGGTTAAGAGTGGAGACTGACTGCAGCCCTTCTGTCCTGTGTGGTTTTCCCCTTCTCTGCTTCTCTTTTTCTAGCCTCCAAGAGGGCAAACATCTCTCATCTTCTCTTTCTACTGTCTTCTATACTGGCAATTGAAGTCCTAATCATTGCCAACCTGTTCTGCAGCAGCATCTCTGTGTCTTCTTTACAAAACTCTAAGTTCATTTAACTACTATCAAATTCCTCTGCCAGCCCTTTGGGTGGGTGGAGCCCTTATGTCCACCGAGCGTCTGCCCAGAGCTTGTTTGCTGCCATGGAACTGTGGTGCAGGGTTTTTGGTGAGAGCCTCAGGAGTCTTCTGATTACTGAAACACCCTGTTTCTCATCCCATGTTGTATGCAGCGGTTTAAGATGGCTTGTCATTCTTGTGCTCTTGGTCTCAGTTTATTGTTTTTTAGCTGAACTCTCTCTGTAGAGAGCTCTGTCTCTTGGAATTGTAGAATCATAGGATGGCTTGGGTAGGTACAGACCTCAAAATCATCTAGTTCCAACCTCTGTTCCGCAGGGCTGAAATGCTCAGCCTAAACCCTCTGGCATGGTTTGGAGCTTGAAGCTAATCACTTTAATGCAGTTATGAGCTCTCTATCAGTTGCAGCCAATTCTTATTCGAGGCAATGTTCTGGCTAATGTGGCACATTAGAGGACCTGCCTTTCTTGGCCCCATTTTGGGGACCCAGCTCGTGTGTGAGCAAGTGTTTCCCTGTGCCCTGCACGAAGGGGCTGACAAGGAGGTGGACCCAGCATGGCGTTACGGTGCTGACACACATGTGCTGCCTCATGCCCCGCTATTTTTCATTTTTCATTTCTCTGCAGCAATGCATAAGAAAATTGTGCAAATAGAGTAAATCTGCCTGGGAACCTTGGGGACGTGGGCAAGTAGGCAGGTCCCTGGGGAAGCTCTTGGGAGGTTAGGGCACAAACAGACGCAGAGGGGCAGACACTGAGTGAGGCTGATACAGCAGTGGAGCTGGCATAGAGTAAGCAGCATAGGTGGGAGGCTGCCAGGGGGAATAATTGATTCCAGAAAGAGTTGGGCACTCAGGAGGAGGGCGCTTACTGGGTACAAGCCTGGGAGAGCTCCTGGTATTAAATGGACTGCATGGCCTGCTTCCAGGTGGCTGCTCTGCTGGGCTCAGTTCCCTCCAGGGCAGGAACCCTGCTTAGAGCTTCAGGAGACGAAATAAAGGATGCATCACTGAAAGCACTTTTCACTAAATGAAAAAGTGTTCAGTTCTCATTGCTAAGGGCACAGCTCGGTTACGGAGCACAGAATGCTCCTTTCACACCAGAATGATGATGGAAGGGAAGGAGAGCCAAGCAGACTACTGTCCTCAGCACAGGGCTGCCCACTGCTGCACAGAGCACCACTACTTGGTGTGTGCCAGGAGGAAGTCTGCGGGTGGAAAACATTCCCTCTCTGCAGCCTGGGGCAGGCCTGCTGGTGGGAAACTCAGGTTCTGTGTGCTGAGTGAGAGGTTCGGGATAGCTTGGTTCCTCCCTCTGGCTTTTGAACTACTGGTTCCCTACTGGAAATCAGGTGCTGGAATTAATTGAAAAGCCCAAACCAGCCCTGGTCCCCTGGCTTGCTAGCACACAGGTCAGCGACCCTGGGAATGTGCTGACCATACCTCTTCACATTTTTATTTTTATTTTTATTTACTTTCAAGGGGTGTTTTGCAGCACTCCCTTAAAAATGCTGTGCTCAGAGTGACCGTACCTTGTGACTTTGCTGTACTTTTCCTGCACGGAGCCACTGAGCTTTTTCTATTTAAGGTCCCCTCCATGCTTTGAGAGGACTCCTCAAACTCTGGACAGTGGCTACACGTTTTCCCTGGGTTCTGCTCAGGGCTTTGCTAAGGAATGCACAGCAAACATAGCTTCCATCCAGGCACCATTTGGCTCTCTGGCAACAATTTTTCATTTCTTTTGTCTGGGAGAAACATTAGCTGTCATTAACAACTGCCTGGCTGGGGGAAAATGGACATGAGGAATATGTGAGGTACATTTAGATGGACTCGCAAGGTTTCCCACTTAGCGTTTGTGCTTTTTCTTGCCATAATAAATGACTGTTCTTTTTCAATTGGTTTGCATGTTTCGTGCACTGCCTGCACGTGTCCCTCTGTCAGGTATCCCCCTGAGCTGTGCTGCTGTCTTTCCTTGCAGGTACGAGAAGATGATCAGTGGGATGTACCTGGGGGAAATAGTCCGCAATATTTTGATTGACTTCACCAAACGAGGGTTCCTTTTCAGAGGGCAGATCTCAGAGACGCTGAAGACCAGGCATATCTTTGAAACCAAGTTCCTTTCACAGATTGAGAGGTAAGGGCATCACGTGGGAGGCTGTGCGGAGTGAAGCAGTGCGGTAACACTTCGTGGTGCTGCTGGTGGGGCCTGACAGCTGGAGAGTAGGGCTTAGTTCCCCAGGGATGATTTTGGTTTCATCAAGAGTCTGTACGTGTGCGGAAGGGCTCCTTGAGACACCTGCATTTCTAGCAGTGCCCACAGCTACATCATAAGAATGGCTGTCAAAGGTTCCCTTACTGTATCACTGGACATCATTTTTCTGTGCCTGTTTGTGCATAGCTCTAAGGGTTGAACTGAATGTACATCAGCTGAAGAATACTTCTTTATGTGGGTATTTTCATGTCTTTATTGCTCAGACAATGTATCTAAAATTCTGTTGAGTCTTTACGTGGGGGAGAAGAAAAACAAGTAGGTCGTTAGAAATGCTTTCCTAAATGCCTTAGCTATGAAAAGAGAAAGCAATGCAGACCTGTACCAAGAGCCCTCCCTGCTTGTCTGTGCCCCTGACCCACACAGCCTGTGTTGTGCAGCAGCATGGTGCTGGAAGGAATGAGTGGGCATTTCCTGAGGGCTGCTGCAAGGCAGGGTGTGTGGAAACAGCTGTTGATGCAGTGAGGCTCCTGCCAGTGGCTCAGCTGAGGAAAGCCTTTAATGCTGTTTTCTTCTGCTCCCACAGTGACAGGTTAGCCTTGCTTCAGGTGCGAGCCATTCTTCAGCAGCTGGGGCTCAACAGCACGTGCGATGACAGTATCATTGTCAAGACAGTGTGCGGAGCGGTGTCAAAGCGAGCAGCTCAGTTGTGTGGTGCCGGAATGGCTGCAGTTGTAGATAAAATTAGGGAGAACAGAGGTTTAGAGCACCTGGAGATAACGGTTGGTGTGGACGGGACTCTGTACAAACTACACCCACAGTGAGTATTCACCTCTGTGTTTGTTTGCCTGAGACCTGTAGTGTGTTGCTGCATGTCCATTTCCCAAGTGGTTTCACTTGTTTGCTAGGATGAGAGCCAGGGAAAAGAGATCTTAGTCAGGGCTGGCTGGAGCCTTCTAGAGGGTAATGAGAGGATCAGGAAGGACTTGTGAAGGACTCAGGGGGTTGTGCCAAGCTGAAGGCGACACAACTTGCTGAACAGGTTTGAGGCCACATAGCAAGGGAATGATCTCTTGGCTATGTACAGGCAATGACGGAGCAACCTGAGTGCCTGATGCCTCTTTGGGAGATGGTTCTGTTCAGCAGGCAGAGGGGATGGAACACTAGGAAGCAGTGACAGGCGAAGGCAGGGGTGTAACACAGCTAGGCCCACAGGAAGGACCGGAGTAGTGCCTGTCTCCAGTGTAAGGAGGTGGATGGGAAGGAGAAGAGCATACAATATCTTTTTTTCCACTTTGTTGTGGTTCTAGCGGTCCAGGTAGCCCCATGTGAAGAGAGAGAGAGAAAAGACCTCTGCTCCCAGTCTTCTCTCTCACTATAGTTTCCAGCATTTAGTTCCCTCTGCTGTGATAAGGGGAGCACTGCAAAGGCCCGCAGCAGTGCTGTGCTCTGCAGGTGCTGCAAGACCTCCCTTGCCCACTGCCGTTGTTTTCCTTTGCAGCTTTTCAAAGATTATGCACCAAACAGTCAAAGACCTGGCACCCAAGTGTGATGTGACCTTCCTGCTCTCGGAGGACGGCAGCGGGAAAGGGGCAGCGCTCATCACGGCGGTGGGATGCAGGCTTCGTGATGCTGAGCAGAACTGAACTCCACAACCCTGGCCCCGAGTCTGTCTTGTGAGCACCTTCTCCTAAAGCAGCGACTGCATAGTCTGAACTGGTTTAAAAAAAAAATAAAAGAAAGAAAGAAAAGAAAACAACAGAACTCACTGCTTTATCGGGAAAAAAAATACAACTAATGACATAAAAAGAATAGGATACAAGATAGAATGCGTGCTGTTAATAATATCTCCTGTTTATGGACCCCAATCTGCATGTTTCTTATTCACCTTGTTGGTACCTTCCCCATCTGTAGGTCATGGAAAAAACCGGTCTATAATTTCTGCAGTTACAGAACAATCGGTTGTTGTCCGAGATGAAATTTCCCCCAGTTGATGTGCGTTGAGATCTGCCGTTGCGTCGTACCGAGTGTGACCTTTGCAGCATCCCTGTGAAGTGCACCGTCAGCACACTGACCACCACGCCTGGGCGCTGATGCTTTTGGTGAAAGGGCAGCAACTGATCCCTCCCGCAGATCTACCTGCTGTTGTTTTGTTTAAGGCCACTGTAGAAGAATTGCGGTGTGTCGGCGCTGTGCACGCACGTAACTCTATAGTGGGATTTGACAACGCGACTTACTTGCTTTCTTGATGCCTGTTTTGTCATGGTAAAATTAAAGTAAACCCCCCTGTCCCACTGATCTGGTTCCACTGGTATTTCCCCTTGCTTTTGTGAACGGTGTTGTGTTACTGAGCAAAATCCGTAACATTTCGGCACAAAATCCCTACGGAGTCCAACAAAGTGGCTGGTGATTTGGGTAATCCAAATCTTCAGACCTGGGAAATCAGTAGACCTGTGGTCCCTGGGCTGTGCTGTATTCATCTGTTTAAAGGGTTCTTAGGAAAGTTATTTTTTATCTCTTCTCATTAGTTTAGCTCAGGGTGTGCGGCTGCCCTCCTAGGAATCTGCAGCTCAATAGTATTGCTCGGACGCATATGTCTGTCTCTTGCCTTAAATGGGTATTTGCTTCCACACAAAGCTTTAATCTTTAGTACTGTTAAGCAGGCACTCAGAACACGAGCACTCAGCTAGAGGTAATGACCTGAAAGGAACACGAGGGCTTAATTTTGAGCTTGACGTCGAGGACCTGGCTGTATAACCTAAGCAGACCACAAAGACAACATCGGGCCCGGCTTATTCCAAGGACTAAAGCAACAACAAAGACCATGTACACTTGGTGCATCCTGCCCTCTGTCGAGTCGATGCCATTATTGTATTTGCACAGCAGTCAGTTGCATTACTTACAATGAGAAGCAGTTAGGAAGGCAAAAGCTAAATAACACTTGCCAGTTGCTCTGCTTTCTGCAAAGAGGGAGACCAAGCAGCAGTGCTGAATTCCCACTCTTTACCAAAATACACGTGAGGTCTCTGCATGGTTCTCTCCACTCTCTTCTCCTGCAGAAAGTAGCTGGCAGCATACAGGCTGCTCCTCTTTGTCCTCTTTCCACCCCTAAGATTTGGATTGCCCTACCTATCGATAACATTTCAATATGCGTTACGGTGCACTGTGAGTGAATGTTGTAACATGTGAGTCACAGACAGTCATTGCAGCTTTAAGTGTGTGTCTACCTGAAAAATTGCATGCCTGACTGGTTTTGCAAAGGTAGAGAGTCTTTTTACTTTGCACACTAGTAGCTCCGATACTAGTGTTATGTGGTATTTGTGACAATATTAAACTTTTTGATGTGTGTTACCTGGTGTTTAGTGGTTCTTTACGGAAGAGGTGCTGTTGGCTGCCAGCTTAGTGCTTTGGGAAGAGTTATTGTGCAGGGAGAGCCGGAACCTAATCCTGGTGGAGCCTGTGTTTTTTTTTTTTTTTTGTGTGTGTGTGTGTGTGTTCCAATAGGGTGCTTGTCGTGCAGGCCTCTGTGCCTGGTGCTCCCTCTCATAGCTCAGCAGAGGCACAGAGCTGACAGCACCCTGATCTTAGGGTGACTGAGTTTTGGAGGTGCGGGCACAGGTTTGTCGGATTTTGTTCATTGGATGCAGCTCACAGGAAGCAGGGAGGGAGTTTGTGTTTCTGACCACGTGACTTTTCCTACCATGGTGGACTATAGGTGATGTACTCCATGAGAAACAGCGGGACTTGGTGGGGCTTCCATTTCCAGACTGCTTCTTACCCCTAGAGAACAGAAGTCTTCAGGGACTGCTGCATGTGAGAGAGGTTTGGCTTATGTGAATAAAATAGTGAGCTCATTGGGGAGCTGTTCTTTGCTTCCCTGCAGCACTAGTCTGTGCAACCTCTAGACCCCGCAACTGAAATAATTGGATCTTGTTGACGTCGTAGGATCTTCCTGCATGCCAAGGTATGGCTCTGTAATGCTACATGCAAATCTGTCGTGAAGGGTGAAGGGAATTGCAAGGTGCTACTTATCAACCTGGTATAAAATACTGTGTTACATTATATATCACTTTTGTATTTCAGCTTCTCCTGTTCTGCATACATGCACGTATCTCAGGCATTGAAGATGACACATTTCAGCCTTTATTTTAGTATCTGAGGAGGGAAGAATGGTGATGACAGAAATGGGTAAGTCTAGAAGGGGACAACAAAGGGGCTTCTGTGATGGGGACCTGGGAGGGCTGCTGAGGTTGTGGTACAGGCAGCCTCAGAGTACAAAGCTCAGGGATGCCATGGCTATTGCACACACGTGTCACACCATGTGCTGCAAACCTGGCTGCTCAGCATGGGGGCTAAGGAGCTGCTCTCAGCAGCTATTGCTGAGCACCTTTCCCAGGGACAGGAGCTCACAGGCACCCAACCAACCCTGTCTGTGACTCTATAGAGAGCCTCACGTCCCCAACTGGGTGCCACAATGAAGGAGGTGAAGATGGAAGAGTCACCTGAGCACAGTTTAACAGGAAAATTACATCATATTTTGGTACAAGATTATAGAAATCCATGCAAAGATAATTTTTTAGGGAACCATTTCTCACTTCTAATTGGTGAGGGAGGAAGTGGCAGGCCTGAAAACCCCAGAATTCAGCACAGTTTCAGGGCAGGCTTTTTGGAAGAAATCAAAGGGTTTGCTGGGCGAGGGTAAGTGAGGTCTTCTCTTTCTCATTGAATTGAGTTTCTGTGTTGGAACTTGATCTTCTTGCCTTCCTGCGGGTCGACTGACAGAGAGATGGGGCAGTGAGTTTAAGCTTGTCTTTCTCAGTTGCTTTTATGTATGGACACCACCGGAAGGCTAATTTGAAACCAGAGCGAAACCTGTAAGCATAAGGGAAGAAAATAAATGCAAAGATCTTTTCAATCACACAGAGAAAGAGCAATCTTGCATCTTGATTCGTGCATCTTGATTCTACCCCTGAATCGCCATAGAGATAAAAGGTACCGCTCTAGGGTCAGGCATTTTTTTGGTGGTGTCCCAGTGAAACTGGGGTGATACTCCTGGAGGTGTGCAGACCCACATGAGCATCATGCCCATGCTGGGGGCTCAGAGGGGAGCAAGTGACTGAATCAGCCTGGTGTTGGGCCAGCAGATGCATTGAGGGGATTGCAGATTCATCACTTCTTCCTCGTACTAAGGCATGCTACTCACCTTTGGTTCAGACAACAGTAGATGATGGGGTTGTACATTGTTGAGCTCATGGCAAGCAGAAAGATGGTGAGATAAACCTGCTGAATGTACTTCTGCTGGTAGATGTCTTCCTTGAAGCTCCCCAGGATGAAGTATATGTGATAGGGCAGCCAGCAGACGGCAAAAATGATCACGACCACCACCATGGTCTTCACAAACTGGGGAAAAGAAATAAGAGGTGTGCATTATTCCTGGGCCTCTGTCTGGCAGAGCTTGCTGGGATACACAAAACTCTGCTACTGTTCTGGGCCTGTTTTGCCCCCCTGAAGTGCTCTGTGTGGGCTGTTTGGGCAAGGAAATCAGTCCCAGTGGTGGAAATGGGAGGCAGGAGAGCATGTGGATTCACCAGGCATGGAGTTCTGCCCTCAGGACTGCTGGGCAGCCCAGCCTGATGTCACTGATGTGAGCTGCCTTCCTTGGAGCCTGGATGGGGTGTGGAGAACACTGCTTTTACCATGCTCACTGGGTGATGCCCTTTGCCCCTTGGCATAAGATATAGTCCATCGACCTTTGAAGCCTAATCCTGCAAGATTTCATATCAAATGCAAGCTCTAACTGAGTCAGAAGGGCTGATGTGCTGAGGGTACATAATTTTGAGTCTCACTTCTGACCTTTTTTTTGGCGTTAACTTGATGTTTGTAGCGGACTCGATTAACGTGGTTGCCTGGAACTGCGCTGCTCCACAGAGTAATCCCTATAATGCTGTATGTAACAAACATCACCATTAAAGGTAGTAAATAAATCAACACGATCACGGCAATGTGATACCTGAAAAAGAAAAACAAGCACATTTCCATATCAGTGTGTCTCCTGAAGGGATCTCCAGAATCGCCAGAAGTTGTCTGGCTCCTGTTAACTTCAGCGCCAAAGCATCATCAAGAAGTTTTGCGTACCAACATCATTCTTTGAACAGAATCATGGAATCATGAGGTTGGAAAAACCCTTTCCACTCACCCAGCCCACTCCCACCTGCCCACTGCCCATGTCCCTCAGTGCCACATCCCCATGGCTCTGCAACACCTCCAGGAACAGTGACTCCAGCAAAGGCTCATCTCTGTTGTGGTGGGATGGTTTACTGCTGCTGGGCTACAGCAGGTGAGTGGTGTATTGCCGCTGTTTTTGTTTGTGAGCACACACACCATGAAAGAATTTGTCACCAGCACACTTCTCTGTTTCTGCTCCAGATTAAAGTGCTGCCATGGCCCTCGGCTGTATGTGAGCTCTGGCCTTCCCTGTTACCCCACAGCTCCTTTGCTTGGGTTTGACTATTTTAAGCAAGCACCATTTATGGGGAGGGAACAACCTGCTCACTCTATTACAGTGGCTGTCAAATTAACATAAACAGTGTGAAAACTGGGATTAGACAGGAGGGCCCTGGCACACGCTGCTGGCACTGCCTGCACAAGGCCGGGTATGTGTGCTTTTTCTCTGTGTGACAACACTGTGTAGCTCCTCATTGCATTAGGAATTGGGCTCAGCTGTTCTGCAGAGCACCACAGGAATCGGTGTCAGGCTGCTTGCTGTTGTTTGCTCCTTGGGATGGTTGCTCTGTTGCCTTCCCAGCGCAGATCCCAGCCTGCCTCCTGTAGCTCTGCCTCCCCATCCTGCAGGTCTGAGGCTGTGCGGGGGCAGTGAGGTGGTGAATGCACAGAGATTTATGATGCTGGACAGGCTGCAGATCAGCCAGGCTCACACAGAGCTCCTGGAACTTGGCATGTAGTTGGGTGACAACCAGTTACAGTGGCAGTGAGCAACCACGGGAGGTGTCCAGAGTTCCTAGCTCCTACTTTGCATCACACTTCCTTACTACAAACATGATCATGTGGCAGCTGTTCCCTCAGCTGACTAAAACTGAGCTTGGATGAGCTGCCCCAAACCTATTTTCCCCCACTATGTGGTTCTCCCAAATCTCCCCCTCCCTCAGCCCTCTCCCCCAGTACTGTCTGCAGCCAACAGCTCAGACATGAAATTAGTTAGGTAACTTTTTGCAGAAATGGTGAGTTTTCTCCTCTCTCTTACGTGAGCTGGTGCTTCGACCCAACGTCATCTGGCCAGACAACAATGCACTTTGTCGTCCCATTGTCCATCATGATCTCAGCATAGAAGCACTGCGGGAAGGCGAGCCCAAAGGCCACCAGCCAGATTATCCCAATGATGACCCTGGTGTTTCCAGCAGAAAGCCTGGGCTTGAAGGGATGAATTATCGCCACATACCTGCAAGGAAAGTGGGTAATACATTTATGGTTGCATTGGTAAGCTTTGCAACAAATATAGCAAGTGTAAAAACTCACCCAACAATATGGTGGGCCTTATTTGCAGAGCTATTCTGGTAGACTCCAAGAGCTAAGTCCATTCTGAAGGGGATGACTGCAAGTCTTAAGGTAGGATATGTTAGTCCCATGTGGATGGATGGTGGATGGATACATCTGGTGCAAGGAGGAAGCACCACCTATGCTGTCTGTACACGGTCCTTCGCAAGTATGCCCTTTGCTTTGAATTGTGGGGTTTTTTTTCTAGTTTTATTTTTTATTATTTTTTAAAATGCTCTGTACATTTGGTCTAAAATTTGGCATTGTGAACCGTTTGTGTTTGTTTGGAGTTATGCACTGCTTTTCTTCCCTCCCCGACCAAAAAGACCTAAACATGCTATTCCCACTGTGTCAATCTCATTTGATACCCGGGATCATGAAGACAGCAGATTGAAGCCTCAATACTCAATATCCTTTACTCTGCATTTTTTCCCACTGATTCTTAGCAGTGGGAAACTGTTGTTGGCAGGAAACTCTGGCTACCCACCTCTGCCTGCCAAAGCCAGAGCCCTTGTGATTTAAGGGACAGGCTGCCCCTTCTGTCCCACACCTGCTCAGGGCCCTCATGCCCATCTGACTATTGGGTTACTTCTCTGCCTGGTTTTAAGTTCCCCGAGCAGAAATGCATGGGATCATAATGAGTACATAATCAATTATGCATTTCTTGTCGTGCTTTCCATAGTCTTTGTCACAGCTGCTACAAAGGCAAAATAGAGCGGAAAATGCCAATGGCCTCTGGTGGAAATTTGTGGATCCTGTGCTGTCAGCTGGCTGAGCTGCTGGGAGGGAGCTCTGCCGACATTGCTGCAGGACGGAGGGTGGCTGCCCACACAGGCAGCACGGTCAATAAGCCAGAGCTGCACACAGCAGAGCCTTTTTTAGCTATAAAGTGCTCATGTCACCTTGCATTTCCTTAGCTCATCGCAGGCAGTGTTACACAATGCTCGAACCTGCTCAGGGAAGCATCACATGGCAAATATTCTCCGGAGTGTTTCCCAAACCGATGATCTGCAGCTCTAGTGACCAGTGGGTGCCAGGTACGGCTGCTGTGCTGCTGGAGCAGCCTGACCAGCAGCCTGTGCTGCAGGAACCCAAAGTATCACTGTGCTGTGGGGTGGTTTACTCCCTCCTCTTGCTGTGCAGATCTGCCTTTGCCCCCTGCTTGTACCCCTGTCCACGTGACATCCCAGGATGTGGGATGTGAGCAATTGAGGCCGCGACTGTCCATGCAGGCAGCGATGATGAATGGACTGATCGCTTCTTGTCCCCCTTCCTTACAATAAACAGGTTCGAAAGACAGTGTTTTGTTAAGCCTAAACAATGGAGCCAAAGAGGACGTGAGTTCTCATAACAATAAATGGAAGCTGTGAGTTTCCAGGAGACTGTGTCAGGATCTATTTTAAGGGTAAGCGAGAATAGCTAAATATGGTTTGTGGGGAGATGCCAAGTTTTCTTTCTGCTCCTTACCATGTGACCAGGGAGATTTTGGCTGTATAGGTACTTCCATTGAATGTCCCTAAGGAATGAGAGTGGGAAGTCATGGGGACAGGCCGAAATGGGATTATTTCAAAGATCTTTGGCAGACTGCATGTATGAAACAGCTGTTACCAACAGCCCTTGATTTCAATCCAGGAAAAGCAAAAGAATATCAGAGTCTCGGATGGAGCTGCTGTTGCATCTAAATACAGCCTTGCTTTCATCTGCAGGGTGATCAACACATCACTCATCCCTGTGCTTATTACCAACCCTTCCAGCCACTATGGCGGCCGCTGCCCCGTACCTGACAAGCTGCAGGGCCGGTTTCTGGGTGTCACACATGCAGGGCTAGGCCTTCTCTTGCCAGCTGGTTTGTTTATCTGCTGCGATGTGCCCGTCTCCTGCTTCCTGCTGCTGGGTGCGTAGGACAAGCCCAGCCCTGAGCGGGGCGGGAGTGGTGGACTCACCCCAATGTGTCACTGAGCAAGGCTTCCCAGGGGGCTCCAGAGGGACTGTCTCCCTGGAAGAGCTCTTTGCAGATATGCACGCTCGATAAGAAACAGGAAATCGGAGGGGAACTGCAGAGTCAACAGGAGGGCTCAGTAAGGAAGCAGCAGTATTTATGGACGCCTGGGGGAAGGCCTCTGCCGGAAGGGTTCCCAGAGTCAGGCGAACAGCGGAATGAACAGAGGGAGGGTGGAAGGATGGGAGGAAGGAGGGCAGAGAGTCCTGAAGGGCATTTGGCTGCTCCGTGCCCTCACTCACTGCCTGCAGGGCAGGAAATTCCCATAGACTTCTGACCACTTTCTAGTAAAAAAAAAAAAGCGTCACGCTGCTTACCAATGAGGTGTAAACACAGCGAGTGCCTAAGCTCGAGTAAAGAGGCTTGGCAGATGTAAAGAGTATTATGAAAATGCCGATTACCTCAGAAGTCAAACAAAATCACTGTGATTACTTCCCTTCCTCTTGGAATGTGTCATTCTTGTGAACCACTGCAACCGACCGCCGTTCCTGATCCACTTCCCACTATTGCTGGGGGTTTGCCAGTGCACTGTGCTCACAAGTGGGACTGTGGGTTGCAATGCTTTCAGCATCCCACAGTGCATTCCTATTGCTGCAGCTCCATCCCAGGGATAGCTCGGGATGGCTCCTCATGGTTTGAAAAGAAATAATGAGACACCACGATGGCGGGGGAACATCTTATGGTCAGTAACACAGGGACAATAAAATTTCAGCCACTTCCACTTGTTGTAGATTCAGGGTGGAGATAAGCCAGAAGAGCACACTTTCATGCCAGGACTAGCCTGTAACTCCATAGCCTACTTGCCTAGCGCTCACCCCACTCTTCTGACAAGGCACCTGACATGGTAGGCAGGGGCAATCGCACAAAGCATTGCAATCATGGTTTATAACCCAGGGAAGGCTTTTCAGATCTTATCTTCCCCCTTCGCCTCTTACCTCTCCGCCGCCACGGCTGTCATGGAGTAAATGCTCACAAACATTGCGGTGATGGGGAACCAGTTCTGAAACCTGCAGAATTCCTCGCCGAAATACCAGACGTTGTGGCTGGCATAGATAAAATTGAAGATGGTATTGAAAGCGGACATCAGCAAATCTGAAAGGGCCAAATTAACGATGAAGTAGTTGGTGGCAGTCCTCATTCTCCTGTGCGCCAGGATAATCCAGATGACGGTGACGTTGCCAATGATGGAGGTGATAACGATGAAGGAATAGGTGATGGCCCACAGGGCAATCTGCCATCCTGGCTGGGTGAACTGGGTGACCGCCGTCCAGTTGTTGTCGTCCTCGAGGTAGTCAGCCTGTGAAATGTTGCTGGCGTTTGAAATGGGAAAGGTGCTCATCTTTTCTCTCTGGCTAAGCACAAAACAAAATCATCCGGCATCTGCGTGCTTTCTTGCAGTCAGTGTTGGTGTTACGAATCCTCAATCCAGTGGTTCAAGGGCCGTTAAAAACACGTTGAGATGAGGCGTCTTGTGTCCTCTCCTCCTCTTGTTTTCTGAGTGAGGCAGCGGAGTGCCAGGAGGAGATGATCGATAGCGAGGGCCTCCTCCCTGCCTGGCATTGTAACCTGTGTGCGGAGAACGGAACCAAGAGAAGAACTCTTCCCACTCGTGCTCCTTTTTCCTTTAAAAAAGAACAAAATAGGAAGAGGGATGTTTCCCAAGTCGGTGCCAGGCAATCTCTTCCTTTAGATTACTTAGAGGGCCAAGAAGATATTGGTAGATGTATCAAGCCACAAATCCTTCCAATCCAATGGGAATCCCGTTGCGTGGTGGTGGTTTTTGGAAGACCGGGTGCCTGACTGCTCCGCAGCACCACGGGAACGTGGCTCTCTGCTGGTGTGCTGGGCATGAGCCGCACTGGGATAGATGTTGTATGTGGTTTAAGGGGACTCGGAAAGGAGGTGGAGTCTCACAGGCAAAAGCTAAACAACCAAGTTGGCATCAAATGAAACGCAGCAAAGTGGTGCTTAAAGCTCTTTTCCTCCCTCCGTTTGTTTGGGAATAGTCTCTGAAATGGATGTGATGCTGTATCAGCTTTTGGAGGCTGAGATCAAGGGTGGCTGCATTGCTGTGGTCCCTGTGTATCCAGGGCCTTCACGGGAGCTCCTGCAACAAAAAGAAAATGATACTCAATGAGATTTGAGCAAGTTGCCCTCTGCAGCTATCGGTCAGCTTATCAGCATTTTGATATGTTTCACTGAATGGTGACTGCGCAATTCAACATGACTCAGCCGTCAATGTTTAATAGATGGAGTATGATTTAATTTATGCAAATGGAGGCAGCATGTCCTGTTGGTGCATGAAGGATTGCCAGTGCCTATTGCCACAGCCAGACCTGAGCAGTGACTTCTGGTATGGCTTTGGGGAGACGCTGGCACGCAGAGTCCATCTGGAGCCCCAGAAATCTCCCTTCAGCTACTGAAAATTCAGCCCCACCTTCCGCTGGTGCAGAAAAGTGTGTGAAAAGCCTGGGCTGAGTGAGCACAGCTCTGCTCACTGTCAGAGCTGGAGCAAACTACATAAATACATGCAGCACAGCAAGGCTGAGGTTTCAAAGGCTGTTTGGCAGCAGCTCATGCCTGCTCTGCTGAAAGCAGGATGTGTTTCATGTGTGTCATGCCGTCACCAGGGATTTGCACTCACTTCCACCCATTGCCCTTACTCGCCGGCTGGCATTGCTGTGACAAGGCTATCGGCCTGGCACCCAGCCGGCTGGGAGCGTGAACTCTTGGCCTTTTCACCTCCAAACTGGAGTGATTTTTGCAAAGGCAGCTCCAAGTTCCTCGAGAATTCATGCTTGCCTGTGGCCATGAGCAAAATCTGTTCCTGCAGTGTTGTTGAGGACACAGAGAAAGGGACAACCTAAGGCAGGGGTTGGGTTTGGCTGCTGTCATTGCTGCTTTTACTACTGGTGCGATAGAGGCCTGAGGAAAGGGTGAGAGATGCAAACAAAAGATGTGGGGCTGGAAGGTAGAGGAGCGTGAACAAGGTACATTTTGTCTTTTGGAACAATAACACAGAGGTGGTGGAGGCTTTCACTGTACTGCACATTGGCCTCAGCTTTGATAGGAAGGCCATTTACTGATGACCTCTATTAGCTGTGTCCAGAAAGGTGTTGTTTTGGTGTCGAGGCAAAGCCTGGGATTTAGACAAAAGAGGGTTATTCAACTATTTTCATATGGCTTCCTTATAGAAACCCGAGAGCAACACCAGTGGGCAAGTGGATGATGCTATCACGCAGCACTCTCATCCAGCATGTCCTGCTCTGAGGTTATGTTTGCCAAAACTGGAGCATGAAAACAAGGGAACGCGTTGGGAAAGGGCAACTGAAGCCGTGAGTTTTTAACCAGGGGTGATGCTGAGGGACATCCAGCTGTGAGTGATGCCAACGGGACGAGGTGGTAGGTGTCAGAGGCATTCGAAATTGGCGACAGCTTAGGCAAGGAATACTCGGAATGATTGTTCTGTATTATTGGTGTTATACATTCCGAGCTGCTCTGCCGCTGCCTGCACCCGGCAGCCGGACTGGCCGCTGAGCCAAGCAGCTCCGCGCTTTCAGCAGCCCACCGCGGCTCTGTGACGGCGTCGCCGCTCCCGGCCGAGCCCTTTCCCGGCAGCGCGCAGCCGCGGCGCTCGGCTCCGGGGACGCGCTCGGCGCCGGGGACGCGTCCCCGCTGCCCGCGCCCTCCGCGGGCGGAAGCGGCGGTGCCGGGCGGAGCGGAGAGAAACGGCAGGTGCTGCCGGGAGGCGGCGGTGGGATGGCGACGGGGGACGCGGAGGAGGCGCGGTACTGCGCGCGGCTCTCCTACCTCTGCCTCAAGTTCACCCTCATCACCTACTGCACCGCCTTCTGGGTGAGCCGAGCGGCCGGGGGCAGCGGCGGGGCGGGGGCTGCTTTGTCCCTGCGCAGCTGCAGGGATGAAGCCCCCCCGCTTTTTCTAGCTGCGGTGTTTGGGAAAGGAGGGCTGGCCGCTGGGCTGCTCTGGAGCCCCGCTTTATCGCGGCCCCGGGGGGCGCGGGGTTCCTCCGGCCGCACGGCGCTGCCTGGGGCGGGGCTCCCTGCGGGACTCGAGCACCTGCAGCCGCGCCTGGGCCGTCTCCTGCAAGCGGCACCGCCCGTGTCCGTCGCCCTATGGAATCCTACGAAGCCAACCCCCGGCGCTGTGACCGGGAGGCGCTGCCGTGAGCGAGCGCTTTAAGGAGAAGCGCTACCCGTGCGGGGCTGAGCGGGTAGTGCTGAGAAGTCGCTCCTCTTCTCCGTGGGAAAGCCCCAGAGGAAGCCCCTGGGGTTTGCTGGGAGAAGCGAGCCGAGGCCGGCTGCTGGCTTCCCTGCGGACCTGCGGGATGTAAGCGGGCGGGTGCCTGCGGAAGGGCTACGTTCCCCCTCTGCTCGCAGAAATGGGATCATCCTCACAGCGGTGTGCGGTGCGGAGCGGCTGCCGCCTGGTGAACGGCCGGACGGTCTGTGTGAGTGCCGGAGCGCAGCGGGCGGTGACTGCTGGGATGCTGCCGCTGGTTGCGCTTGGAGGAGGGCGGAGGAGCGGCGCGCAGCTCCCGCTATCCCTCCCGAGTTGCAGCCTGGTCTTGCGGTTGGCAGCCCAGCCCACTGCATGGGATAGGGACTGGGTGGTCTCGAAGGTCCCCTCCGCCCTGAGCTGTCCTGTGATGCTCTGCGCCGGCTGCTCCCTGGTGTCAGCAGGGTACGGGTTGTCCTGGGGGTGTGCATACAATCCCGCAGCCTCGAGGTGCCCACGTTTCCCAGAGCACTGCTAAGGCTGTGCTGTGCTTTAAAATGGGGAAAATTCACGTGGGTTTATCCGGGGGGCAGCAGGACGCAGATCCACCTGACCATGGATCTGGTACAGCAGGAGTGAAAAGAAGCATCATCTCCACGTTCTGTTTTTATTCCAGGTGATCGGGGGCCTTATTCTTGCTGTCGGGATCTATGCAGAAGTTGAAAGACAGAAGTACAAGACTCTGGAAAGTGCCTTCCTAGCCCCGGCCATCATTTTAATCCTTCTGGGCATTATCATGTTCTTTGTGTCTTTTGTGGGCGTGCTGGCTTCCTTGAGGGATAACCTCTGCCTTCTTCAAGCAGTAAGTACTGTTTGTTTCTTCTTCATAATAGCTATAGCTTATTGCTTTGTAGCATCATATGGATTTAGAGCTGGAGCCCTTTCTAGGTCCACGCTGAAAAATATTTCATTGCACTCCCTGACTTTGTAGCAGGTGGTTTGCTGCTCCATGGGCATGGAGGCACCAATGAGAATTGGAAGTCTGGAGCTAGCTGTGCTCCAGAAGGCTGGGGAGCAGCTGCACTATGGAAACATCTTCCCGTATGTCCTGTTGGGTGGTAAAACCCGGATCCTGAGGTCATCTGTTTTGGATGGATGGAGCCAGGCTGCTTTTTTTAGGAAAGCTGCTGTCAAATATGCAAAAAGTGACCTAAAAACTTTGTGTATTCAGAAGGAGCAGAGTCCAGGTGATGGTAGCTGATTCCCTGCTACCCTGAGAGGTTGGCCTGGCGCCATGGCATGTGCCTGTTTCCCTGTACTGTGGGCATGTTCAGGGGTATGAATGATGTTTAGAGTGCTACTCCATAGCCGGAAGCCCCCAAGGTGTGGCTACAGCTTCTCAGGGGTTCTCGCAGCCTGCCAGCTGGGGGACTGAAGAAACATGAGGCACAGGGGTTAGTTCTGGGCATGGTGGTTCCTCTAAGAAGTTCTTGTTTCAACCAGAGTCAGCCACGAGAGCAAGAACCAGCCTTGGTCACGCTGCATGGAGATGCTTGGGGCCCAGCTACCCCCAGCTTGGGGAGGAGGTGGGTGAGGATGTTACATTGACCAAAGCAAGAGGTCATTGTGAATTTTGAAACTATTTGCTGGAACTTGGCTGAAAAGTGTTGTGCTCTCCTTGTCCAAATGGCTGAGAACCTGTCCTGTGGGTTGTGCTTCCCTATCTGGTACAGAGCATGCTTTCTGTTCATGCTGTGGGGGTGAGCCTGGAAGTCCCTCAGTCTGTTTCATGGACTGATTCCCCATTTAGCAGCAGCAAAGACATCTGTTTGTCCAGTAACTTGCAACACTGGTACTGGTGTTGATGGCACAGAGCTGAAAGCAGCACGGCACAGGAGGAGCTGCAGGGATAAGTCCGGGGTGAAAGCAGAAGACATCTGCCTTGATTAAAGCACTCATTACTGATGGAAGAGCAGGGACACCTGAAGCAGTTCTGCGTGTACCCTGTCCATCCAAAACAGATGAGCTCAGAATCTGGGTTTTACCACCCAGTGGGTTGTGTCCAAATTACACTGACTGGGAAAAGCCTTCTCCTGAAATCAGCCATGGGTTTGCTCTGAGACTGCTGGAGATTGTGAAACTTCCATGGTGAATTTTGCTGTTACGAAGGGACAAGACATACACAAGTAAATGAAATAAGAGCTATGCACCAAAATGTACCAAGGCCGGAACTTGGCTCTGATTTAACACTGACAAACTGATAGAAAATGGCTTGGATTACCTTAAAGCACCACTTTACTAAAGAAATGAAAGCTAACAGGTAATTGCTGTCTTTGGACCATGAAAGTGTAATGTTCTGCATGTAGCTGAGCATTTATGTGCTTTGCTATGAAGCAGGATGCTCTTGTAGGTAGAAATATCTCAGCATGATAAATATACCTCTTAGTTTTGTTTCCATTCAAATCAGAAGGTTATAGATTTGCTGATTGGGGGAAAAAGAAATCAAAGCAAGGAAAGAAGTCTTGCCTGTGGCATGAGCAATTTTTACAAGAACAAAACAAAATCTATTTTTCTTTGAACACATCTCGTATTTGGAAAGTTGTCAGTGTTACAGACTTGATCAAAGTCATTGAAGGAGCAGTTCTGGTTTGTTGTAAGATCTCACTTGCCGTTGTTTCTTTCCAGTTCATGTACATTCTGGGTCTGTGCCTGATGATCGAGCTGGCCGGTGCTGTTGTGGCTTTGATCTTCAGAAACCAGGTGAGCTGGGGTTGTGAGTGTGGAGTTATGGCTGTGCTGCTGAGCAAAGAAAGGTGTTCAGTTCATCAGCAGAGCTGAAGGAAGCCTGAAGACAAGCACGGGCTTTTCAGGGCTGTTCATGTTAGGGAAGGGTGGAACTGGTCATCAGTTCTGGAAATGAACTCCAGGATGGAGAATTTGGAGAATATCTGTGTGTGGTTTGGGACAGGCAAAACGGGTTTTCAGCTCATAATGTATTGCAGAGCATGTTCTTATTTTCCTTCTGTCTCTCAGGTTGCCAGTTCAGATTCGCATTTGGAGACCAAGTTATTGTTTACCGGCCAACATGCTTGACCTGAGTGGCATCTCTTCTCTGCCTGCGTCCATAAGCAAAAGAGCTTGGTTCTGTAGCAGACATCAACATTTACAAGCTTACTGCACCTTCATAAAAAAAAAACCCTCATATTTTCCCAGATGAAAAATGATAGATTATTTCTTTGAGTTTAATAGTAAGAACGTGCTCCCCATGGCTCTCCTTGGCCCTGCGCACAGTGCTCTCATTAGCCATGGTGGGAGCACCGCAGCCCATGTGGTGTAGGAGGTGACGTCATGAGTCAGAAAGTGAAGTAAACACCGAATGGTATTTGCTGAGAGGGTGAGGAGGAATAGTGATTGGCTTTTGTACATAGAAAGCACATTGTTGGATTTGCTTGCACTAAGCAGTTTCCCAACGCACTCGTTGGCGGCAGTGCCCAGGGCCAGGGCTTTGTGTTTGAGCTGTGAGATGAATGGATGCTTTGGGGTGAGGATGGGGAGGAGAAGGAAATGTTTAATAGAAGCGCAGGCTAAGAGCCTCCATGTGAATGCTGATTGTTGTACACGTCCCATTTCCCCCCCATTTCTTTCCCTATTCCCTTCTCAGATCTGAGGCATTCTATTTCTTTTCTTCAAGCTGTGCTTATTTTAAGAAATACCCTTCAGTGGTGTGTATTTACAAAGAGAGCATTGCCTGTATATGCGAGCATGTGTCCATTGTGCCCGTTTGCCTTGGTGCACTGGGGATGTAGGACAACTGGTTGTCGTGGGGTCCTGCTTGTTCTTATTGCTCACATCTGTTTGGTGCTCTTGAAGGACAGAGCGTGTCCCAACATCCCAAGGGCAAGTATCGAGCCTCGGGGTGTGATAAATGGAGGTGGCATTTCTAATTGCCAGTGTGATAACCATTCTTGTTTTAAGAAAATAAATAAAAACAGGCTGTCCTTTTGTGCTCACCACCCACAGCTGGCACTTACCAAATCACAGAATCCTTTGAGTTGAAAGAGACCCCTGAAGGCCATTTGGTCCAAGTCCCCTGCCATGAACAGGGACGCCTACAGCTCCATCAGGAGCCTGACAACTTTGACCTGTTCTTTAACTTTTGGCATTTGTAACTGATGAGTCTTTTTGGTTTTGCCTTCTAGACGATCAAGTTTCTGAATGATAACATTAGAAGAGGAATTGAGAATTACTATGATGATTTAGACTTCAAGAACATCATGGATTCTGTTCAAAAGCGGGTTTGTTCGTTTTTTTCCTTATTTGAAGACTAGCTCCCAAGCAGTGCTAATACGTGGTGGGTCCTTGGTGATCCAGGGATGTGGTAATCAATCAGATTCTCAGTGAGCCCTCAAATGTTTGATTTTTTTCTATGGGCCCCACAGCCAGGTTTGGACAAACTCGGCTTCAATTCCACCCAGGTTCTTCTTTGAGTTTTTGTTGGCTTGTCCAAGACATCCAAAACCAATGGCTAACCATTGGAAGTGCTGGAAATGGAGAAGAGAGGTGTCAGTGGAGCTGTTTGAACCTGGTTGGTTGTGTTTTCACTCAAAGGCACATAGCAAGCCCTTTAATAGGGTGGTTATTCAAATGAAATCCCTGTGGAAGTGTATGTACCTGCAATTAAAATTCAGAAATTGCGGTGAGCACAGCTGAGCATTACTTAATGGCACGTGCAGTTGACTCACAGCCCTATTTTTTTTTTAACACTGCTGTGTTGAAATGTTTCTTGGCTTAGGGAAGAGTACTGCCATGCAGTTTGGGGATGACAGGAAAAGCAGAAAACGTTCAGAAATGTGCTTGCAGAGCCCATGTGGTGCCTGTGGCCATGCCAAGTAAAAAATACTGAAAAAGTTAGCTTAGTAAATGCTATGGATGTTTTATGACATCGCTGTGGTAAGGGCAGCCTGCTTTGAAAAACAGAGTCAGCACGGAAAGTCTGTCAAAACCAAACCATCCTGAGGAAGATTTGTCAGAATACTTCATAATGCTTTAAAGTTTCCATGCACTGCCCAAAATTTTGTATATATGCGGTGAGATAAATGGTAGCGATGAATTAAACTGCTGCTTCTCCCTTCCTTTAAAACACAGAGTGAATATTTGTATTAAGTGAGTGTAAACTTACAGTATCTCTTATTTTTGCCAGATCTCAGTTCTACTAACTAAATTACACCTGAAATATTTTGATTTTTTTTTTTAATGCCTTATATCAACACTGCTTTCTTTTAGATGTGATCAGAAATATTGTCAGTTGAATTGATAGCCCATTGCTGAGCTATGGTGGCTTGGCTGTGCCACTCTCAGATATTTTAAATGTCTGTTAGATCTCTTTCTGCTCTTTCTGTTTGTCCTAAGCATGAAAGCATTCCGTTGTTGATCCTTCACACGTTGGATATGACTTTATATAAGATATATTATTAAACAACGTTTCTACTTGCAATCAGAGAGTCTTTTTTTTCCTATTTTGCACTGATCTCTGTAGCTTGGCTGATTCTGAAAGCATTCAGGAGGTTTAAATATTTGTCGCTCCATCTAATCAGATTTTTTTTTTTTCCCGTTTTAACGTATTTTGCTTGTGTATATAGCTGTACTTCACTAAAACATTTGTCTTCCTGGGGTGCTGCCCTATCCTTCAGCGCTCTTAAAACTGCTTTATTCCTACTTTTCTCTCCAGCTGTTAGAAGAGTTTCTGTAATGATCTGCCATTTGCCTTTGCCTTTTGTGTCGTGTTTGCAGTTTAAGTGTTGTGGCGGGGAAGACTATACAGATTGGTCGAAGAATGCGTACCACAACTGTGCTGCTCCGGGACCGCTGGCCTGTGGTGTGCCTTACACTTGTTGTGTCCGGAACAAGGTGAGCCCACTGTCTCATTAGCTGAGCCACCCTCTGTCCTCACAGATGGAGAAATCCTAGAATCATTAGGGTTGGAAAAAGCCTCCAAATCATCAAGTCCAACCATCAACATGTCACCACTCAGTCATAGAAAGACAGAAGCGTGGAACTTGGAAAAGCCTTCTCATATCCACCTCCCACTGCCCGTGTCCCTCAGTGCCATGTCTCCACAGCTCTGCAACACCTCCAGGGATGGTGACTCCCCCACCTCTCTGGGCAGCCTGTGCCACTGCATCAGCGCTCTTTTGGAGGATAAATGTTTCCTAATACCCAACCTGAACCTCCCCTGGCACAACCTGAGGCCATCACCTCTCGTCCTATCTCTGTGCCAGTGGAGGTGAGCCACTGCCACCGCTGCTGAAACGTGGCACCCACCGCCTCACTGTGCTCACATCCCTTGGGCCAGAGGTGGGCAGTGATGCCCACTCGGTGCTGGCCCTGCCACTTGTGTCAGCACCTCGAGGCTTGTTTCCTGAAGCCCTTCCAACAGAGACCTGTGATGAATAGCCCACCGGTGCCTGCTAGGCGCTGCCCTTTCTTTGTCGGGCTTGGGTGTTTGATTAAAGAAGGGAAGAGAAACGCAATAGTAATCTCAGTAATCCAGCTGGATATTGCTGAGAAGTGTGTATAGTACAAAGGTGTCTATTGCTTACACTTACACATTCTTGTGTGTCAGAAGAAGTGTGTTTAGATCTGTGCTGAGCTGAGATTTATTCTCAGAAACCAAAGCTAAACAGCTATGTTTTAAGCCTGAGGTGTTTGAGAAGTCGTGTATCTGAAAGTGATGTATGCTGATCCACAACTGTGTGGAGCTGGCAGGAGAGCCCAGGCTTCTGCCCTCAGTTGGTGATGAAGGGAGGCAGAGGCGGCTCGGAGAGAGCAGTCTGGCTGCTCAGTGTGGTTTCAATGGAGTGCTTGTTTTTGAGTCTCACCCTCCTCAATCGGAGCCTTATTTTAAAAGCTTAGTTCATGTGTGTAGAAATGCAGCAGCACTGTGAAGGGAAACGCTGTAACAAGCAGTGGCTGTTGGTGCTATACAGACATTTCCTTTAGAATTATTAGGTCCTGTGTTTGGTGCGTGTTCCTTATTTTACTCAGTGTTTGCATTGATGGATTTTGTAACCAAGCAAGTATTTGTCTGCAACAAATGGGCTCTTCCTGCTTCTGTGGGGAACAGAGATAATGCCACATGCCATGGGACAGGTAATCACATAGACTGTGTATTTCAAGAGCAACTCAAAGTCAGGAAAGTATCAAAACCAAGGAATTCTCTGAGGAATGCAAGGAGTTCAATTTCCCTGTGTTCCACTGACATCTGGGGGAGGAGGGATAGGGTTTCCTGCAGAGGAAATGTAACACATGGTTTGTTAACTCAGTGTAGTTAATTGAGAGGTATAGAGAAGCCCCCAGGTGATGGGTACCCCCTTATTTAATGTTGGAGTGCTCAGCAAGATACTGTAAAGCATAAGGGCTGGTAGCTGTGCTGTGGTTGCAGAGCTGTGCATTGGGCAGGGCAATATTAGCAGTGCGGCTGTACAGCCTGCTGCCTTTGGAAAACACTGGGAGATGCATCAATCTTGGCTGTCTGACAAATGCTTCCAAATACAGGCTGGTTTCTGTCCTGGAAAGCCACAGATACGGTTTGCAATTACTCAGTGACTCTGTAGTCATGGAAAACTCCTGTTCGTGTAGGAGGGTCAGCTTCGGATCTGTTTTAAAAGCCTTGTGCAAGACGAGCCAGGCCCTGGTTGTGCTGCTGTTGGGGCAGTCTGAAGGAATTATTGTCCAGTGAAAGTATTTATTAAAGACTTACACAAGTGTAGCCAAGATAACAATCCATCCCCGGATGGATGCAAACTTTGGTTTTGAATGCATTTGTCTCCATCGAGCACAGTTTCTTGTGCGGTGATGTCTTGTTAGCAAATGTTGTGTTTAAAATTCAGCGATGATGTCATGAAGTTCTCTGGTGTCCAATATTTTGCTGGTGGCCGTGTGTTTATGTCAGGCTCAAGTGCTGTGAGTGGTGGTCCCCTTGCAACCGTGCCCCGGTACTGCAGCTGGGACCTCCCCTTGCGCCTTCAGAACGGACTGGGTGAGCTTCTAAGGAATGCCCCAAACCTGGTTTGCCTGCCTGTCACGTGGTCAAGAGAGAGCCTGGCTTTTGGGGTGCTTAAAAGATGTGACCCTGGCCACCAGCACTTAGAAATCTCAGTTCTGTGTCTTTCTCTGTGTTGGGGTGTGTATCAGCAAGGTAGAGTTTGCTTTGCTTTATTTTCCTCGTTTGCTTCTTCTCCTTTTTCTCTGTCACTGGCTTTGTGCATTGCTTCATTTGATCCCGGTGGGCTTTATGTTTGGTTTGTAAGTCAAGGGCAGTACTTTCCTATAAGCCTCATCAGGCCAGTTGGGCTTCACAGCTTGAGCAAAGCATTAAATGGCTGCAGAAAGTGTTTTGGTAATCCTCTGTGAATGCAAACACTCAGGCTTTGGATTTGTAATGTGTTCATGTAAGCGTTTGTAGTATTGGAAATTATTTAGGTTTCAGGTATTTCCAAGTTGAAAGTTGTCATCGTGATGGAACGACGGCCTTAATCCTCTGCTTTCTTAATGTGACGAGTTAAGCCATTAAAGCCTTAAAATTAAAACTGCCTGTTGTATGGAAACAGCTATAGCTTAGAGGACTGTCATGGCCAGCTTTGGTTTGTGGCACCGCACTCCTTGCTGGATGGATAGGGGTCAGCTGCCTCGTGGAGGTCTGACCCTGGGGGTCCTGGGAGAAGCTCTTGGTTCTCCCTGCTGTAATCAGCATTCTGCTTTCCCCAAGGCTGAGTTGGGCACAGGTATCACCGCTGCAGGCTGCCCCTCCTTGCTTCCCGGCTGTGTAGTGAACTGGAGAAGCAGCGTGGTGCGGCTGTCCCCAGCCCATGACCTGGGGTGGTGGCACCTCTGGGTTTGTGCTTTCCTCTACGTTTTATTTCTCATTTTCTTTTCAGACAGACATTATCAACACCATGTGCGGATACAAGACCATTGACAAAGAGGTAAAGTAACCAGCACCCACCGCGTGATGGTAAAAGGTTCTGATTTTGTGAGCTTATCCTTGTCAGTAACAAAAGGTCTTCTGCATGCTTGAATCTACTGAAAAGTTAAAGAACCATTAAACTGATTGTATTTGATTGTGCATCTTCTGTGATTCCTTGTTTGACACATGTGAAGCATTTCTTTCCAGAAATAACCTCCCACTTACAGTAACTGCACAGCAAAGAAGGACACATCAATATTCAAAGTAGTGGCGTGACTACAGTCAGTTTCTGTACAGCCAATTTAGGACATCAGAATGAAATACCCACCACTGGGATCTGAAATACTTGGAAAGAGCTCTTTCCTGGAAGAGGAGCAGGGCTGCTGGGCTGTGCTGTGGCACGCAGCCTCTGCTTTGGTTGCAGATGTTCTTGTAGGCAAAGCTCTTTGTCTGCAATTAATATTTTTCCTGCTGCACTTAAAACTTGGAAGCGCTGATAAAAGTGGCAGAGACTCTTCAGTCCTTCCCGTGTGGTCTATGATTAGAATGAGGCACTTCTTTTGGGGAAGTGGCTTAAAAGAAGGTGGCTTTTAGTTTTTTTAATAATGTCTGTTCTGTTGCTTTGCAGCGCTTGAGTATCCAAGATGTCATCTACATCCGTGGCTGCACCAATGCAGTGCTCATTTGGTTTTTGGACAACTACAGCATCATGGCTGGCGTTCTGCTGGGCATCCTGCTCCCCCAGGTAAAAGGGCCATGGCTCCATAGGGAGTGCTGCTTTGTGCTGTGGGAAGTCTTTTGCCGTATCAGCTGTTCACAAGCACTATTCGTTTTTCATAGAATGGGTTGGGTTGGAAGGGACATCAAGAATCATCCAGTTCTGATCCCCAATATCTTGGATTTTGCATAGAAAGGAAAATACCCATCAGAAATTTCAGTATGAGATATCCCACTTCTTGCTGTGGTTAACTGGGATGGGAGCTGTTTGGGCTTGCTCTCCGTGATCCTTATGGGTCCTTTCCAATTTGGGATACTCTACGATTCTATGCTGTCAGTATGAATGCTATGTCATGCCCCTCTGCCTGCGCAGTGTGCATGCTTTGTGCAAGCAGTGCCATGAGGCGCAATGAGCAGCGCGCGCGATGCCCTTGTTTTGCAGTTCCTGGGAGTGCTGCTGTCCTTGGTGTACATCACGCGGGTGGAAGACATCATAGCTGAGCACAAGCTCGGCGAGAGCCTGTTCGGAGAGATGCGGCAGCGCCCCATTCCTGAGTCTGCCAGCACAGGCTGCTGCATGTGCTACCCGGGCTGACAGCAGGAACCTCCAGAGCCTGTCAGCCTGCGTGCTGGTTTGTGCTTCTGTGGCCATTACGGATGTTGGTGCGACTGATCAACTGTAACTCTTCTTTGGTATTTCTTTTACAGCAGAATACCAAAAAGCAGAGTATCTTCTTTACCCTGTGGTCTTAATATTTCTAACATTTCCGCTGCCTCTGGGTGTGTGTTGAGCTCTCACGAGACCCCTGAGTGCTGTGCTCAGGTTGCTCCTAGCTCTTTGGGAAGCGGACCAGGTAACCTCCGTGCCTACACCGCCGTGGAATCACCATGCGTGCCCCGTTCCACGTTGCCTTCCTCCCTCCTCATCCCCCTCCTCCTTCTGGAGGGGCTAAAACCAGGCAGAATGCTTGGTGCTGCCCACCAACCCCAAAGTGGGGTGCTGCTGGCATCATGGAATCACAGCATAGCTTGGGTTGGAAGGGACCTCCAATACTTCCAACCCCCTGTGCACCCCAGGGCCTCACTGCAAGCAGGATGGCCTTGCCAGCAAATAAAGCTGTTGGCTGTGTGCTGGAAGGTGAGGCTGGGGCTCTGTGTCCTGGGCAGCCTCTCTGTGCCCTTCCCAACTTCATTTCCTTACTGGCTGCAAATCGGAGGAGAGATTTCTTGCTGATCTAAAGGGTGAATATTAAACACGTGTTTAATGACTTTTTTATGTTAATCTTGATAATTTACTGACGGTAATGGATGTGATACTGAACACTTCATTGCTCGGTCCTTTGTGCCTTTTAATGATGGGGCAAATGCCAATGTTGGATTAATCAGGTAATGCTTGATAGACTTTTAATGCAGTTTGTTACTGTCTGGCTTTTGTATCAGTTTATGAGATATTTGAGTCTTGTACATACTGTATTTTTCATTAGTAAATTAAATGTTAGAGGGGTTTGGGAGGGAATTACCTATGTTGAAATGTTTCTGAATTTGATTCTTGTCAAAATAAAAAATATATATATATTTTTTTTCAAAACAATTTGGACACTCAGTGCTGAGAAAGCAAGGGCTCCTTCTTGTACCAAGGATTTCTGAGGAAGTTCAGTGCTTTTCTAGCTACTGGAAAAGAATCAGAAAAGCATTCGGGTTGGAAAAGCCCTCTCTGGTCACCCAGCCCACCCCTACCTGCCCACTGAGCCACATCCCTCAGTGTCACATCTCCATGGCTCTTGGAAAAGACTTGGCCCAATCCTTCACTATTGACGGCATGGCTGATGGTGGTTAGAGAGGTCAAACATCTCTCTTACCATCAGCAGTGTCTGGTTGTCTCCTCCACAGCACACTCTAGTGTTTGCTCGGGGAATTTGGGTAAGCAGGGGGCAAGAAAAGCATGGCTAGATTTTGGGTGGTTATAAAATAATGGGAGAATCTTTGGGGTTGCTGGGGAGCAGTTCTTCAGCACAGCAGGTGGTGGGGCACAAAGGGTTTGGGGCCACCCGCAATTCTTCGCACAGTGTTTGGGAGTGGGGTTTACTGGTTCCTCCCTGCTGGTGCTCAGCAGCAACTGGGGACCTATTGCCAGCACCTCATTCAGTGTGCCCGTGGCTGTGCTGGTCCCAGCAGTGGTCGCCTCTATGAGAAACCACTGTGGCCCTGCTTGTGGCACTCAGCTGGGCCCTTCCCAGAGAGCTCCTGCCCTCCTGACGGGATGGATACCAGCGTGTAATGGTTCTCTGGTTCAGGTGGGTCAGATCCAGCAGCACTTCCTTCCTCCTGAGGTTGCTGAATAGTGCTGAATATTGCTTACCCCCGAGCTGCATCCCTCCCCCCAAAGTGCTCTGCGGAGCTGCTGCTTCCATGCCACTGCGCGATGGAAACCTGCAGGGCCTCAACAAACAGCCCCCCTCTAGCGGTGTGGCTTTGACAGGGCACAAGAAACCCTTATTTTTTTTTATTTTTATTTTTTTTTTCCTATCCCAGCTGCCGAAGACCTCTCTGCTGTGCATCCTCTGACGCTGCGAGCGCTGATGTCTGCTTTGTTCGTGACCTTCCACGAGCAGCTGTCAGCCACGGATGGGTTGGTGGCTCTGCAGCGAGATGGGAGCGAGATGAAGTGGAGATGGGCCTTGTGGGATGGGTGCTGTGGGACCCGAGACCGTCTGCAGCCCGGAGGTATGGCGGTGGCTGAGCACCGCTACCGACAATGCAGGGGCCCAATGGGGCTGAGTGTCGCTGGGGCTCTGTGCCCACGTCCAGCAGCAGGAGGCAGCCGCATGCTTTGTGCGTCACGGCAGAATTGGAAAACGGCGAGCAGAGAGAGATTTGCTGCCGCGTGCCGATTTTTTCGGGGCTCATCGCTACTGGCAGCATCGCGGCATCGCTGTATCCTGCTGCTGGACCCCAGGGTTACATGCAGGCACAGGCACTGGGCTACTGGAGGCCATTAGAGAATCTGTGTGCCAGGCTTGGGAGCTTCTCGTTATATTGTGTTTGTTTGCTTTTTTTTTTTTTTTTTTTTTTTAACTCAAGTGGCTTTTCCTCCCCATCTGTCCCAGCACAGGTGTCAGTGCTCTCCAGCCTGTGCCAGGTTCCTGTGCTGGAGGTGGGTAGGGACAGGTTCCAGGGCTTCATGCTGCTGCTCAGAAACATGGAGGAGCAGTGCAAGGCTGTGCTGAGCCATGCAAACACAGCACTGCTTGGGGGAAGCAGCCAAGGGATGTGGGGAAAATGCACTGAGCAGGGAATGTGGAACCAAACCTCACTGCCCATGCCCGCGCTCTCCACGCCCAAGGGCATGAAGGGCTGGGGATGCACAGACCCCTTTTGCAGAAGGGAAGGGCAAGGTTGATGCCACACCATGCGCTGCCCCTGAATCCCAGTGCCCACAAGTGGGGCAGGATGCGGCCCTCAGTCCCCAGCCCGCAGCACACCGGCCCCGATTATTGTTGGGTGTCGAAAAAGACATTGAAAAGAAAGGAGGAGAGCTGTGAAGAGGGTCACTTTAGTGGCTCTTTCATTTATTTTTTTTTCTCCCCCGAGAAGGAAGTTAGAAAAGCAGAGCCCTCAAAGCCGCATTGAAAGGGTGACAGAGACGGGATAATGCGTAAGACCAAGGGAAGGAATCTCAGAGCACTCGCCACGGTGTTTTAATGATCTGTTAACAATTACCCCTTTCAGGGGAGAACATATGGTAGATGGTTTGCTTTAAAAAAAAAAAAAAAAAAAGAAGGACAAAAAAAGAAAAAAAAGATTGCTACAGAAACTTAAATGATGTTGGAAAAATGGTGGGGATCACTGTGAGAGCTGGGGGAGGGAGGAGCATCCCTGCACGGGGCACAGGGGTTGTGTTGGGCTGGGTCCCCAAAGCTGGAGGTGGCTGGGAGCCGTCCGTGGGGTGTGCTGGGGTCACACTGCTCCTGCTGCTCCACCAGTCCAGGCAACACTGCCCTACACGTCCATAACACCTGGAAGCAGGTGTTGGGTGATGGGACCCCCGGGTGTGGGTATAAGGGGGAAGGCAGCCTCGAGTCCCCTGGTCGCCAGCCGGGGGCAAGGACCAGCAGTGGACTGGGGAGCACCGGAGCCCAGTGTGGGGCACGGCAACAGCTCCAGCCAGTGGGAGGGGGTGAATCCGCACTCCCTGCAACATTTCCCGATGATGGCCCAGCTCAGCGATGGCACGGGCTCAACACATGGTGCCCCGGGGCTGCTGGTGGCAGTCTCCATCCTGGATAGGTTTGCAGGACCCTGTCCTTGGTCTCTGCAGCCCCCAGTCCAGGCATGGCCAGCAGGGAACCGCTGGTCCCCCCTTTGAGTTGGGGGTCATCTGGCCCCCCCAGATAATGCAGGCCTGGGGAGGTGACTATTTGTGGTTTCATGCTGAAATCACCACCTTTCACAGCCTTTTGGCACAAGGTTGGGGCATAACTCACTGCAGATGCAGTGCCCAGGGCTTCTTTGAGCTTGGTGCAGCTTCTCTTTCAGGGCTGGGTGGTGGTAGAGTTATGTGGTATGTACTGCAAAGTGCTTTGGCTGAAAATACCCAGATTCCTTTTTATTGAAAATACATGTCGTCTTCTCTCCAGAGCTATCCATTCCCCTTGCTGTCTCCCATCCCTGCACACCCCACCGACCCAGCACAGCCAGACTGGGGATGGGCACCTCCTGTGCAAGGGATTCCTGGGCTCACTTCATCCATTGCACACTTTGTCCCACGGCAGAACATGTTTCCCTTCCTCTGGGAATAGCCTTGCCCTGGCCTGGCCTGGGCAGCACGGTGGGAAGGACTGGAAGGAGATGGGGAGCATCAGGGCTGGTGCTTGGCATCTCTTGGGTACCTTTCTGGTGTCCTAAACTGTGACCAGAGGAGGCTCCAAAGCAGAGCCAAGCACAGCTCAATTCTTCGGTGCTTGGTGGGCAGCTGCTGAGAGCATCTGGGTTGTACCAGTCATAAATCCACCGTGCACCTGCAAGGTAGGAGCTGGGCTTTGCCCCACAGCTGGGAGTGCTTAGGGGTGGCAGTCTGAGACTGCTTCGCTGGTGGCAGAGGTCTGCGCTTCCCACGGAGCTGTCACAGGGTGCAGGGTGCAGCCTTGGGGCTCCTGTGAGACCTCTCCAGGAGCTTATAGAGCTCAGGCACAGCCAGAGAGCCCTAAGGAGAGCAGCTCTCCTGGTGATGGTAAATCAGCGTGGGACCACTGAGTGCTCTCCACGAAGGGAACAAACCTCGAGGAGCTGGGGCTGGTGGGAAGTGGTGACCGAGGACCCTGCAGTTCCACACCGTGCACGTCCCAGATTGCTGTGGAATGCCTCAGCAGAACAGTTTCACAGCACTCACCTGTGTGTACCACAGACCCCGGCTAACGCTGAGCGCTCTGTGCTCGGCACCTGCTGCCTCTCTTTCCTTCCCGGGCCATTTGGTTTCCCTGCTCCCTACAGACCTTCTCGTCGGACACAGCCTCAGCACAGCCACTGGCTGTGTCCCGCGGGATCTGGGTGGCGAATGGGGCCGGGGGACGCCCCGGGGACCCTCCCGCGGAGGCGACTCGCCCCCTCCCCTCAAGTCCCGAGCGCTGCGCGGCGGTCCCCGTGCGCCCGGTGGGGCGGGACGCGCTCCCACGGCCGCTTTTCTCTCTTTCTCCTATTTTCTCTCTCTAATTCTTTTTTTCCTTCCTCGCCCCTTCCCCTCTCCCCGCCGTGGGGGGAGGAAGGGAGAAATATTGTTCGCAGCGGTCGTTCACAAAGCGGCATCTGCGCACCCTGCGCCTGGCATCTGCGCTCCGTGCGCGCCCGCACCGGGCCGGGGCTGCGCGCATCTGTCGAGCGCCTCCGCAGAGTGACAAAGCGCAGCGCGGGGCTCCGGGGGGGACGAGAGGATCGGAGGGATCCCGGGCAGGGGGCGCGGGGCCGCGCTGGGGGG